>VZSE01002880.1:989411-1015686 GCA_013398275.1 Promerops cafer
GGCGGCCCATGCGCCCGGGGCAGGGCGAGGGGCCGCCCTGCACGCCCGGCTCCGGCTCCAGCGCCGCCGCTCCGTGCCGCCGCCACAACTCACTCTGGCGTCGCCAGGACAACGAGCGCCCGCCCTTCGCCGAGCCCCCTCCCTCCTTCCCTCCTTCCCTCCCGCCCGCACCGCCCAGCGCGGGGGCTCCCACGTGGGGCCGCCACGCCAATGGAAGGCGGGGATGCGGCCGGCAGAGGCCGGGAGAGCCGCTCTCCGGTCGGGAGCGGGTGCCAAGGGCGGCGGGGGACAGCGGCCGCCACCCCCCGGCCACCTGCCCCTTCGGCTGTCCCGCATCACCTGTCCATAGAAACCCCCCGAGGCCGCAGTGTTGCCAGCAGAGCGCTGCGGGCACGCTTTTGGACAGAGCGTGTCATGTCCCTCCTGTGCCCAGCCCAGCCCGCTGTCCTGCGGGCCGTCCCCGTGCCTGGGGATGCAGGAGCATCCCTGCAGGACCGCGGGCACGCAGGGCCGGGGGATGCCGCCCGAGGGATACCACATGGCTGTGTTGCTCGCACAGCACTATTAATGCAGTATATTGTTGGTACCAACATTTTGTTGGTGTCTTGATAAGGTGTGTATTCAAAAAAACTCATGTAAACGTGGTGTCACCCTCTCGTTAGCGCAGATCCGTGCATTGCCTGGAGCTGGGCCAGCCTGCTCGGGAGCCTCGCAGGCTTTAACAAGCCAGAGCTATAAGCCAGGCTGGGTGTAAGTTCACTCCTCGCAGAGGCACTTAGGAAGCTCAACACCAGTTCTGGAAATTACAAGTAGCTGCGCTCCAGAAGGTTCAGCAGAAGCCGCCTTTGGTCCAACACAACTTTCTGGCCCAGCAGACTTCAAGCAGCCCTGGTCATCCTGCCTGGCCCACACATCTTCTGTGGGGGAGCAAAAGGAGTGCTAGAAAATGCTATCACAGATGCAAAATAAGGGGGGGTTATATTGAAGGATTTGGCCCCAAACTGAAATGCACTTCTTCTAGTGGGAGTGCTGTAACACGCTGTGTTCAGAATGTTACTGTCAAAGTCAAGGCTGGCTGGAGGCCACAAAAGTAGGATAGTGTTGAGGGACTGTTGATTTCTGAGGGCAATCAGCAATGGCTGCTTCACTGCCTGCTCTGACTACAGTCCAAGGAGCCAAAGGTGGCTCCTGTCAACCACCTTCACGAGAGACCAGCAAGGAGTGGTTCCTGTTCCACATATTCAGAAGCATCAGCAGCTTTCACCTTCCTATCCCAGACAGGAATACCACCAGCACAGCTTTTCAAGGCATTTTCCTCATTTTCTCTCTACACTTGCTAGTTAGTTCTGTGTGTGACTCCTTCTGTGGCACCTCATTCTTGAGCAAAGAAAATTCAGTTCAGCCCCAAATAAAATTATGGCTACAGTCTTGCCCTGCTTTTAGCTTTATCCTCAAAGTTCAATTCATCAGAGCTTTCAGCCCAATATTTGGTACACCTACCAGAAAATAAAATTTACATCTCATTTAGACCATTTCTTTAGTTCTGTGCTTTAAATGTCAAAGTATGTGGCCTCTGCAAAAAGTAACCTATGAACTTAGGTTGCCTGAGGTTTTGTTTAAGCTCATCTGGAAAAACAAGATGTCACAGACACCTGGGCTGCTGTGACTCTTGGGACCTTTGGGGACAATGTGTCTTGCAGAAGGCTTCTTTGCTGTGACTCTCAGTCTGGCCTGTGCTCCAAGGCCTTTTCAAGCATTTTGAGGCACTTGCTGGCTGCCAGCTCCCATGGAAGATGATGTTTCTGTCAGTGTGTGACCCAGCTGCCATTTTTTTTGTACCAATATTTCTCGTGTAGACAACAGGAATGAGAAATTAAGCCAAACCGGTTCTTTGGCAAATTCAGGTGGTGTTTTAGTATGGGAAGAGATGGTTTATAATACATTACTTAGAAACTTTGCTTCTACTGTAACATATTTATGTTTAGAAAATCTTCTTTTAAAATATGTGGCTGGACGTAGAAAAGAAGATTAGAACAGCCTAGTCTGTGATAAAGGAAAATTTCAATTCAATGGGACTGCTGTAAAGGCCCTTATTTATTTTTCTCAGCAGTTGCATTCACTCGCTTGCCTGCAGCTTTAGTTGCTGTGGAGGTTTTCTTCTGTAAATTCTTCAAAGTGATGGATTTTCTCTTTGAAAGAATGCTTGACTGTAGAGAACTACAGAAGTGTAACCTTTTTTATTTTTTTCCTGTGCACATGTGATGCTTTGAGCTTTGAAAAGACGTGTGTACTGCCACCTCTTTTGTTAATTTGCATGCCAAGAGCCTAAAAATTTGCATTACTGGCTTCATGCTCAGCAACTGAAAGCAAGGACAGTGATCTCCCAGTCTTTCCAGTTAAAGGTCATCTGAAATTCATGTTCCTCTCTGGCTCAGACTAGTGAGACATTCAGCATTTCATGAATCTAAGAAGCACAAGGCTTATATTTATTGATTAAATGTTATGGTTGTAGCAAGAAGCACTAGTGTACGAGGTGTTGCACATATGCACCCTCTCCAATGCTTACAATTTAGAGAGACAAAAGGCAAGAGGAAAAAAAAGCAACATTTTAATCTATGTTTTAGAAAGCTATGGCACAGAGCTGATGAGGAGAATTTGCCAAGATCCCATCTCCCCACTGAATCAGCATCTTAACCACCAGCTATTCCCACTCTTGTTGGTTCTTATCCTTTTGATATATTCCAGCCTGTTAGATAGGTAAAAGTAATCATGTGTAAAGTTACAGCCCTGGACTCTAAGAGAGTAGTGATCTCTCTTAGATAGATAGGATCTATCTAAGAGATAATGATCAAAGTCCACGTTCTCACTGGACATTAACACAGAAATAATTCTCTTATTTAAGAGTCCATACATAACCAAAGGTAAGAGTCACTGTCCTGTAAAAATCAGTAACAAAGCACTTTAAATGCACACCTTTAGTCCAGGGATAATGTCAGTCAAATCCCAGTGCAGTTCCTATGAAAAAGCCATTTAGTATATTCACAGAAAGGAAAAGACTGCGTGGTAGAAGCAGCAGCCTGGGACTCGGGACTCCTGAATTTGCCAGCCTTATGTCATCTAAGCCCACCCCAGGTTCTGTGGAAGCACACAGGATAAAGTCTAAATGCCAGCCATGCACTGTAAATGTGTTAAATCAAAGATTGCCTTTTACCACAAATCCTGTGGAAGTTGTATGGAACGAGCCCTTCCCCTTGGCTGGAGCTCAGAGGTGGCACATCTGCAGTGACTGAGTGCACACTGGCCCTGGCCATGCTTTGGAGCTGTGATCTCAGCTGGACAGCACGACCTGGCCTGATGCATTTTAATCACCATTGCAATCGAGGCTTCTTCAATGCTGTGCAAGTCGTGATGCCACAAACCCACTCTTTGCCATAAGCATTTAGAAATATGAGGCTTCCTCTGCAAGGGCCTTTTTCCTGACACTGCTAAATGTCAGAGAAAGTTCAGTTCTAACACATTAAAAGATGCCTAAAAATACTGAATATTATTCATACTCTCAAAGAACTAGGTTTTATTGCAAGTGAAAAATGTTTCATAATTAGAAAACAAAACATTCATGAAGAGCTACATGCAATTCATCATCTGAAGAATTTAAATCATTTAGCTTCAGATAATTCAGCTTTGATCCATAGACTGTAAGAGTCAACATTTCCTGAGGTGTTTTCACAGACTTTTGAGGACAATCTTGAGTTCATTTGTCTGTGTGCCTGCTGCAGGGTCTGGTAAAACATTCTGTTAGAAAACTGATGGCTGCAATGGTAGGAGTGTTTAGATAGCAAAAAAACAGGGATGTTAAACTAAAATAGCAAAGCTTTCATTAATTTTTCAGGCTCTGTTATGTACCTTTTAGCTTTTGGCTGTAGCTAATCAATTTGAATGTTCATATAAGTTCCGACTTTAGGCAATGAATTCTTTAAAATGTCTTATTTTGCATTTTTAAGATGTTATTGTGTAATGCATGTACATTAAGAAACGTTTTTGCTTTTGCAGATAGAATGCATCTTTAGAATCTATTTTACCTCTCTGACACACAATATAACCTTTGAAAGATTAACTCTTGAGATAGCTAATAGGTTTCCTTTAGGACAGCCAGATCCTGTCATTCTTTATTGTATTTTTTGGCATGAGGGGGATTGGTTTTCCTTTTTAAATTTGAAAGATTTCTTTAAATAACATTTAAGTTTGGAAGATGAAATCAAGTGCTGATCAATAGAATGCAACAGGTATATAATATCCTAGAAGCTGTTTCACCCATTTACCTCTCCTGTGATCTGAAAACCATTTAGACTAAAGAGAAAGTTCAAACACTAAATTTAAATGACAGCTTTGAAAGAAAAACAACAGCTGTTCTCTAAGAATTATGTCCCCTATACTTGTTAAAAGGTGGGCTCCTGGACCTCTTTGGTAAGAAATACAGGGGCTCCTCACTCATGGCTCCTAAAGACTAAGAATTTATTTCACAGCGCCTTGTATTTCAGTGTAAATATTCTAGGACAACCCTCTATCCACTGTTGTTACTGTTAGCTCGCATCTCTGTCATCCTCAGACTTGTCAGTCTATATTTCCATGGTGAGAATGTTTATTTCTTCAAAGTAAGAAATGGCCTGTGTCCATGGGCAGCTGGCACCTTCCATGGCCACTCATTACTGTAATAAACACCTTTGCAAACATTATGTTAGGATTGTGCTGAGCTGTATTTTGCATTTGTGCTGAACACACAATTATATAGATATTAATAGTAGTATTGGTAATATAGATATATTTTTGTCATGCCTGAGCAGGGCTTACACAGAGACAAGGCTTTTCTGCTGTTTGAATGGCCACGCTGGTGAGGAAATTGGGGAGCTGGGAAGAGACACAGCCAGAACAGGTGACCCCAACTGACCAAAAGGATATTCCAGACTGTGTGAAATCAAGCTCAGGATATAAAGTGGGGAGAAGAAGGAGGAAGGGAGATGTTTGTGGTGATGGGTTTGTCTTCCCAAGTAACTGTTGCACATTATGGGGCCCTGGTCTCCTGGAGGTGACTGAACACCTGCCTGCCCATGGGAAGCAGGGAATTAATTCTTGTTTTGCTTTGCTTGTGTGCATAGTTTTGCTTTCCCTAAGAAACTGTCTTTATCTCAACCCACAAGTTTTTACTCTTCTGATTCTCTCCCTGACCCCACTGCTGGGGGAGCGAGCGAGTGGCTGTGAGGGCTTGGCTGCTGACTGAGGTTAAACCACAGCAGTCCTTTTTCTCCTCACAATTTTCAATATTTGAGCTCTCTGTTTTGCTTCAACAGGACACCTTGAGAGTGCCTGGGGAGAGCTACATTCAAACAAGTTCTCCAAAACAGATTTTCTGTGTCTTCTTTTATCTGAATGAAAGGTGCCTTGCAAGTTAGTCACGTATGCTGCAAAAGGCCGTAGACTGCGTACAAACATGTTTAATGAAGCTGAATACTGCATATTCAAGCATAAGCAGCAAAAATATTTTGTTTACTTAACATTTATACACACTCAAGTAAAAGCTTGTTACGTTTGGTTGGCTAAGCTTGTTTTCAAAAGGGACCTAGAAGGCTGAAAAAGTTAAATAAATCAACATATGCATAGCAACACAATCATTCATATTAGCATTCTGGTTAATTCAATGATTAATTTGCCTTTGAGGATGAAGTGGTGGTAAAACAACTCTAGCCTAATATCTAGTAGCAATATTACAGTCAACTCAAAATTCCAGATTATATCAACACATGCCTATGTAATGCAGGAGAAACTTTCAGACCTGAAGTTTAAAGAGAAATCTGAATAACCATATGCTTATTTGAGTATTTAAATATAGGTTGAAACTAGCTGCTCTCCACCACTGGCTTGCAGATATCTGCTCTGTCTGCAAATAAAGAGGTCAGTAGACTTTCCTACTGATTTTAAATGGCTGAACTGGAAGAACAGGATAATCTCACAGCAGCAGCAGAAAGGGGAATTTCTGAAATACACTGGCTCTTGTCAGAAATGAGTATGAACTCCAATGGGAAGGTGAGAGACACTACAACAGTACCTTTTTGGAAACATGACTAGCTGCTCTGTCTTGGACAATCTGGGGATCTGGAATGTTGGAACTGAGCATTGAATTAAGGATGGTGAGGTTTTTCCCTGCTGATAAAGAGTTGTCTCCTATTTGCCAGTAAAGATTGCAATGCTACAAAGCATTGCCCAGCTGGGGGCTGTAAGATCAGCACTGGAGAGAGAACTGAAACCTTCTGCAGCAGGTCAGGCTTTTCATGCTGACTCAGAGGACAGGAAACTGAGCCTTTCCTCTTGAAGACAGTGAAAGATAGTATGGGATGCCTCATGTGGATCAAGAGGGTGATCACGAATGCCTGAAAAAAGCAGATTTCCACAGATTTTAGTTAGTGGCTACAGCCAAGAGGGAATTTCTTCTTTTAGCAGGCCTGGAGAATGGGACTTCCAATATCCAAACCAAGAAGCTGAGGTGGCAACCCTTATTTCCTTGCTCTAACTCTGTCCTTCAAGTACTCTGTCTGTACTCCAAGGTCTCAAAAAAGCTTACTTACAGTTCCCTGAGGCTTATTAACAGTTCTTACCCTGCCCTCCCCTCTCTCTGATTTTCCTCCTAGGGCAAAAATAGTTGCTGAGAATGACCATGGACATCTTATGCCTTCAGAGATGGAAATAGAAGGAGCTGAGTTAATGGATGATCTAGTGGCTCCAGATGGAAGCTGGTAGACAAATATATTCTGTGCCTGGATAAATCCCTGAGAAACCTGATCTGATGTCCTTGCTTGGAGCAAAAGTTTGGACTAGAGATCTTCTGAAGCCATTCTAACCTGGATTATCCAATCATTCCATGAAAATGTGGAATCTGCTTTACAGAAACCAGTGCAGATCTTAGGATAGAGAAGATGGTTCCCATTTAGAAAACAAATGATGTATTTTGAAAAGATCGTATTAGGCCAATTATTTTACAGTCTGAAGTGACATAAACCTGATAGAGGAACTTCTGTTTTCCTAATGTGGGCCTATAGAGACAGCAGTGTAAATCTTTCAGCATTGGTGCAATCCTACAGAATTCAGCTGGGTATAACCAGGACCACATTTTTAATTGGGGAAGCACAGAATAGAAGATGAAAAACATTGCTAAGAAGTTTTCACATTAACTTTGTTAATATGAAAAAGATTATTTTAAAAACAGGCATTTGCAACCTCATGTTATCTGTTCATCAAAGGAGAAGATATTTGCCTTCATTCTAAGGTAAGTTTATATGATTATAAAGATCTTCATGAACAGGTGAGGTAAGGAGGAGAGAGGTTGTGAGTTCACATTTTTGCTTTAATATTTTCCACTTCTATAATCTCTTTTATCTAAGGATTTCAAAGCACTCTATGGACATTAATGAATTTAGCCTCACAGCAGTCCTGAGAGAAAAGGTAATGATTTAAAGATTGAAATTCAAAGAGATGAATGGATATAAATGGGAAATAGCCTTCTTAAAATATCATATACTATTCAGACCATATGGAAAATCCCCTGTTTTCCTCTTTCTATCTATCCCATGTGCCTTCAAGGCAATTCACAGTACTGGAAAAATTGGTAGGAAGTGTTTACAACTGTTTATATATGGACAGATTGGATGCAATGACAACGTGGTAGCAGAAATAAACAGGAAAGAGATCAGAGTAAAAAAAAGTGTTGTTTTGAACATATTAAACTTAATTTCAGCCTTTAGAGGTAACAGATTTTACAGAACACTTTAGTACTGAAATGGATTTGCTTTACAAATTACCACATTCAGGACTGTATGAAGTCACTTAGCCAAGACAGAATTGCAGAAATGCTCCCCTGCTCAGAATCACACCCAGTCTCTGAACACAGAGGGCACAGCAAAGAAAGGAGTCCTGGTTCTCACTGGAATGCACAATATACAGTGCATTTAAATGCACTGTATTTAATTACCTCTTTAATGACCAGCTGCATCCCTGTGCCCCTGCTAACCTGACAAGTTTGTATATAAATAATTCCACTGATAGCTGGCAGAATTCATCCCAAAGGATGAATGATAAAAACAGCAATGATAAAAACAGCATCTTTCAGAAAGGAGGCAAAGCCTTTGATGCACTGGGACATGAAATTTCAGGAGGTCTGTGAAGTCTTGCAACTTTTCTTCCCCTTTTATGTTTCCATTGGTCACAGATACACTTTCCTCTCAAGCACATTTTCAGTTCTCCAAGCTGTAAAAATTCATAAGCAGGACCGAAAGGGGAAGTGGCTTGTATCTTCCAAGGAGAATATGTGCTGTAATCATGTAATGAGAGATCCCTCTTGATGTACAGATTTCATTCAATGCAAGAGTCAACAGTCATGTTAAGGGCATGTAATTTCCTAACTCAGAAGTTCTTGCTGTCCTGAGGCATAAGGAAATGAACCTTTTTGCAATTCGATTTTTTTTTCCAAATTGTTTTTTTTTAATTCATGCTTTGAACAAAGCTAGAAACTGAGAAGTATCTGCTTACAGAGAAAATAGCTTCACATCAATCAAGAAAACCTGTGATTACAAGTGGAAGCTCATTTCACACTCTATAAAAAGCAAACAAGACCTGAGGTATAATACATGCATATTAGCCTTTATTTACAATTATAATAATCAAGCTTCAAGATAAACATCTAGGAGCAATTTTTCTTTACTGTAGGAGGGCATCTATCCCTCTGAAACTTCTCTAAAGTCTTAGAAAGTAAAAGCAGATGTACTAAGTCATGCCAAAACACAGTTTTGTTCAAAGGCCTATCCCTAGCAGAGCTCAGTAACCAAAGTCTGTGAGGAAATACAGGAGCAAACCAAGCACAGTTATATTTATGTTCTGTGTAGTCCCAGCTTCCAGCAGTTTGTGGCTCATAGCCTGAGCCAGGCAATGCCTCTTGTATCAGAAAAAAAGAGTAAGTGAATACTCCCAAGGCTTCTTCTGAAAATAAACAGCTGGGCATCACAGCACCCAGGCATCCCACACCATTTCCTCATCTCTTTCCACTGAAACAGGTAAAATTGGGTGTGAATTCCCATAGGGATGCAGGGAGAAGACAAAGCAAAATGCTTCTCATTGCTGCCCAGTGAAAGGACAGGAGGAAATGGGCCTGAGCTGAAATACAGGAAATTCTGCTTCCATGTTTTTTAAGTCTTGGTTTGGTTTTCTGGGGGGTTTTTTTGGTGTGTTTGTTGGGTTGATTTAGCTTTTTTTTCCACTTTAGGTGTGATCAAGTGCTGGAACAGGTTGCTGATGTGGCTGACTCTGTTGGAGCAGGGGGCTAAACTAGATGAACTCCAGAGATGCCTTCCACCCTCAGCTACTCTGAGTAACACTCCATGAAATACCCTTGCATAGCAAATAGCTGTGTGTTGCAAAAGGTCCAGACTCAAAGAATTTCTATTCTTTCTGGCTTCAACCAGAGCTTGAAACTTCAGCTTCTGCAGCCCAAGCTGTTGTATCCTGTAGGGATGACTGCTGTTACACCAGAAAGTCACATACCCTGAGTCATTCTCCACAGCTTCACAATTAAGATATTCCCCTAATATGTGGATAAGACAATTACCTGATATGTTTATCTTTAGCTGTCTTGTATGAGCAAGACAGCCATCTTTGAAATAGGGGCTGTACCAGCAAAAACTTCTCTTTTTTTCCCAAAACATTTGTGTAGCAGATGCTAGTGCACCAGCAGTTTGTCATCAACAGAACCTGAATTTTTCAGCTACAGAAGTACAAGCAAAAACTTGAACTAACAGTTTTAATGACTGGTAATGAATATAAGATCAAAGCAATCTCTCTGGTCCTGCAGTATATAGATTATAAGTAGGCAAAATAATACATAGGGAAGGAAAGAAATGGAAGCTTTTGAGAGGTCTGCAAAATTCAAGCTCCCAAACTGGGCTTCACCACAAAAATCTTGGCTGCTGGATAACTCTGTGACCCTACAGCAGCACACACAGACAACAACAACTAAAATGCACACCAAAGACAGTTTTAACCAGATCTTGAAGAATAAGGGAATAAAGGAAACACGTTGGTTCCCAAGGTTAGCCAAATATTGAGTTGTCTTCTTGTTCACTCCTGCTGCTGTCAAATCCACCTGCTGTGGTCTCTCCCTTTTTCTGTAAACCGTAAAACCATCAATGGTTGCTAGTTATCACACCTTGTCCTATTTAAACAGCATATAATCAAATTTTCATTTCAGTTAGCAGGAACTGTCTGTCTTTGTTTGCGAGTACCTGCTCCCGTGCTAATTGAATCAGTTCAAGCAGTTACAGAAAATTAAAGCCCATTCAAACATTAACCAAAATGCACTGGCGTGCCAAACAAACCTAACACATTTACTTTATCCTGGCAGTCCTAACCTGTGACACCTCTAAATGCAGAAGATATGCAGGGGGGAGGGAAGAACAGTTGCAGGTGAACCCAGCTGGGCAGTGTGCACAGAACACCTCTGTATAAACCAGTTGTTATCAGGAGAGCTGAATGAGCCAGGCAAGAGAAAGAGCAGGAGCCACAGCGTGAGCTGGGCCTGCCCTCTGCAGTGCTGGTCACTTTGGTGGCAGCATGTGCCTCAGGGGAACACCCTTCTGCCCTCTTATACATTATTTAAGCTGAAGAAGAGTAGGAAAAAAGCCTAAAGAACCTCAAGGTCCGAGGTAACCACAAATGGATGATGTTTATTTTGGCTAACTTCTTTACAGTCAATGTCTCCTAGGCTTCTTGAAGGAAGGAATGTTTTTCTTTCTTGAAGATTGAAATAAAATTAATACCAATAAAAAGTCCCTATATTTCTTAGGTAATTTCACTTGAAATCTAACTGCTACTGCTTATGCCTCTTGGGATAAATTTCTCTGTGGGAATTGCATGCAGACACCAGGTCCTTGAACACAAAAAGAATCAATACCTTAAATTGCTGGATCAATACTGTAAATACAAACATGCTTGCCTTTCCCACTTCCCAACTTAATTTATTAATTTATTTTTGTTTAATTTTATTATTTTTCTGTCTGGGTGGGGGAGAGGGGGACTGGAGCAAAGAATGTTATGACTATTGACCTGGGACAGTCTCCTGGAAATAATCTAACAGCAGGGAACAGCAAGTCCTTTTCAAAACCAATGAAGCAAGAAAATGCTGTTGACCAAGCTATTGTGAGAGATTTGAGGAAGGGGAGGGGGGAAAAATTCTGGAAAAGAAGGAAGAGAAGGGATAAAACTGTGCCTTAGACTCACACTTACTATTTCCTTTAAAAGAAGCCCACATATTTCTGAGGCCATCACTTTTGTGGGATCTCTGTTCCAAAGAGATGCTGGTTTTAGCAGCAGTCAGATGTCATGCTTAGGTTTATGAGAGCAGGAGTTTTGCTCACAGTGTGCAGTGCTCCACAGCCTTGGATTTTCCTTGATCTGTCTCTCCTCACAACGCCCCGTGGTAGCTTTGAAAAACAAGACATTATTTCTGTAGAGTTAATATCTGTTTATGTCCTTCTTCAGGGGAGCTCTGTGGATTCTCACTGCCTGAGACATGAGAATTCTGAAATCTTCCCATGTTTATTTAAATGCATTTTAATTGGGCATAGCTAATAGGAACAAACAAGCAAGCAAGCAAGCAAACAAACCATGTTCCCAGCCCTAATGAGATCAGCAGCATTGCCAGGACCATGTTCCCTGTGAAATTATGGCCTTGGAGAGGCCCTGAGGGAGAGGAGGACCTTGCTCAGATATGTTTTGTTACTTCAAGATGCTACTGCCAGTCCCAGCTGGGTCAAGCACTACAGCAAAGTTGGTCCTAGGAAAACAGGTAGTACAGATATTAACAATTTGCTTTCTACAGATGCTTTTTGCTCTACAAAAACCTCTTTTGTTTTAGAATTACAATGGACAATACTGATATATTGTTGAATCTGTACCTAATGGTATTTAAAAACATAACAAAGTACCTATATAAGCTCTCAAATAAACAACATTCACATTCCTAAAGAACTTAAGAAAGACTGTAAATGATGGTTGTGTGAGAGAACTTCCCACTCAGGACCGGGGTTTTGTTTGTGTTTAATGATCTTTGGTTCTTTTTGCTGATCCTTCATTCTTTTTGTGCATGTGCACAGGCACATGGAATAGTTTCTCACTCAGATACAAAACCCTTGATGTTAATTCATCTTTTGAGTTAATCCATTTCCACTGAAAGCCAAGAGACTGAAATTATTATTGTTGGGGCTGACAGCTGGGGCCTCCATCAGGAGCCCATAGCAGTGGGTTTGACTGTCCTGATTCCTCATCATTTTCCCCAGATCAGGCCCACTAATCTAAACTGTACATAAACAAAGGGAGGTTATTGTTTGTGAGCATTAGAAAATTCAAAACTGAAGTTGTGTATGAAGTCTGCCTTTTATTTATGGTATTTATTGGTGAAACAGACACTATTTTCCCACCACATCATAAAGGAGAGTGGAGTCCTGCTCTGAACTGTCAGAAATCATCTATTCTTTTTACTCAGATAGGTGTAGCCACTATTCACACAGAGAAACTTCGTGAATAAGTTAGCACACATTTACATTTTTAACTATGATTTCACACTTCAGGGTTCTTTTTCTAAGGACAAATTCCATGCTTATTTCAACAAGTGAAAACCAAAACAGAGGAGGTAGGTTTTAAGAACTTTATATAGTTATCTATAAAAGAAATTTCCTCTACTGTATCAAAGGCACATGTTCTGCAGAAACACCAGCACCAATGTGCAGGGAAAAAAATCTGAACTATTGATGAAATACTTTTCCCCATGTTTAGGTATCAAATAAATAGCCAAGAAAATGTAATGGAAAAAAAAATAAAGAAAAAGACTAAACAAAAAAGCCACAAACCACCTTTTGGGATGAAAGCAAGCATGTGTAATGGAAGCCCAAAGGGTAATATATTTAGAAGCTGTAAGTGCTGAAAATGAAGGCTTAGAATGAAAGCAGCTCTTCAGCCATAACTCTACTGTCACTAACATAAAGCTATAATCTTTTTTTCCTATGTTCTCATTATTATCCAAGCACTAAGTGTCAGTTAAGAAGATGTAAGAGAGCAGGAATTTTCAGTGGGGTGGAAATCTTTCGTCGCCTGTTTCCTTATGTATAGGAATGTTACAATTTTGTCATGGCTTCTAACTAATCTTGGGTTTACTGCTGCTGTGACAACCTTTTAAGGAGGTAGAATGTGAAATGAAATGATACTCTTCCACTCCAGTAGACTGAAAGGACATTTTTTTAACCCAAAATAGCAGTTTCAATATTAGTACTGGTAGGGTTGAAGACCATATCTGTGACGAAATTGTGAAAGAAGCAGAAGCAAATTTGCCAGCAACCAGGAAGAGACACCACTTCTTTTTTTTTGTATTTTGAGGGCTGGTAGGTAAAATGCAACTGCCTGGAGTCAAAAAATTCCTTTGTTTAAAGATTTTCTCATTAGTACCAGAAAGAATATTGTATTTTTACCAAACTATTTTACAGAAGATAAAATAGAAGCATNAAGCTTCTGATACCTTTTTTTTTTTTGTATTTTGAGGGCTGGTAGGTAAAATGCAACTGCCTGGAGTCAAAAAATTCCTTTGTTTAAAGATTTTCTCATTAGTACCAGAAAGAATATTGTATTTTTACCAAACTATTTTACAGAAGATAAAATAGAAGCATTTCAAAGGGAAATGATTTATGAAAAAGGTTCTCCTCATCCACCATCTGTCATTCTTTCATAATATAGCTCCTGTAACAGTAGTCTCAGAGGTGTTCAAAACACTGTTTAAGGAATAAAATATTAACCAGAGCAAGAAGGAAAACAAAATATATCCATGAGTTAGCAGTCAATTTCAACCTACTGTTTGTTTCACTTTGTAACCAGATGCTTACAAGGTTTCAGAGTTAAGGCAGATTGTGGATTTTAGTAGGACACCTGAATTTTGAACTGACCAGAGAAGAAATTTGGATTCACTGTATTCATTTACTTCCTCTTAGAGTGAAAAGACTGTTTGGCTGCAATTCCTAGGATGTGTACAACATTTTGTTCTTTTTCAAAAGGGTGCATGGAAATTATAAATATATATATTGAGGTACTTTAATTTAAATAGCATTTGTTCACTGTTTCCATGAGACATACATAAATGTACCTGACCAGAAGGGAATAAAATAGCTCTCCCTGTCCTAGAAGGATACAAAGCTGAGTTCACACAAGAATTTGTAGCTCAAAATAAACCATATGCTGCTTGTTCAAACAGGTAAAAATAGAAATTGTCTTTGAGGGTAACTTATTAGCAAGTTGCTATATTCAGAGTCTTCTACCTTGTTTAGTTAGACCTAACACAGAACAATCATATTTTACTGCAGATACTAGATTTTCCATCCACTATTTAGGACCCTAGTGCACAAGAACTAATACCTCATTGACAAGAACTCTGTTTACTGAGCAAACTTATTTAGTGCTCTTTTACATGGCTCTTAAAGGGACAAGGGCCTCTTTCTTCTTCATCCCTCTCCCTGCAACTGGAGAAATCATTAATACAGCAGAAAATCTTCAAAGAGAAGTTCTGTATGGGGAGAGCTCTTTGCATAGCATGAGCTGGAGGATGAAACAACCCAGTCCTTATTTAACCACAAACATTTTCCTAAGAAATAGCCCAGATCATTGTGTTCGAGTTTTCAATCCATGTACGTCATCACTCACACAAGAAAAATTACATTACACCTCTTTGAGAGAAAGTGATTTGAAAATATCAACAGTAGGGTCTCAGCTATGTTAACAGCAAGACTTAGCTGCTTATTATACATTCATCAGTCTTACACAGGGCTTTGGGTTGGTTTTTTTTTCCCTTAACAGTAAAATGAAGAAGTAAAGTTTAGGACCCAAAGTATTGTCATGCCTAAGAGCTCCTGTGTTCTCTCCTCTGCGGGTAACCAGGCAATAAAATGCTTGGGTCAGACACAAGGAAAGCACTCAAGGCTGCAGTCATGCATCCATGAGTTTGGGTATTGTCTTCCAGTTCCTCAATTTCACACTTTGCTAGAAGCACGCGGTGACAGCAAGTTTCAGTTACTCACATCTGAATCAATATTGATGAGCCTGAACTGCAGCATTGGGATCTGCACTTCTGATATGGAGACAGTATCCTTTTGAATTGTCTAATGCTGTCTGGTTATCCTTATTTTGAACACAGCTTTCTGCATCCTAAAGAGACATATTAAAGCAGGAATCTGGAAACAGACACATTACTTACTACAAATCAGGGAAACGTGGTAGCTTTTCTTAGCAAAGAAAAAGCATTTCTTCCCTTAACCTT
This sequence comes from Promerops cafer, assembly GCA_013398275.1. NCBI lineage: Eukaryota > Metazoa > Chordata > Aves > Passeriformes > Nectariniidae > Promerops > Promerops cafer. Next base: position 1,004,800 of record VZSE01002880.1, read on the forward strand.
AGGAGAAATGAAATGCATCCCCTGCTGCCATAAGTAATGACAGAAAGCAATGTTTTAAGATACTAAGTGGTTGCTCTATTTATTCATACCCATGGAAATTACACGTTAGCTTGCCACGTGCACAAAAGGGATTCACATCCATAAATCACGAGTAATTCAGCAAAGTTTACCACAGTACAGTTAACTCATTTTGGGGGCTTGTCAGTTCTGCTAGCATCACCCCCATTGCCTCAGAAGAAGATGGGAATCAGTCCAAAGGATCATCCAAGGAAGCACAGTCGTGTAGTGTATTACTACAGCAGCTCTTCAGTTGATACAGCAGCAGCTAACTAGTATAGACTTCCAGCCTGGAGCCATTTCTACATGAACACGGGTCTGAGTTAATACAGGCTGAGCTAAACTCGCTCTTATCTCACCCAGAAATAGCTTAGTGGCCAGGAAGTCCTAGGTCCAGGACTAGCTTTTCTGTTACTTTATGATCAGGAAAAGTAACAGCCACAGTCAGTATTTAATGGTCATCTATTCTCTCCCACATTCTCCTTGCTCCAGGAAAACAAAGAAACATTGAAACATGTCTGCTGCTGGAGTTCACTCAACATTTCTATAATTATCCCTGCTGAGAAACTCATTTTAGAAAGGGTTGGGTTTTTTTCCCACAGAGAAAGGAAAACAGATTTATTCCTTGGCAACAAAATTCTAATTAATCAAAAATGTGGCTCTATTCATACTTAGCTTCTTCATTACAATAAAATATCAGATGTTTACTGCTGAAATTATAGTCTTGATTCAATGCAGAATCAGGTGGCTCTCAAGATTTAATTATAAAAATAAAAATTAGGTTTATTGACTCCGAGTGTTTATCTTGATCTGTGATTCACTGATTACAGAGAGAAATGATTCAACATGAGGCAGGACTTTCTGCAAACAACTGGAGAAACAGGCTTATCTCCAACCCATCAGCCTGTCACCCTGGCAAACCATCCCCATGAACTGGCTATGGACCCTCTCAGCCTCATTCCAGCAATCAGGTGAAGGAAAACAAAATTTGCAAGAGCAATCTGGCCTGAGTGTAAAGGCCTCTTAAGTCACTACTACCACTGCCACGAAGGTCACTGGTGTGATTTTTGGTACACAAAACTTCCATCGTGCCTTCTCCAATACAGAAGTAGCTTTCCATGCCAATACTCATCCATAGTCAGACTGCATTTCCTTTGGGAGCACATCTCTGCTCTCTGAAGATCACAAAATAGTGAGCTTTGTCTTTTCATAACTGAAGGAACCTGACCCTGCTTCCACCCAAATCTACTGCTCTAATAAGGACATTGATTCGTGTATTTAATTGCTTGAAACTTGTCTGTCAATGCTGGTTTGTGCATACTGTAAATACTAAAGGAAAAATATTGAGCTTTGCTTACGTGATAGTGTCTCTCTTTGATCATGTGTCCAGATGAAATCCAGCTGTTGAGATGTGAACTAAAAACCAGCAGTGGTGCTGGCTTCCACAGATTTGTTGAATCTGTTCTTCCACAGGTTTGTGGAATGTGGGAAAATGGAGAACAGAGAGATGTCTGAACCCTGCTTTCCCCCCCACCACCCCCCAAGATAAAAAACACTTCAGAATTTACCTTTTGTTGATGTAAAGATAGTAATTTAAATAGATTAAGAAAGCAATGGGTATCTAGGCTGAATTAATAAAGAGGACATATTCTTGATACTACAAGCTTGAGAGATGGTAAAAAGCTGAGCTTTAACATATGCAGGAAGCTGAACCCTCACCCTCCCAGGCCTCTGTAATTTTGATAAGCAGCACCTTCTTTCCCTCAGGATTTTTTAGTCTACACCATCTTCTAGAATGAAGCACCTCTGCTCCATCCCACAAAATTCATCTAGGGAAATCCTCCCTAGTAAGACAGTTGAAGTTCTTCTCAACACAGGGACATTTGAACTTCTCTGTCCTGTTTCCTTACAACGGCCTTAAGCACAGGAGAACGTTGTTCTGTTGAAGCTCTGTCACTTGTAGAGCATAACTGACTTTTTATTAGGACAGAGAAGGGAAGACATTGCAATGGAAAAGTGAGGGCATCCACCCGCCCTTCTTGCCCTATGCTAAACAGCATACAGGTATTTTGTGTGAAGAAACCAATGAAGGCACCAGGAGTACGTTCTCACAGATGAAGGTGCTGTGACACATTCTAATTCTTTTTCACTCTTTGGCCCAGTAAATGTTTGCTTATCTATGATGCAGAAAGTTTAGAATGATCCCAGGCACAGCCAGAGGCAGCTGTTTGGGGAGGCTGGAATGGGAAGCTGGAATGGGAAACTGGAATGGGCTTGGCTAGGGGGAAGGGACTCAGTATCTAAAGTCCACAATCAACTGAAGAGAGCAAGGATTCTAGAAAATCTGAGGCCATCTTTCCAATTAGCACCTGATTGCTGGAAATTCCATCCTTGTGTATTTTTTTGTGGTGAACACCATAGGAAAACAAACTCCTTATTTCAGCTGATGCTCCTGGATGCTGCTGTAAGTCAGACAAGAAACACCAGGAGGAAATAGATGTAAAACCAGCTGGTTGTTGTCCCAGCCTGGTGACAAGCCACACATTGCAGAGCATCATTTCATGCCACAAAGTTCTCTGAGGAGGAGCTTCCCTTCCTTAAACTAACACCGAGAAGGCATCCCCGGCTGGCGAGGATGCTCAGCAAGCCTGCCTCGGGATCGATGGCCCTTGAAAAAGGTGCCTGCTTGCCTGTTAACAGCCCATTATGCATCATCCCGGAGCTCAGCCTGCCGGGTGTCTTTCCAGCCCCTGTCATTTTAATGGACAACTCTCCATTGTGGCTAAACACTGTATCAGTCCCTTCAGGGGGAAAAGGAGCCAGCGCTGCCCACCGCCCCTACCTGACTGACGGGCTGCGTTCTGGGGTACAGCCAGCAGGGAATTCGCTGTGAAAACCCCGGTTCATCGTGATCGTCGCTGGATGCAGAATTTCCCCGTGTCAGATTATTCAGAAGGGAAAAAAAAAAAGGCTCTTTGTTAGAGCACCACACATTTTCCTGCGTTCTCCGAGGGGGAAGAAACAAAACAGAACAAGGTGGCTAAGAAATGAATATTCAAATGTATTTAAGGTTCTTTTTTTTTTTTTCCTTTGTGTCTTCCCAAGAAAATATCCTCAGAGAATTATCATTTCTGTGAAGAGCTGGCGAGGCTGCCAAGCAGAGCAAACAGGATTTTATTTTGATGGGCACACTATAATGTGTATTTGTCATCCTCTGTGCCTTCCTGGAGCACGAGTATTACTGCATTGTGCTGCCTATGCCAAAAACCTTATCTGGAATATTCTAGTGCCCAGGGAGAACCCTAAATGTATTTGTCTAGTTATTAGCTTTAATTGCTAGCCTTTCAGCAGGAATATAGTGAAAAGATAATAAACACAAGTTTCCTTTAATAACAGAGGGCTGTAGTTATATTTTCATGAAATTTTAGGTTAATGTATATTTGATGATGCACTTTTTTTCCAGTACAAGTATTTCAAAAGAGTGAAACATGGCTTTAATATTAAAAAACATCATCCTTTAAAACTTGATATTAACAAAAATTTTTATTTCTCTTGACTTCTGTGATATTTGTATCAAAACCTTCAATTCAAGGCTTTGGTAAATGATATTTTACAGTCATTTTAAGTAACAAGACTTGTTAATTAATCATGACATGAAGCTAGACTGATTTTAACAGCAAGAATTACTAATAGGTTTTGGAAAATAGCACTTGAAATATTTTGTCCATAAAATACTATTCAGTTATTTTATAAACTGAAACCCTCAGGAGCCCATTGCATGGGGGTCATGTATCTTTAAGAAATCTATGAAATTTAAAGATCAAGTTAGTAATTCTTCTTGCTTGCTCTCTTGTCCTCACTCACCTCTACCAGTCCTTCTAGTTAAAAGTAAAGCTTGACTGCCATTAGAATTCAAAGCACCAAGTATTTCATATTAATAACACAAAGCTCTGCAAAAATTCTCAGTCCTCCCATAGGTTAGAATTGCTTTCCAGCAGCCTAACAGGCTTCCAAGCAGGGTGTAAGCTCCACTGGGATTTTAACTAGAACAACACAGACCTGAACTGATGAGTAAAACCCTCCTGACCATCTTCTGTTTGCAAGAGTGGACACATGTGTCAGCACTTGCTATGCCAGCAAGTGATACCTTGGTAGATTTATGCAGCAAGAGATTCAGTGAGAAAGTTATAATGAACCTCTGAGCACATTTAAGGAAAAGCAACTGCCAGAGATTAAGGCAAAGATAATTACTGTTGACATGTTTAATCCCTTCGTGGCAGATGAAATAATTCAGCTTGGTTGAGATGCTACATACAGAATATAGAGGAGTGTTTCAATAGAGATGGCATTTGGAACAGAAGATGGCAGGTGCAAGTAAAGTTTATTTCGGGTATTATGGGCTTTGTGATGGATTTATTGCATTCAAGCAGCATTCTCATAGGGGAAAAAAGGAAAAGGTTATGTGTGCAGTGCTGAACAACTCTCTTTACATGCAAAAGACATGGAAAACTAGCTGATGGAGAGAAAAGTCTGTGTTCAACTCGTAACAGAATTTTGCTTTTAATTGCACATAGAAGAAGCTCGGAATCCCCTATTCCCTTTATGCCATTATAATGAATGCCATTTCCAAGAAGCCAGGAATTTTTATTACCCATTCCACAACGTGGAATCCACAGCACAGACAAGCTAAGAGTCTGCCTTTCAAATCTACTTCTTACAAGGAAGTCTGGATACAGGGCATATGGTGCTGAATACCTTTGGAAAAGCAGAAGGTCGTTCTGTAGGCAATCTTTTCAGCTGGGAACATGGCAGAAGGAAGGAAAGAAAGGGGAATGCTGAGTCCTTGTCCAATGTGTTCAGCCATACAGCACAAACTGAGAGATAATTACAATGCACACTCGTGTCCCTGCGCAGGTGCCTGCCATGTACTTGTTGTAGGAAGCCTGCAGGAACACTCCTCTTGTGGGTGGGAGTACCCAAGAGAAGGCTTAAAAGAGGGTCAGTGTGGAACTAATGAGCCATCAGAAGTTAGAGCAAGAGAACCTACAGAGTAAGAAGATGAAAAGGTGGCCCAAATTAGAAAGGCAGAGCTGGACAGAAGGTTTAAGTGAGACATGTGAAGAGCAAACACAAAGAAACAGCTTTCAAATATGATATGGTACAAAAACTCAGGAAAAGGAGAATTATACTGACATGGAGAAAAATCTTCAAATAGAAAATACTATTAATGTTCTCAAACAAAATTCCTTCCTGATGTAAATCCTCTGAAACCAGTCATTTTGCAGTAGAGGAAGATGTCTTGATGTGAATGTAACATTATTCCAACTCAATGAGTTACAGCAAACAATTTGGCATGAGAATATTGAGAATCTATTCAGTTGAAGCAGAGGAGTGAAGTATGCCTGTGCAATGTCAGTGTAGTCTGTTTTGTTAATCCCACAATACAGAGTATTCTGCTATTGACATGCCATTGAAAATGACATGTGTCATTTCTCAGCTAAAGAACTGAGGGGGCAAGGAATTGTGTAAGAATCTGCCTTTTAAACAGACATTAACTTTTGGATGTGTCTGTGCAGTAGGAATCCTCTTCAATAAAAACTTAGATGCTGCTTGTTGACAGGAACAAATTGAGATCAGTTCTTAGAAAAATGCTTCATAGGCTGCTTTAGGAATCCATGCTGGATTCCACTACAAATACGTGACAGAACAAATACAAAATAAATTAAGCATTTTCAGTAGCACATCACTTAGGGAAATAAGATCTTCCAAAGGCTCCCACAAATAACAATATAATAGCAATCTGTTATATTTTTTTACACATAAAAAACTTGGGCATATAAATACTTAGAAAAAATTTTATCTTCTGCTTCAAGGACATGAAGCAAGCAGACCTTTGTTCCAACTTACCGTTTCAGGAAATACCTCTTGTGAAAGACATTCTGTATGTTTCCTTTTGGTAAGCAGAATTCCTCTTAATTTCTCAAAAATATTGACTCATTTAAATGGCCATGAGTCTCAACTCCTAGTAGAGATAACTCACCTCTGAAATGTTGAAACAAAATCTAAAGTACACTAAAATAATTTAGATGGTATTACCTGTGAAATGTTTGACTACAAAAAGTAAAATGCATTTGAAGTACAAGCATGCTCTTTACTGAGTACTCTAAACTCTTAGCTCTAGATGTTCCAGAGCTAAGAAAGTGCCCTGTGTTTGATCTTAAATAAACACACATTTCTGAGCTGTTATCTTCTTTTCATAATAATTCATCCTAGGAAAAATATACCTACAGAAGTGAAGCACTGAAACGCTGTATCTCTATCTTTCCTTGTACCATGCTATTAATATTCTTGCAGTGTAGTTTCTGGTGCATGCATTAAGTTTTAATTAGCATTCCCTGAAATTAGCATGCCTGAAAAAGGCGTTTGTTTGTTTAGGAATCCAGGTTTTCATAATGTTTTGGGTTTGTTTCCTTCCCAGCCTTCCCCTCAGAGCTTGACCAGCTGATTTAATTTGCCTAATTTTAAAAGATAATGTAACAACTGAAAGCAAATAGATTCCAGTTAAATTGAATCAGCTTGTTCAATAATATGCCTTAATATGATTTAATTTTATGCAGACTAATGAATACAGAATTAGGTAGGGCTGGAGTAGAGCACTCCACAGGGCCCCGTGGAGCAGGCACAGCCATCTCCTGACCCGGTGCCGTGCCCTGCACTGAGGGCTGCTCCTGCACCCGGAGTTGGGGCTGCCAATTTTTCCTCCCTTGTCACTTTTCCCTGCCACCACAGCAGTCCCCAGGCTGGCTCGTGGCAGCAGGGATTCCTCTGGGTGCCTGGGTGCAGCCACGGCTGTGTCTGTCTGCCCTGGGGCTGGTCTGACTGACCGCCCGGGATGTGCAGTAGCCTGGAGGAGCTGCGGATGCCCCGTCCCTGGGAGTGCTCCGGGCCAAGCTGGATGGGGCACTGAGCAAACTGGAAAGCGTCCCTGCCCGTGGCAGGAGGGTGGAACTGGATGAGCTTTAAGGTCCCTTCCAAACCAAACCATCTGAGGATTCTGTGACAACACGCTGCTGCCTGTGGAGGTGTCGTCTGACAAAAATCCATGAGATCGCTTTTAGACATTGTATTTTCAGCCTGCCACATGTCATTTATTTGCCATCATTTCCCTGTTTAATCTTTAAATGGTTTGGGGTTCTTTTTAGTTTTTATTGTTGTTTTTTTTTTTTTTTTGGTTGGTTGGTTTTGGGGGTTTTTTTGTTGGTTTTTTTTTTGTTTTGTTTTGTTTGTTTGGTTGGTTGGTTGGTTGGTTTTTTTTCATTAATAATTTAAAAGCCAGTTAGTGCTGCTATACCCTGTACAGAATTACAGATGTCATTTTGCTGGGTAAAACCACGACGGGAGCACAGCCCTCCAGCACATCTCTGTGAGCAGCAGCAGTCTGTCTTGCAGACAAGGAGGAGTAAAAGAAGTGTGACCTCTAGTGAACCCAAGTGCTTATACCACTCCTGCAAGAGGCACAGCCTGAAGTTATCTGCACGCTCTGCAAAACTTTATTCATAGCTCAGGAATGAAGATATATTTTTGTTACATCACAGCCCAGAACAAAGACAAGGACAAGAAAAGGATAAATGTTATAATCCAGATTTTGTCACAATTTTCAAGTGACTGGAGAGATTAACATTACAGTAGCATGTGAATAAAGAAACACTGTGGTTTCTGACTACTACCTTGTACTCCTGAAACTACTCTGCCTTCTTTTCACTTTTGTTGAGGCAATAATTTCATTATTTACACTTAAAATATGTAAAATATTTAACCCAATCTACTGAGAGACTTCTGAGGTATTTGGGGGTCTACTTATATCATGAACTTCTTGCCTAGAAGTTCATACCTACAGAAGGCTGCAGTTTCTCCTTGAAACCCATCAGACATTAAAATGAAAGTATAATAAATGAAAGGTATCAACTGCCCTTTAAAATTAACTCGACTAAAAGAAACATTACCAGAAAACGTGACACTTGAAAGAGACAGATGAAATAAACAGTGTCACTTGCCAGGATTCCTGCAGTGTTTCAACAGTGGAACTGGAGGCTGAACTCGAGGCACTTCCCTGCAAATCTCCTGCTGGCAGCTACGATGTTCAAATTCACAATTCCAGCCCTAGAAAGAGAAATAACAAAGTAGCTCCTTGAGGAAACCAGCCTAAAATAGTCCGAGCACTCTGACAACAGGGCATAAAGCTACAGAAAGTTCAGCCTTCTGAAGGTTGTAGAGATCACAAAATCTTTTCAATTCACATACTATACAGTGTATACTATCAGTGATTTTTAATTTTTTTTTTTTTTTTAACTGGAACTTTACAACAGAATATTCTTAGAAATATGATCACTAAAACCCCTTGCTCAGGACCACATCCAGAGAGCTTTTGAGTAACCCCAAGGATGAAGATTCCACCTGGGCATTTTGTAAGTGGTTTTATACATGGAATTATCTAGTAAGAATGACTCCAGTAAAATTTAGTGTGTATTTTCTCTTTATGTGAGCCATTAATTACAATTCCCCTTGGCAGAAGTGCAGCACCACATCTAGGAAGCACTCCAGCACAAGATGCTGAACTTTGCTGCGTTGTGATCACACTGAAACAAATCCATTATTGACAACACGTGTTCATACAAGAAACACAACTTGAGCAGTGCATGCAGAGCAAACCAGATTAGTGCTTTCTTTAGCACAAGGCACTGCTAAAGATGTTTCTGGAAGAGGAAAATTACTACAGGCAGATTAGGAGGGATGATTAACTGCTTTACTAGAATAGAGGCACTGGAAGCAGTTAATTTCACAAATTCTTTGCTTGTTTACCCCTTTATCAGTGATTTGATTTGACCAAACCACTAGGATATGTCACACATTCTCTTTAATCCACATGACTACGCTGCAAGTCACTCTTTAGCTGAACCAGCATAGATAAAATCACCTATCACTCTCCAACTCTGATTTCTGGCATCAGGTGGTGTCTTGATTCAGCACAGTACTTGAAAACAGCAAACATCCCCCACAAGGATCATCACACAAAAGGTTCCAAGGTTATACATTAAAGGACACGTTATTAACTTGCTACTGGTGCCTTTGGTTGCCATGTCAGGGACGTTAAATTTTTTTATCTTTGTTCTTTTTCCTTTAAGAGGTACCTGGCAGAGAACATAATTGCAGTTTCTTATGCAAGTCAAGCAAGAGCAGAGGGAAATACAAACAGTTTAAACTGATGGCTGCAAGTGACAACGCCCTTTACTGCTCCGTGTAATTCCATAATCTCAGAAATGCAAAGGCACTAGCGTGGTAAGGAGTGTGGTAAAAGAGGCACACAAATTATCAACAGAATAATTATTTCAGTAGATGTAATAACCTTGGAAATTCTTTTAACCTTTACTTTAAAATGTCTGATATTGTCGTAATGGGCAGCTTGTAAGGCTAACTTTGAGACCAGGAAAGAAGTCCCCTGAACAAAGGTCACAAGAGTGTGCTGTTTGAACAAAGATAATGGCTTCTTGATTAGGTGATAAAGGTAATTTTCAAAGCTCAACATAAATTAAGTATTCAAATGACTGCTTGAATGTAAAAGCCTGATTTTTTTTTCCCAGTTTGATTCTTGAAACACATGAGCACTCCTCATTTAAGTAACTCAAATTCCACGTGCATTCCGTGTGGTCATGCCTGGTGTTGTGGGGGTAAAGAAAAAACACACATTGGTTTTTAATATTTATATTTGTACTTCTTGTGTGTCACACACCAGCTCTGGGTTACAACAATCACACCTTCTAGTGCACCTTTTATAGAAAGAAACCAATACACAGTAATTGTATCAAAGCACAAACACGGAAAAAGAGCAAATGTCCCAAATCCTACTTTTTAAGGTGTGGCACACAGATATTGCAAGAGAATAACCCTTGGCTGCTACATGGCTAGTGAAACCAAGGAGTGAAGGTCACTTTGGGGTCAATTTTTTCATTTGAGTTTACAAGCTTCCAGACTTCCCTTTCAGTAGAAATTACAGAGTTACATTAAGAAGTTTGGAAATCCCGGCTCTAGTATGAAAACCAGCCGAGGCAAGGTGGGTTTAAACCCCGGACTCCACCTGCAGAACAAAAGTAGTGTGTAAACCTTTGCGATAAAGGTCAGGGGCATCCTTATCACTCTCTACAGCCCCCGGACAGGAGGCTGCAGCCTGGTGGGGGTCGGGCTCTGCTCCCAGGGAACAAGGGACGGGACAAGATGTCTTAAGATGCGACGTGGTTTTTTGGTTGGACATTAGGAGGAATTTCTTCACAGGACGGGTAATCGGACATTGGGATGGGCTGCCCAGGGAGGTGATGGAGTCGCCCACTGTCCCTGAAGGTGCTTAAGGAAAGACTGGACGCAGCACTCACTGCCATAGTCGGACTGGTCATAAGTTGCACTCGCTGATCTCAGAGGTCTTTTCCAGCCTAGCTGGTTCTGTGATTTTGCGATAAGCGGCACCAGGCGGCTGGGACCTTTATCTGGGGGACACTGACATCCCTTGACCAGGGGCGCTCCTACCCAGCTGCGAGCCCCTCACCGTCTCAGGCATTCACCTTTCATCCCCGCCTTTTGCTGAGCGGGGGAGTCGCTCTAGCCGGTGTCCAGCCCCGGCCCCGGCCGTGGAGCTCAGCCTGGAGCTCCCGGCCCGAGGCACGGACGCGGGGTGCGGTGTGTTTGAAATACAACGCGCGCCGTGGGTTCCGAGGGGCGCGGCGGCCGCGGGGGCCCCGCGAACGGGCGCCGGAGCGGCGGGCGGGACCCCGTGAGGGGAGC
>VZSE01002880.1:1016023-1060432 GCA_013398275.1 Promerops cafer
GGGCGCGCGCGGGCCGGGCCGGGAGGCGGGAGGCGGTGGGACGAGCCCGGCGGCCGCGGAGGGCAGCGGGAACCGGCCCGTCACGGGGCCCCCATCCAGTGCCTCCCTCCCTCCTCCCGCCCTGCAGAGCCGGCGGGACCTGCGATGCGGAGCGGCGCGGCGGGTGTCGCCTCCTGAGGCGGCGGGAGAATGCGGCCGGCGGGCGGGGAGATGGGGGCCGGCGACAAGGTAATTCCTCCGGTGAGCGAGAGCAGCCGAGCCCCGGGGCTGCCGCTTGCCGCGGGGCGGTGACAGCCCCGCTGCCCGCGCTCAGCCCCGCTGGGGGTGAAACCGCTTCGATGGGAACGGTCGCGCGTAGAAACCGCGGGATGGCACAAACCGAGCGTGTTTTACCTTCGCTTTAATTTCTGTCCTCAACAAAAGTTCCTGAGACTTAATCTCTCACAACCTTTATCCACGGAGCCCGTAAAGAACACTTGTTCTTCTTGGCTCTCCCTTCCTCTTTGCTTTTTTCCCTTAACAGAGGGTGTGTGGAGGAGCAGGTATAATGATGTTTAAAGCGCGTTCGTCTCGGACAGTTCTGTGGTGCTGTGACAGGGAAGTTGCGATTGGAACAGGCTCCCGCGGAGGTGGGGCGGCGCTGGGCCGAGCCCGCTTCCCTCACAATTCCAGGCTCCACAGCCTGCCCGGAGCCGCGGGCACCTCAGCGAAAGGGGCTGCGGGACCCCCACAGACCCCAGACCCATTTCTTGGAGGGCTCTGCGGGGCCGACCGCGCATGCGCGGAGACACGGCGCGAAAAGTAATGGGGGGATACGAGGGAAAGGGCAAGGAAGAGGATCGGTCCTGGTCCAGCCCGCCCGGGCATCCCTCGCCGTCACTCTCCCCTCCTTGTCCTCTCCTCTCTTGTTCTATCTCGGCAAGCCCCGCGATCACATCCCACCCCTTACTCCGCTCCGAAGTTTGTTGAGAGAGTTGGGGGCTTGTTGAAAGTTCACTGTAAAAGTTAAGAGCTTGTTAGCCAACACTTCTATGACTACTAAATACCGGGCTGGTGGCCGGAGTTCAGGCGATTATATGATAAAGGATAAGAGTTCCCTGACGTGTAGGCTGGTGTCTATTTAGCCCAACAAGAATTTATAAGGAACATCACACCCGCTCCCGGGTCATGACACGTTTCAGCCATTATTTATAGATCTCTGCTATGTGTTAATGTACATTCTGATTGTACTTGCCTCAGAGGAAGGAAAAGGAAAACTACCCGAGGAATAAATGCCATAAGCTACAGGCACAGAAATGGTTTCAGGGAAGGGACTCTTGGTTCAGAGCAGGACTGGAACCCTTGACTCGGAGCTACCCAAAAAATGCAATGGATCTCTATCCCCCTTTGACTGTTCTTGATAAATGGATCATTTAAGGTGCACCTGGCTTTTAATATCACCGTTGTACTTTTTCTTGATATGTAGGAAAATGAGCACTCTGAGCCATGCAAAAATGTACTGAAAACCCCATTGAAACAAGCGGCTACCTCACAGTTGGTACTGACAGAGAGACAGCCTGACTGTCAGCCTCTAACCACACCCCCAAAACCAAAGGAAACCCCTCCAGCAGATCCATGGACACCGACTTCCAACCTGAAAATGCTGATTAGTGCAGCCAGTCCTGAGATTAGGAGCAGAGAACAGAGAAGGCAACTGTCAGACAGTTCAAGTGAGGTCCTACAGACAAAACACTGTTTGCAGGTATGTTGTAAAGTTGTCTGTATTTATTTTTCTTTTTTTAAAGTTAGCTGAAGGCTGTTTATTCAGTATAAAAATTATACATTGACATAGGACATCTTTTTTTTTTTACGTTTTGGTTTTGGAGTATTTACCAAATACAAGTAAGGATATTGACTAGCTACATGCAATGAGTAATGTTCTGGTTTTATTTCACAGCTGCTGAGGACAAAGGGAGAACACTTCCCCTTTAACAGTGCTCACTACGAAGCTGTTAAATGTCTGTGCTTACATATTGTCAAAAACCTCACAATCTCTTTTCCTTATTCCCACGTAGGAGCATTTATTGGGGGATGAATATGAAAAATCTCAGCCAAGTCGCAAAGAGAAAAGTCTCGGATTACTGTGTCATAAATTCTTAGCTCGATATCCTGATTACCCCAGCCCTTCACAGAAAAGTTACATTTGCCTTGATGAAGTCACTGAAGAGCTACGTAAGTTGATGTTCATCCTATTAAATATTTCTTCATGCAAATTTGCCAGTAACCTGCCATTTTTGTTAGTACATTTTTGCTCCATACAATTTTGGATGCTTACTCTGCTCTCACACTTATTTAAACCCAGTTTTAAACTCCTCATTCCTAGAGCAATTCTTTTAAAAAGCTGATGTTTCCTCAGTGAACTGAACATCTGAATTATGTTTCATATTGAACATCTAAACTATTGCTGACACCCCAAATAACCAGTTGCAGTTTTTTGGATTCAGAGATTATACCAAAGATTAGTGGTTAGATTTTTGCAGCAGGAACTGAGCCCACAGCTTTCTGTCCAATCATGACATCAAAGCAAGAAACTGCTTTCTGTTCTTGATGATAACTTTCTCATTTTATATCACTATTTTTTATGTTGCACCAGTGATTTCTGCAGAGTCCACGTTTCTAACATCAAGCTGAAGCTTTTGTAAATCAAAAGGTTATGGAGTTTCAGTTTTCTATTTCTTATATATGGATAGTTACAAAAATTTTAAAGCTGTATAATTTACATTTTTTTATACTTTGTACAAAAGGACGTATCTTTTAGGAAATATCTGGTCAAAACCAAGAGTTTATCTGACAAATGAGAAAAGAGTGGGCTAATAAAATAACATGTAAAAAGAAGTTATAAAACAGTTTCCTACCATGAGTTTCCAAGGTTATTTAAGGACACAATCTAAAATCAGTGCAGTGAATAATTAAAAATGCTCTGTTTTTTCTAAAGCTGGATTGAAACCCATGTAATGGCTCTTCTGGCAACAGTAAGTTTTATTTCTTAAGGAATGCTGAAAGCCAAGTATAACTCTGGGACAGCAAATCCTTCCATATACGAGGCAAGATTTGTTTCCCTTGCTGGCAAGACCTGGGAGGGCTGTTTTGAGTTTGTGCTATGGAATTGGCAGAAATGATTTAGAAGTACACTAAGAGGAAGGACAGCAAACTGTGCTGCAGGTAACACAGGAGCAGAGGTGTGAGGTTCACCTTTCCCTCCGCAGACGTGGAGCGCAGGCGCATCTATGACATTGTGAACGTGCTGGAGAGCCTGCACATGGTGAGCCGCCTGGCCAGGAACAGATACGTCTGGCACGGGCGCCACAACCTCCCCCAGACCCTGCAGGCCCTGAAAAAGGTGGGAGAAGAGAACAAATACATACAGCAAATCCAGATGATCAAGAAAAGAGAGTACGAGCATGAATTCGATGCTGACGGTGAAAGAAATGAAGAAGTGGCAAGTTCTTTTGGCTCAAGTGAGCAGTCAGAAATGTCTTTTGTCGAGCTCCCCGGAGTGGAATTTCGTGCTGGTAATAATTCTCTAAAATGCCAAGAATAATATGTACTTAAAATGATAAGTTGTTATGAACTTGGAAAAAAACATTTATTAGCCTTCCTTTTTTTTTTTTTTTTTTTTGAGGTGATGCTGCCCCAAAGGCACCACAAATGTTTGTGCTCTGCACTCTTTCCCTTGTCTCGTTCGTTCAGTTCTTGTAATTCGTTTCTACATCAGGTGAAACTATCAAATACACATATATATGTGTATTATAAATATATATTTATATATATTAAATACACATATATATACACATCTATATTAAAAAAGCATATAATCCAATTGCCATTACCACTGAATTGTTACAGAAACCAGAAGTTACTACTGAATGTTACAGAAACGTGAAGCATCAATTACTCAGTTTGTTTTATTAATTTAGCTTTGATTCGTGGAAGAAAATTTAATTAAGGGTTAAGCATCTTTAAGAGTACAAGCTGTCAGACAATGGGAAATGTCTATGTGGGATACATCACCCTCTCTTTTTTGTAGTCAGACTTGGTATCCACCCAATCATCTGTTTCTTGTCACTAGAAACATGATTCTGGAGTCAGCATGGGCCCTGCCTAGTCTCTGTGTTTTTCTTACAGTTATTATTACTGACAAATTTCTTCAGTGTTTTATGTTTGTAGCTGGTGTGTCACTGAATACTTTAATCCTTTCTCCTGTCTGCTGCAGCATCAGTGAATGGCAGGAAATACAAGTCCTTACGAGTGATGAGTCAGAAATTTGTGATGCTGTTTCTTGTATCAACACCTCAAATAGTGAGCCTTGAAGTTGCTGCTAAAATCCTGATTGGAGAAGATCAGTTAGAAGACTTAGATAAAAGCAAGTTTAAAAGTAAGTACAACAGCAAGTGTAAGCTAAATGAATTATCCCAGTGCTACTTCATATAATGAAAAATATTGTCTTATTTTTCCTGCCACAAATATTTATTTGAGCCTTCAAAAACTCAGTAAACACCTTCTGCAGTTTATCATTTTTGTATGGCCATTCATACATCATGCCCACCTGAGAGGAAAAGTCCATTGAATCCTCCTTCCTGAAGTAATGTCACAAGGCTCCATATTGGTAACAATTTCTCTTTCCTCAAGCAGCCTGTCAAAGTTTTCAGCATCATTTCACCAAAGATGCCCCAGAATCATGCAGAATCTGTGTTCTGACCACATAACTAACTTGGTAGAAAGCTAAAGAAATTCTGTAAAAGTCCTGTGACCAACTTGCATGTCAGAGGAAGTGAAACCCTTTGCTCCAACTGCCAATTTTTTCTTCATTCTTTTACCCTTCTCTCAGTTCCCTGCACACTTCCCCTTCCTCTCCGTTCAAATGAAATGGTATTTCTAGGTCTACAACAGTGGACATTTAATTAACTAAAAATGTGCTGCTTTTGAGGGATAGTTGTGGGTTTCATTGAAAATTAGACTCTTCCTTAATTCTCAGATTCCTTTGCTTGTTTGGGTTATTTTGGTTTTGGTTTTCTTTGTGGAACTGTGTCTATGCAAATACTGATCCTTGCTGGTTTGAGTTCATGATTTCCTTTCCACTGCCTCACAGCACCATAGAGAGGGTGGATGGCTAGTCAGTAGGGTTTTTTGTTTGCTTTTATTCTTCCAGAAGAAGAGCCTGCCTCACAATAAAAGCATTTTTAGGGCATTCCATCCGTGTACCTGTATTTCAAGTATCAATCCCATGTTTTACCACGTTCTTGGTTATGAAGCCAAAAATTCCCATGACCTAAGCACGTTCACTTTGCTCTAGAACTCACTTGTAGTTTGACTTCTACCTGAAACTTTTCCCTAACAACTCAACCTAGAGACAGGGAGGACATGCAGGATGATTATCCTGTTGGATTTTAGTGTCTCTCTTCCCTCCAGTTCCCACGTTTGCCATTGCATGTGTGTACCTGCCTTTTAATCTACTTATATTTACTATGGGATTTGTGTAGGTTTGATCATTGCACAGAAATTAACTTGTCTTGAAAACGTTCCTTTTTCCACATTTAGCATAACAAACTTTGCAATGTCTTCTAGATCTGTATCTATGTCATTCTGTTTTACATGTAAACTTTGTATCATAATGTTATTTCATTGTATAAATACCTGTTCCACACAATTGCTCTTATAATTTTTTTAAAAGCTTTTTCCTTTTAGCTGCTTAAAGCGTGTTACAACATTTCTTTATCTCATACATTCTAACTTGTTAATTGCAATTGCTGCACTTTACATTTATTTCTTTTATTTCAGCCAAAATTAGAAGACTTTATGACATAGCAAATGTTCTCAGCAGTCTTAAGCTTATTAAAAAAGTTCATGTTACAGAGGAGAGAGGTAGGAAACCAGCATTCAAGTGGACAGGACCTGAAGTCTTGCCAAATACTCAGGGTAGGTGTGTGTGTCATTTCCTTTTGTTCTGCTTATGATATTGATTGGGTTTTTTTGTTTTCTCTACTAGAATTTTTTGACCAAAAGACAGAATAACTAAGCAGAAAATATTTTACTAGTCATATTACTGTCCTTAACAGCACAGCAACCAGTATCTATTTGCACACAGTGGATGTTCACCTATTGAGATTCTTGAATTTCCATGTTTGCTGCTGCTGGTATTTCAAGAATTATAAGCCAGGCTCAAATAATTGTTTTTAATTACTGAATCTGCATATGATACGTATTTTCTTCTTTTTTTTTCTGTTTTTCAGATACAAAACTTGAAGCAACTTCTACAACCTGTTCCCCACCTATTTCAGAATCCATCCCTTCCAAAGAGCAGTGCTCAAAAGCCCTTTTTCCTTCAAAAGGAAAACAAAACTTCACTCGGCATTCATCCTTAATAAAATTAGTTAAGAGTATAGAGAATGACAGAAGGAAGATCCAGTCTGCTCCAACCAGCCCAGTTAAAATAAGTGCCAGTATGTATCTTTTCTTAACTTTTCTTTTAGAAACTTCTTTTTCTTTGTTTTTAAGTCAGATGTAGCCTTGCATTAAGTATTTGGGCTTGCCCTCTTCTCACAGGACATGTGTGGGTGGTGCCTCCTTTCAAAAAGTACACCTTAAGAACTGTCAAAAATATAGAAATGGCTACAAAACTTCTGATTGTCCAGAATCACTGAATACTGGATCTTCTCTGAACCTTCTTTGTTGTAGAAACTCTGCTTTGGATCATACTACCTAAGCAGTTCTGTATTCCAAAACATGGCCAGAAAATTACCTGTCAATGTCCATGTTCTTGCTACAGATCCTCTCTGGGGCCTTTAAAATTTGTTTGATGTAAGCTGATGTTCAGTAGATCAATTCAGATCTGGGCTGAGTTTAAGTTGTCTCATTAAACATGTATGTTACATTACATAATGCAGTCTCCTCAAGTTAAAGTTAAATTTTAGCTTCTGAATTTGATGTACTCACTGTTTTGGTTTGTTGTTCTTCTCCTCCAACCAGGTACTTATCAAAGTTTACCAGTTTTCCCAAATACAATAGCTCAGTTTCCAGCAATCACTAAACATCAGCTGGAAGGACAATCCAAGTAAGTTTGCACAAGTTTAAAGGTGAGAACAAGTTAAAGTTATGCTCAGTTTGAGTGGGGCAATAGCCTGCAAAAACCAGTAACCCTGAGTGCTGCAGGCTAGTTTTTCATTTATTTTCTCTTTAGTGGATTGAGAAGTACATGTTCATGCTAAGTCTTTGTATTACAGAAGATAATTTGTCAGAACATTCATTTCTACATGAAAGAATTAAAACACATTTGGGATTCTTTGTTTGTTTTTTGCTGAAGGACAGCAGAAGAGATGCAAATGAAATGTGCCCTGTCCTCACCTGAGGCTGTCCCCAAGCCTGAACCCTCTCAGCAGCCAGCTCTGAGCCAGCCCCTCGGGGTGTGCCCTGCCAGCCACAGCTCGGTGTCACCAGTCATCCTACCTCATCCTCAGTCTGGGGTTTCATATGCAATCTATCTGCACCCTTCCCAAGCCCACACGGTGACAACCTACAGCCCAGGCTTCATGCTGCAGCCTCTGCCATGTGCTAACGTAACTGGAATTAAGAGTAATAATTCTAAAGTGTTCAATAAAATAACCACCGAGGAAGGGGACACTCAGAGAGGTCCAGATGAGCCTACAAAATCCTTGGCAGCTGAAGAAAGACCTGAAATGAAATCAGAAACTTCATCTCAGCGGTGCCTTAAAAGATCTCAAGTGTTACCAGAGAATAATTTAATTAAAAGGCGTAAAAGTGATGAGGAAAGCCTTGATACTTCTTTGGTAAGTTAAATTAGTTTTAAAATGCCATTTTATGGCTTAGTGATCTTGCCACCTACTCATTTTCAAAGTGATGTAGGAGCCTGCCAGTGAGTGTAGGTGTTTTAAATAACATCAGGCTTGAAGAGATGATCATTTGCTGTGCCTGCTGATGTTTGAGGGGCTGGGGTTTGTATCTGAGAAGACAAAGTGTACAGGTTTAGTGAAAATAAAACAACTCACAAAACACTGTGTCGAAGTTTAGCTATTTATACATGATTCTGGAGTAGGTCAGGTTGAGAGTGAGGTTGGAAGCAAGTGATCTTCAAGGTCCCCTGAATTCTAGGATTCTGTAAACTTGCTGGCATCCATTCTTGGCTTTAGAGGTGTTAGGAGGGCAAGTGGATGTATAAAAGTCTCTGGACTGGGAACATCCCAAAATCCTGACACCTTCTAAATACTTCCACTCAGTATTGGGTTGTTGTAGGCATAATAGAACAGCACATGAAGAGAGCAAGAGGGTCAGATAAACTTGAGGTGTATGGAGACACTGGGGCTGGATTGCTTTCTACTCCTCAGTTGCTGATTTTTAGCATCTCTGTAAATTATACATCTGGTGTTAATCTGGCTTGGTGAAACAGCAATCATATGTTATGGGTGTGTTATGACAGCACATGCTATCCAACATCCACTAGCTGGGAAGAAACAAGAGGTGATAACATGGACCTGGCTATCTTAGTGACCAGAAATTTTTATAGCACAAACTTGGGAATGAGGAGGAAGGAAAAAGTTTGCTTTCCAATTTTTAAGGATGTATAAATATCATTGTAGGGCTCTAATTGAGATGGTTAAGCCTCACAACACCTGCCTTTCTTTTTGTGTGTACTTTTTTCAAAGGGAGAATCCACTAAGAATGAAAAACCACCTTCCAATAGCTCACAAATAAATCATGAAATGGACAATGTCCAGGAAGAGAGACAAAATGAAACCAAAACAGTAGATCAAAACATGGCAAGTTGCTGTGACCAATGTACAAAAGAAAATATTCCAGAAGATGAAGATAAAATCAAAACAAAACAGGACATACCTGTGGCATTTGCCATTCCTGCTCCTGAGGTAAGATTTGTTTTGCCATTCCCTGGGAAAACACTACTCTGAGTCTTTGCTAAAGAAACAAAACTATAACGAGCTACACCTACATAGGTTGTCTTTGGTTGAATCCATTTTAGTGTGCTTTTAAAACCTTATTTTGTAGGAATGTAGGATTTCTGTTTCTGCATTGAGAACACAAATAAGAGGACATAAAGAGGCTTTCAGGCTTCCATTGGAATGAAGGTCACACTAAGGAGCTGAGGGCAATGTTGAGATCCCTTACCAGCCCAGTCCTTTGTTTGCATATATTTACAGTCAAATACTTTGAAACAGAATCACATGAAACTCTTTTCATCAGTAAAATTCAATATTCTGCAGTTAAGACAGATTGCTGGGGAGAATCTGAATAAAGAAGTTCTGTTGACAAAAGCAGAATGTGTAAATGCAAACATTTTGTCTTCCAATATTTGTTTTATGAAAAACACAATCCAAGAATGAGGTGATGTGATGATTTATCAGGTCCAGGACGTTTCTTCTGGAAAAATAGTATTCAGTATCAGGGTTTCTTTTCCATCTGGTCAAATTGCACTGTGTTAATCCCAGGTGGATTTCCAGTTCCCCACCAAGAGTATCAGCTGGAAAGCCAGCTGACTTCTGTGTGGTTTTAATTGAAAGAGCATGTCCTTGAGTCTGTTGTGTCTCATTTCAGACAGAGAGTAGTACAGGCATGGGATATGGCATCCTGGGGACATGGAGGATAAAGAATAAGAACAAGGCAGGGGAGGGTTGCAGGTTTGCAGAAAACATTTGGGGTTTGTTTATTACATGTTTGGGCTAAAGGTGTGCTGTCTCTTTTTCTCAGACTTTTTTTCCATCTGGTTATCTTATTCCTCTGACTCACTGCACCCATGGCAACAAGGCAGAGTGCTCCAATAAAGAGAAGGCTGGGGTGTGTTCTCTGCAGCACACAGCCTACAGCTCTCCCATCACTGGTGAGTGTCCAGGGAGACAGGCACGGGGGGCTGGCTCAAGGGGCTGGGGCCAGCTTGTCCTAATTCCTGCCAACACTTGATGTTTCTGTTCCAGGTGTCATTCCAATGCCAGCCTCAGAACTGAAAACAGTCAATATTCCTGCTTTTCATATAACACCCTTGAACATAATGCTGTCACCAAATTCCATAGCTGCTGCACCTGTGCTGAGCAACTCCTGCCTCAGTTCGAGCAGTACCAGTTCTGCCCCAAACCCAAGCTCTTCAGCTCTGAACTTTATGCTGCAACACATAGGACTAATACCTGCTGGTGTGCAAGTCCCTGCTAATCCTGTTCTCCAGCACGTGCCAGTCTCTTCCCAATCAGAAAATGTCAGCCACAGCTCAGGGAGCACAAACGTGCAGGAAGGGAAGGTGAGTTAAAACATCCTGCAACTCCACCACGGTGGGTTGAGTGGGAAGTGCAGTGCACTAATTCCCTTACAGCAGGTAACATTTATAAATAAACATTTCTTTTTGATCTTTAGAAATCAGCACTGCCCAAAAAGAGCTAGCAGTGAAGGCCAGCCTAAGTACAGTAGAAATGAGAGGTTAGCAAGGAAGATAAGTGACTTATTTGTGGTGGAAGTGGAGCCAGCTGGAAGATGACAAGATGTGAAGAGACAACTGTTTTAGAGGGAGGATTTTACATAGATCTGAGATTGTGCTTATGAACAAATTGTCCCTTTGTTACTTTCTTTCCTTCTTGTTACTTCCCTAATCTACCCTCAAGCTCTTGTGTTTAATAGTAGCTTTTCTTTTAATAGGATAGGAGTGTACAGGATTTTAAATATTTTTTCCCACAGGAAGTTTCTCTGTATATTTTATGTAATACTGTGTTGCCTAATATCTGTTTGTGTTAAAAAAAGAAGGGGATTAGAGAAACTGTCTTTTTATGTATTTGTATATATATATATATATCTCAAGGAATGAAGGTATATCCTTCTCAGTAAAATGTTCAGCTTTTAAATTTCAGGGGAAAAAAAAAAGAGTTTGCTAACATCCTGCAGAAACTTAGAAGTAGAATTTACTTTTTATTCCCCCATAAATGAAAGTAACTTTGTCTTTTCTCTTCAGCCTTCTGCTCCAAAGGAACCTCAGGAGCCTCAGGCAGTTACAGAAAACTTTTTCCGCACACCAGGAGGGCCAAACACAGAACCTTCACTCTCTGCAAACTCAGATGGTACCCAGAGAACCTCTCAAGGAACTCTACATATTCCTCAACGAAAACTTGAAGTTTCAGAAGACTAATTTTGGGATAGGGAATTGCTGACTGTGTTAGCAGGCAAAATTACTGGTAACACCCTGCACACGTCTGGCGTTGTATGATGGACAATGGTTTGGACATGTATTGCCAAGACCTCAATGCTGGAATAGCCTTAATTGATGCTTTAGAAAATAAAACTGACTCTTTAATGCCTAATGGATTTTTCTAAAAGGCTTACCTGAAGTATTTTAACAACAAAGTTATGTATCTAGTGGGGTTTTTTGTGAGTGTGTGTTGGTTTCTTCTATGCAAAGTAAGCTGTACAGTCTATCAGTCAGTACATATTTTGCACCAAAAAAAAGTACTGTGAGTGTGTAAATATTTTATGTCTTAGCAAAAAGGCCATAGTTAAAATGTTTTGCTTCTGTGTTTAATAATGCTCTTTTGTAAAGTTAGTAAGAAGCACAAAAAAACCCCCCAAATTTTCTTAATCGATTTTTATATAAGTTAAGAATTATTTATACTGTATTTTTAAATTGATTTGTTCAGATTAAACTTACATAAAACTCTACACTGACTTTTTCTGTTTGATCAGATTAGATTACCTAAGTTATACATTGCATACTTACTGGCATCTCTTCATTCCTTTTTTGTCAGGCAGGGGTTGCTCTGTTCTGAAGGAAGAGGGAAAAAATGGTATTTTGTGAAAAAGTGAATTACGTAACTCAATGTAACTTCTGAACTCTTACCAGAAGATATTACAACTCCTAAAAACAAGTTAGAAAAAAACAGTTAGGGAGTAAGATATCACCCTAGAGCATTCAGGAATGTGTGTCCAAATGTCACAGAAGTTTCAAACAGGTTCAATCAAACCACTTGAATTTAAATACAGGCAGTAGTGTCTCATATACACTGAAGAAAGAAAGATGAAGACTCCTCATACAGTTCACACTCAGATAACAAGTAGTAGCTAACAAATTAAATAAAAATACAGTGTATCTGCCTTTCCAGGTGCAATGTGCCTGGCACACCAACCTGGGATAGGAGAAATTGTAGCAAAACCCAAGATTCAGGCTTGGACTGCACAAAAAGAATATTATTAAAACAGCTACCACAGTAAAACAAACTCTTCTGCTCTTTAATAGGGCAAAGTTCTAATACAAAATACACCTGGCAGAATAGGATCACTATTGAAATATTCCTAAATGAGGGAGAAAGAAGAATAAAAGCTGGAAGAGAAGAATTCTCACTAGAGCACTGAGTAGATTTTTCTTTTCCAAAAAGATAACTGATCTTCCTTACACCTGCTATCAATTTTGTCCTGGAAACATAAAGGCAAAGGTTTTAGAA
Organism: Promerops cafer; assembly: GCA_013398275.1. Lineage (NCBI taxonomy): Eukaryota > Metazoa > Chordata > Aves > Passeriformes > Nectariniidae > Promerops > Promerops cafer. The sequence continues at coordinate 1,028,500 of VZSE01002880.1, forward strand.
ACTTGCATTACTCAGCTGAAACAACCTACACCCCTTTCATTTTTGAGCACCACAGCTGACAGACTAAGAAACTGCAGTAATTAGGCTTGAAATGGTCTCCTCACACATGGTGCTGAGAAAGCTGAGCACATTTTGGAAAGCTGAGCACAGTTTCTGACTTTCTGTCCAGTGGCCCTTGGCTCCTGACACCCTGTGGTTGCTTTTCCATGAGCACTTTTCTTCCTGTGTGCTGCTTTTGCAGGCTGAAGAGCTGCTGCTTTCTCAGCTCCGAGGGTCTCATGCCCCAGCAGACCTGTGTTTGTGTCTGACAGCCCAGCTCCCTGCTCTTCCCCCCTTGCCTCACCTCCCCTGGGACGTGCCCTGATGTGCTCTGGGCAGGTCCCTCTGATGCCCAGGCTGGCTTTGCTTTTGAGTCACTGCGTGCCAGCTCTCGGGGCAGGGCTTTTTAATCCCTTCCATTGCTTTAGAGAAAACTCTGCATTCCCACTCCAGTTCCTGCATATGCAACTCCAGCTGCATACCTTGAGTCTTTCCTTCCAATCCCAGGTCCTGCTAACCACAGCTGACCTGGAATTATAGGTAATCCCAAGAACCTGTATAGATCCAGCAGTTCCTTGGAGCTGTAAAGAGCCTTTCATCAATCCTTACAGGGGCACACAGCAGCACAGAAATTAGGCAGCACCCAACACCAGGAAAACCAGAAGTTCTTCACCTGCATTCTTCCCTTAAATCCTCTGCCAAAACCAAAGGGAAAATACTTACATTTTGGGGCAAAATCTTTCCACACAGAGTTCCCTGCAGTTGGTTATGGTGCAAATCCATCCAAGTACATGATGTACAAAATATGAGTGAACAGTACAGAAGGTTCATCCTTCCCAAATGTCAGGAGTCCTAATATAAGTCACCAAGGGTGCAAACATAAAGATTTTAGAAGCTTCTCAGTGCTTCCCATGTACTCCAAGAAGGAGCTCAGGCCTGCCCCAACCCCTCCTAGCTGCCCTCTTACAAGGAGCCCTCATACCACACACTGCACAGTCCCCTCTGTATTTGGCTTTATCTGATATAGAACAGCTCCATTAACTATCTGGGGAGAACAATCAAGAAGAGATGGAGTCCAGCTCCTCTGCTCAGGAAAGAAATAGTCCTTCAATTTTACACCAAGGACCCATCTCTGCATTATAAAATCCATGCCAGACTCAATAGCAAACAGATTTATAGGTTCCTAAAAGTTTTCTTAGCAGCCTCAGCTAACAGACCCATAAATTCTAAAGTCTGATGTGGATTTGGCATCTAATTTTCTTATGCTTCCATGAAATTACCCAAGTTCCAAACTTTCAGCTTGAGAGTTCTGGTGTTTAATCCCTGGGATGGGCCCTGTCATACACAGCAAAGTCCATGATCCTGAACAAAGTTGCTAAGTTCAGGCATCTGTTCAGAAAATGAGAATTAGCTTCTAAACCTTTAAAGCCCTTAAAACAAAGCCCTGTAAAAAAGTGCTTCATATTTACTGCCCACATCTCTAACCCCATCCATTTCCAAGGGGCTCAGTAAGGCTTGGCAAACATAATTGCAATAATTATGCAGGCTCAATATCCGACATATTAGCTACCCACCTAAATGCCTAAAAACAGTAAAAAAAGGAAATATTTGAGTTAAAAGCATAATTCTCTGTATTCTAGAAGACAAACCAGTTGTATCTTTCAAACCATGAACTGCAGAATGAAATGCTATTTAGGTAAAAACTGTTGTTTTCCTGGGGGTGCTACAAACAAGTTTTGATTTATTATTATTTTTAACAATTATTTTGGTAAATTACTTTTGGCACTGTGACCATTAATAACTAGATTGTCATTTCAGGGACTGTTATTTTATGATTCACATTTAAGCAACGCAGTAGAGCAACTATAAAACTTTAATCTTTATTTCTGATCTGTTAGGCTGCAGTCAGGAATGTCCTTTAGGTGTAATCTGAGGGGCTGCATTGTTGTCCACCTACTCACAAGTGGACATAAGGGAACAAAATGCCAGGCTTTTGTCAGAGGTTATTTTCAGCTTGGTGATAGCAATGGCATTGCTCAGATCCCTGAAACTCTCACTCCCCTCCCCTCCCAGCTTATATGGCTGACAGGGGTGGTCACTGCATTTAAGGAGAGCAGGAACCCCTCCTGTTCAAACCCTTTGAGACCCAAGAAAAGAGGGAGAAACTTCAAGCCACTCCGGTGAGTAGAGTCTCACGGGTTCTGCCTAAAAGGGTTTGGGTATTTTTTTTAATCCTAACAGATGACAGAAGCAATTTGTTGCCTGACAAAGAAAACCATGTAGGCATAGTACAGAAATATGAGTCCTACAGAGCAGTGTTTTAGGTTTGGAGTAGCCAGTAGAAAGAGAGATTCTTCTGGCTCAGCCAGGCGAGCAGCTACTGGTGTTGCCAAGAGCAGGGCTGGGGGGATCCTCATTAGAGACACTCATTTGGACTAGGCAAGACTGGATGACAGAAGTTTCAGAATGTTGAAAAATTTCATTACAAAGCTACAGAATTATTTTTCTGCAAACAGGCAGTCTTTAGAAAGCGCACGTACGCAGTGTACAAATTTGTTTCCTTCCTAATAGCATCCTAAAAGTAAAAAACCAAAACAAACCCCCTCAAATCTTCAAAATATTTAATGTCAGTGACCAATCGGTTTCAGATCAAATAAGAAGAAAACTTCTATGCAGACTTGACAGAAAATGGCTAGGTAAGAATGCAGGATGAAAGAATTATTCCCAAATCCATCATTCAATCATTCCAAGAGAGTATGATTGGTCAAGTCTTCAGAGAAACCCCCCAATAATTCAAATAAATACATAAATACATAAACGTATTTTTACTATGGAAAGCTTTCTGCCTAAAGGTAAAATTATTTCAGAGAATAAAGCTGTATGTAGATAAAATAATTCTGTGTCTTATCTCAGTCATCACAGTGCTATTTCAAAGTCTGTAATACTTTTGCCTGACACTTAAAAGACTTAGAGCAGGGATAAGGATTTAGAGAAGGATCTTGTGGAAGGAACAGTGAAAGCTGATAGCCCAGGATTAGGCCTGGAAAGAGGAATGGGTCATTTGTACAGCAGGATGCAGCTTTCCTCAGCCACATGGATCAGGCTGAACTATGAGTGTGAATGCACAAGCATGTGAATGTGGGCTGTGGCTGGTTTCTAAGCCAGAATGAAGTACCTTGGTCTAGTGCCAGGATACTGTATTTTTCAGAGATGCAATCTTAAGTTTCTGCAAAAGTGGGCATCAAGGAAGTTTCAAAGGAAACGTGGCATCATTGGGCTAGAAAAGAATAGAGAAAGTGGAAGAACAGAGATGAAAGCAAGGGAATGAGACACTATCAGCTCTCAGCAATGCTCATCAAGTCAGTTAAAATCTTTTGATTCAAAGTGCCATGTGTAACTTAGTGCGACCAGTGTCAATGAAAAATCAGTATTTACTTTCCAGCTTTGGAATTCCCATCCCTTGACCTCTCTGTGTTGCTTTACTGCAGAAGTAAGGGGAAAATGCTGGTTAGTATGAGACCATGGTGGAAGCTCCACGTATGACACTAGCTAATAAAATTTACCTGTAGCCACAGTGCACTGAATGCACTGGAATATCAGAAATACGATTATAAACACATAACAAGATCACATCTCCATCAAATGAGCTCAGTCTTCAAACACAAATGTTCCCTCTGTTGTGAGTCTCTCCTGCTGAGGGAGAAGTGTGCTCCACAAGGGGCTGGATTTTGACAGAAACACCTCCAGGCTGTTTGAGATGCAGTGGCATCTCAAATGCAGACACATCAAAAGAAAACCTCGCCGTGAGTGTCAGCTGCAGGGAGAACCACAGCAGCATTTTATTGCTATTATATAAAGATATTATATATCTTGTTACCCCCACGGTGCTGGTGGGGTGAGCACCACTAAGGACAGTCAAATGAGTCATGGTGGTCACAGGACAGGTCACAGCAGAGCTGTGATTAGATACCAGAGTGAAGTTCTGGCTGCACTCGCATTCCCACTGACTTCAGCTGGGAAAAGAATTTCAAATATGGCCTTGATACTTAGCATTTCAATGTAGAGAGCTTTGTTTGGGTTTTATGTCATTATTGCTTGTTTGTTAGGTGAGGAATCAAGGAATCAGTGTTCTTATCCTCTGAGTCTAGAGCAAGAAGCTTAGCTGGGACTAAAATGCAGAGAGATGCAAGGCACACCACTCCCCACTCAGCATTTCTACCACCAGTGGTCACAAAGACCAATATTCCCCATTCTGTTTATCCCCTTCAAAGCCATCCAGCACACGTGTGGCACAGAGATAACCCTGCCAGCCACACAATACACAACTCTGCAGTCCATTCAGATAAGCCCTCAGCTCTAGACTGTCAAATGCCTGAGCATGTAGAAGGGAAAACCTTGTATTTAGCAAGGAAGCACTAGAATTAATTCCAATTAATCCATTAATTAATTACATTTTTCACCTGCAGCACAGCCAGGCAGCACTGCCTTTTACTCCTCCACATTTCATCAGGCCCCTACTGAATCCACCACCCATTTAGATCAATGGATCAAAATACATTTTTGGATTTTATCCTTATCAATAGCACTTTGATTAGGGAGAGAGAGAGACACTCTGAGGCAGTGATGTGACACCCAGATTTGGAAAGTATGACTAACAGCCCAAAGAAGATGGCTCACAATGATTTCATGCCTGTGCAGAGCACACCAACACTTCAAAGGCTTCCTTGCTCTGAGCCCAGCCTACAAAGTAGTGATATAAGCTCTAAATAATGGGAGGCACGAATCCTTGGCAGCACATCTCGTGTGTAAATTCTGCTCCACGTAGAAGCTGCATGCTGAAGAATGGCACAAGCTGCTGAGCAGCAGTTGAGCAAGGCCAAGAACACTCCTCCAGCTTAACAGCACCCTGAGTGCCCACACATCACAACACCAACACTCAGAAGTTTCTGTGCACACCTTTCTTACCTTTAGCATGAGTCTGCTCCACTTCCCACCAGATCACCAGAATATAGCAAGTACCATGTGATGAGCAGACATGAAAAGTGAAACAGATTAAGACAACAAAGTTCAGGGAATTTCACAGGGATTTAGACACTGACACCCAGTGAAATTATGGGAAGTGGAGACTTTGGATCTATTTTTTTCTGATGACAAATGGGAGACCGAGTCCTATTTCTGCTGAAAGCATAGAGTTTTATCCACTGTTATAATTTAGGTGAGTACAAAACCATGAATGCCACACCCCCTGTGGAGATTCCTTTCTCATGGTAACCCTGCTGCACAGGCAGCATCCCCAGGGATGGGCACCCATCTCCAGAGGGATGAGCAGAGCCTGGACAGGAAGAGCACAGATGTGCCCTGGTACCTCACCCAGCTGTTCCTCCTGACATCATGGCATGCACTGCTGTTCTAACACCAGTATCCCTGTGGGAATATTTCTGCTGTGCCTTTCTTCTTTCTCCTACAGCTTCCCATCAGGTGATGCCAAAAAAACATGGAAAATGTGTATGCATGCCCAGTCATGTTACTATAATTAGGCTCAGGAACAATGGTCCTTCTAAGAGCTTTAACCACAGCCCTTGACAGCACAAGGTTCACTATCACACTTTATCAGACTTTTTCAGAGATTATTTTTTCCCCTTCAGCTGATGATGTAATTGGAGCTACTTTCCAACAATTATCCTTGCTGCCACAGACTTGGAGGCTTGGTGTGCCTCTGAGGAGAGCTAACAGAGAAGAAGCAGCTTTACAGAGACCAGAGGTACAAACCACTCTCCTCCCAGGCAGCTGTCAGTGCTGCCTCAGCTGGGAAGGGATTCCACTGGAAAGCTGATTTGAAAGGGAACGCTGTAGATACAAAAATCCCATTTTCATTTTCAAGGAAGAGTCACAAAACTGATTTTTATCCACAGCTGCTCTTCCTTCTTTTAAAATGTTTGAAGCATCGCTTGAACTGTTTGTATAAGAGAAAGAAAAAATGGCACCAATACAAAAGTACTTTAAAAATAGAAGATAATATAGAATGGCAGAGTGAGAATAAGATTTTTACCTACATGAAAGATTCCTTTCTCTTCCTTTATCTCACATTTAAAAGAAATGGAAAAACCAATTTAACTGTGCTGTTCAGTAAAGGCTTCACTGAGTGAGAGAGCTCAAATTCATCATCTGTTCATTGTGCACAGTTAAGTTTTGTTTCTTATTTCAGCTCCATCAGTTTTTTTTTGCTTCTCACTTGTTACATTACAGATAAACAGAGTTAGAAGAAAGCTGAGTTTTCCTTTCCTTTCTGCACCATTACTGTTTTGGAACTGCCAGAGCAGTTCTGCTCCTGAGCAGCCTCCCAAGAGAGCAGGGAGGGTCTGGAAGAGATTAACGATGCTGCTGCTGTGTGACAGCAGAGGGCTGGGCTGACTGAGCTGGGAAGGGTGTTCAGCTGAGCATAAATCAGCCTCACAAAGAGGAGCAGAGATTGGATCTTGCACAAGGATGACAGGCATGCTGCCTAGTGAAGGTAGCAGTCACAACAGCGACTATTTAATTACACAGGGTTAAGGATATGCTAATAACTGCTGTGCTAAGGCAGAGATGTTTGGATATGCTGGTGTCTGCACTGTTATCAAACACAGAGTGCAAAACCTGCCCCCACTGCCGTGTCCCCAGTGCTATTGTTTCAGTGTGTGCACCTTCCTCTTGCTGGACAGACAACTCTTTTATACCACTGCAGGATTTTTGGTCTTAGAAAGGATTCCCCTCAGGGTGCAGAGCTGCCACGTAGACATTGTTCATTTCATTCTGAAATTCAGAAGATTAAAGTGCAGAAGTCACTGAGATGATGATAAGCACAGGACATCAGTCCAGTGTAAATATATAGTAAAATGTCAGTCTAAAATACAACTAATTGAAAATACCAGCCCTGTTATATCACTGCTATGATAAATTCCCCTCTCTCTACCACCTGACCTCAGAAGACAATTCTCAGGTAGCAGGCCTGATTCAGCCTTCAAAATCCTCCTCTTGGTTAAAAGTACCTTTTGGTGAATTTAATCAAACACAAATAGCACAAGCAGGCTTCAAAATAACTATAATAAGAAGGTGACTGGTTTTCCAAGAAGGAGGAGGAAGGCCCGTGCCAGGAGCTTGGAACAGCCTGATAATACCCTGTGCAGATGACAAGATGACGTCCCAGTCTTTCCAGAAATGATGACTCAAACAAGGAAACAGAAGGGCAGGCTGAGGGCTGGGGCTGTTCCAGGTGTGTGACAGCACAATCACAGGGAAGGGCACTGAGCCTGACATCAGGAGACCTGGGCTGGGCTCCTGCCCTCCTGTGTGACCTTGGGCAAGGCACTCCAGAGCTAACTGGAATAGCAAGAACTGGAACAGTGATAGTAACAGCTCTTTGTTTCTCTCTGATGTTTAGATTTTAAATGCAATTGACAAAGAAAAAACCCCACCTTAAGCACCTCAGGAACCTATCCATTACTACTTTACAATGGCTGTGCAGCACAGAGATCTTGTGGCTGTGTCATGAGGAACTCAGAAAAGGCTGTGCCAGGGTACAGGAGAGGACAGTGTTGAAAGAAAATGACTATTTGATGGAAAACAAATCCTAGATCCTCTTTTCCAGAAGAGGGTTGAGTGATCCTAGCACCTTTTCACTGAAACACCTCGCAATCGTTTCACATATTTACCATCACAACATACCAAGCTAAGGAATATCCTTATTTATAAGAGACAATCACAGATTTAGACTGTCCCAATGGACAGTCAATGATTCTGACATTGATTGTCCCAAATGACAATCAATGGATTTAGACTGTTCCTGTCCCCAAAGCACCAGGGTAGCACCCTCACTTCTGCTACCACACAGGTATGAAGTACATTGCAAGTATGCAGTAGCAGCTGACTGGAGAGGGAGGAAAAAACAATTTTTTTAAAAATCAAGCTGTTCCATTTAAAAGAATTCACATTTGCTGTTGCATTTACTTTTGTAATTTGGTTTCCTAGGTTAACCCTCCAGATAAGGATGCCAAACTGGGGAGGAGGAGCCAAGTGTGGGGCCTGTGAAAAGACAGTGTACCACGCTGAGGAAATCCAGTGCAATGGAAGGAGTTTCCACAAGTCGTGCTTCCTCTGCAGTAAGCTGGGCTGAATGGTTTAACATCACAGCACCCCCATAGCTCTGTACAACTCTTCCATTAAAGCCAGAACATTTATTTTTATATTACTTGGCAGGCAGTTTTGCTGCCTTTTACCTGCCTCTTGGGCTCCTGGCTTTTCTTTGTCCAAACATGAGATGGATTTTGTCAGGGACTCTGAGGTGCTGCAGAACTGTGGATCTATTCCTATCCATCTCCAGGAAACCCTTCCTTCTGTCCACAATGTGGCCCTCCACAGCTTTGCTTCAGGTTAAAAAGTCCAGCAGAGCTAAACAAACAGCACTCATTAGACAGAAGGATGATTACTTCTTTACTTTTAGGAGATGATTGCTTTCACTGTGAATCCTGACACTCATTTGTTTCACAACGAAAAGCTGGAAGACCTTGGTGTCATTAAAACCTCCCACCAACACCCTGCACGTACCTCAGTTTCCTCCTTCCCATATTTCTTGTAGTCCCATTTCACTTACTCTTTACCTCCACACTCCTCTGTGATGCTTGGCTTCCAGGAATTTTGCTTTCTCTGCAGCAGAGGCAGAAATTTAAAAAAATAAAAAATAAGAGAGAAGGTACCAATTCAGCTCTGTTTGCCCTTTGTGGAGAGGGAGAAAGAAAACAATTTGCTAAGAACCAAAGATAGCTGAAGAGCTTATTTTGCAGACAATACTTGGGATTAATACCTTTGCAGTATGACTTCCAGCATGACAGTTTAGAATCCAGTTTTCTCCCTCTTTTCCTGGAGGGATAGACACTTCTTATTTGGAGGCTGGAGACTAACACTGTGTGTTCAGCTGACACAGAGCAGCACTTTGCAGAATGAGTCCAAAGGACACACATGAGCTGTCTTTGCCTTTCTCCAGGTGCCCTGAAATTGATGCCTAAAAGTCCAAATGATACCTTTAGTGATGCCTAAAAGGCCAAGTAAAAAAGGATTCCCTCAAAAAGTTTTCAGTTAACTGACAACCTTCAGCCAATTCTTACAGAATGGTAAAAGGAAAATCTCAGTCTCAACTAGAACCTTCTTAATGCTTCCCATGTTCTACCTATAACAATTAATAGTAAATAAAAACAAAGAGCTGTCCTAATAGAGCATAGTTATGAATATTTCTCAAGTGTAAGCTTCGTTTTTAGTACAACTGAATTATTTTCTTTTAGTGATTCATGATAACTTACATCTGTTAGCTCTATTGAATATTTGGTTTGTTGTGGGGCTTTCCTTGGTTGGTTGCTGGTGTATTTTGTTGTGTTTTATTGTTAAAGGTTCCTTTATTTGCCCCTTGTTTTAAGTCTGAATTAAATTATTAATAGGTTAGGTACTAAAAATAGTATTCCCATCACAAATATGTTTAAGGTCAAAACCTAAGGATGCATCTAAGTTGCCCAGCTGGCATATGAGAGGTATGTTAATTGCCTTTACTTACCCCCATGATTCACATACACTATTCAGCAGCTCTGGGTGCCTCAGGATCATGTATCACATTCATGGGCTTTTCTATGAACCATTTATAGGATTTCATTTCTCAACAGAAGGAAAGCAATCCTCCCCAACCTAAACTCAGGCATGGAAACAGTTAGTTCAGCTGCACTTTTGTACATTTCTATATAAAACTATTTCAAATCCATCTTCTATTTCACATTATATTTGACCAGGCACACAAAACACATCAGTATTTTTTGACCAAAGAGTTCAATTTCAGCAGAATTACAAACAATTCAAAGCAGGAAGAATCAGACAAGCTAAACGATATCTAACACTCTCTCCCCGCTCCATAATTTTTCCCTACAAGTATTGCAAGAGAGAAATTTGTTTCCAGCAATCCCTGCTTCCCGTGCAGACTCCTGTTTACCTGCAGACTGTTGTTTCACTGACAGCTTTTGCCCAAAGTGCAGCTGTGATGGACATTTGGCAGGATCTCACGCCATCAACCTGGATCTCCTCAGCGCCGGCGGGAGAACAGGATCTGTTGGCAGATGACAGGTCTCAAAGTTATTTCAACAATAGCACTTCAAGGGCTTTTGCTCCATCTGTCGTGGTGAATTGATACCCTATCCCTAAGGTACCAGAAATAGAAACACTTTATCTGCTGCTAGAGTTTCCATCATCCCTTAACTCCCCTAGCAAATATAATTATCATCTCAAAGCAAGGCTGTAGTACGAGGAGATCAGGTTCACACATTTACAGAAGTGCCTCGTTTTACTTCTGTTAAGTATAAAGGTCTTTGCAAATTATTTCCCCCTCCATGCAATGCAGGGAGGAGGAAAGTCACAAGGATAACCAGAGAGCTGGGGATGTATAACTAGTTATACTGCCCCTTAACAGCAACCTGGTCTGGGGGCTGCAAATACGTGATCTTTAAAGTCCCTTCCAACCCAAACCATTTTAGGAGTCTGTAATTAAAGCTGCAGGGGTTCCAGGGTGTAAATTCCCTGTGGTCATTAAATTGGATTCAGAGGAGGACATTTAGTGTAAACGTGGGGGAAAGGGGCTAATCAAACCCTCAGACAGCTCTTCCAGAGCTTGCACTTCCAGCCACTTCCAATACTTCTGCATTTCACAGCTTTCTGTTGCATGCATGAACTCAGCAACTTTGTTTTCCAAGCTATCAATAGCCCGTGACTGGAATGCCCTCTGCAGGGCAAGTATTTGTTCTAAGCAACCTGGAGAGAAAATCTTTGCCTATTTTTTTCCCCACTTCTCATCAACCACTGTTGAACAGTGAACAATTTGTAAGAAGTACTGAAATACTAATTTTTTAGCATACTTAGAAAATCCTGGTTTTCAAGAGAGACTCTGAATTGAAAGATTTTCCTCTGTGTGGGGTGGAGCTTCTCACACTGAGTTCCCAAAGTGGTGCAGCAAATGCAGGCATACACTCCCCACCAAGTAGTGAGGAGTGTAGCTACTATTTTTTTTCCTCCCACTCATTATTAGTAGTGCTGTAGAGGACATAATCTGTATTCCCTGATGAAAGCTGGGCATTCCTATGGCACCTTCTGTCCAAAAGTCTGCCAGGCCTTTCTTAGTGAGCTAAGCTAAGCTGTCCTTCTCTGTACCAAAGATGATTTGCAAGAGCTCTGTTTGGGAATGGCTACAGCCACACTCTTGGCACCCTGGAGGAAGCCTGACAGAGCTGCCAATTGCTCTGCCTTAGTGCCACAGCTCCAACAAACAAATAATGATTAAAAAATCCCCAGCATGTCCTGCCTGACTCCAGACGTGGTGCTGGTGTCAAAGCCTCTTTCAGAAACACACCACATCAAAACAACCTGGGCTGAGCTGAGAAAGCCACCTCAGACTCAGAGCAAGTATTTTGAAAAGTCCAGGTGCACGGTGGCATCAATGCCCTTGCAACATTCTTTCCCCCCTTTTGAAGGTTTGGGAGTTCAGGATGGTTATCTCAAGTCCACTTTAAGCTTCACAGATCTAAATTTCCCTGGGGTTACAGGATAACTTCAGAGTGGCAAAAGAAGAACAGGTTATGTGCACACACACACACACACCTGCCCCTTACTTCAGCAACAGCCCAGTCAAGTTTTACACTGACAAGTTTTACACCAACTGACTCCCTTCCCCATACTTTTAAAGCTAAACAAAAATAAATACTAATTGTATTTTAAACCACATAAACTCAAATTTGAAAAGGCAAATGCTGATACATGCCTCTCTCTCCCTGTTTTCAGTGGCTTGCAGGAAGGCTCTGGACAGCACCACAGTAGCAGCTCACGAATCTGAAATCTACTGCAAAACCTGTTATGGGAGAAAATATGGCCCCAAGGGTGTTGGATTTGGACAAGGGGCTGGATGCCTCAGCACTGACACTGGAGACCACCTGGGCTTGAATCTGCAGCAGTGAGTTAAATCCCACTGACAGCTCCTTCTCCTGGTCCTACTTGTCTCCTACCAGGGTGTTTTATATATTTTATTCTGTTTCCATAACAACATTCAGCCCAAGGAGCAGAGCAGGCTTTCCTACACCCTTTCCTTCCATGGACACAGTAATTCAGAGTTTTTAATGATGCTGAGTCTCTTTAAGCCTGCTTTACAAATTATCCTCTCCTTCAATAGGCAATTATTCTGCTGAAGCAGCCTTTATATGCCACCACACATGTAAATATTCACTGCAATTGTAATCTGCCATTTGTAGCACAGTGGTAAAGTCACATTCACCACAGAAAAATATAGTTTTTTTTCCCCTGTTAGAGGCTAAAATACAGTTAAGGTTTTACTCTTAGAGAAATAATCACACTACCCCATACTGTTAGCTCTCCTCTCAATGGGGGAAATAACATTTCTAAATCCTCCCTGTGGTTCAAATAACACTTACAAACACACTGAGAATGTGTTTGAACAAAGAAATTCTAATGGGATACCATCTTCCAGAAGCACATCATTAGCTCTGACAGTTCATTTTTATAGGATTTTCCTGCAATTCTCAAAGCTGCACATTTCTAAATCAACGATGCTGCTTCTTCCTTCTGGTGGTCTACTGTAAAGAAACCAATTAACCAATATGCTGTGTAGGAAATAAAAGCTTAAACAATGTATTTAACTGTAGCTCCTTGTACCATACTAATCCATTATGGGCAGAGTTCTGCACCAAAAGCTGTCTCATCCTGTCAATACAATGACCTGTTGCAGTCCAGCTACCTGATAATTCAGAAATCATTCTGTGAAAGGCTTTATGCACAAACATATAAAGCACAAAATCCAGAAAAAAAAAAAAAAAAAGCTACTTTCCTGATGTCTTTTTGACCCTAGGGTAGGTAAGAACCCCAATTCCCTGTCCAAATGTTTCACTGCCTAATGAAACTACGGCATGAAAAACCTGAAATTTTCAGTTTGATGAGTACCAGCAGATGAACAGTTACAAAGACTAGAGACATCTTTTCTTTGTATTTTCCCTCTTGCCTCTCAATGAGGAAAAACTGGTTTTTACTTCAATTTTCATTAAATATAATCTTTTCTGCATGTGGCTGCTGCCAGCTCCATGTACTTAGCCCAGAACAGGTAATATCAGAGATTACAGTACCAGCTTCTCAATCACACAACACAGAATTCAATAGAATACTTTGGTTTTCTTCTTTTTTTATCCCCTTCTGCATATCAGAGAAGAGCAATATAGTATTTTTTTATGCCTTACTAAAAAAAAATCATGAAATCCTTTTTCTAAAGAGGATAACATTTTTAAGCAGCTTTAAAAACTTCTGTTTTAGGGGGTCACCAAAGCCTGCTCGCCCTTCAACACCAACTAATGCTTCAAAGTTTGCCAAAAAGATGGTAGATGTGGATAAATGCCCCCGTTGTGGCAAATCAGTGTATGCTGCAGAGAAGATCATGGGAGGAGGAAAAGTAAGTAGTGACTTCAGCACTAGGAAAAAAACCCACCCTTTTTTAATGGTGAGAAACTATAGCTAAGAGGTCCTTGATAACTTAAATTTTCATTCATAAAGAAAACAGGAGGATGAATTTGCAAATTGCTACAACAGGTTTAAAATCTTCTACTTTTTGTAAAGCCTTTTCAACTTTTTCCTTCTTACTGATGTCTGAGGACCAAGCACAGATTACTGTACAAGCTGGCTCTTCTTCCATCTCTGGGTATATTTATAAACATTTATTTGTAGTGGCAATTGAAGACATACTAGACAACGTAACTGAAAAAAGGCTAACCCAGAATGACTAGAAATGGAAGCCACAAGATGAACAAATGAATTTTAGCCTTTCCACACCACACAAAGCTGTACCTCTCTGTCCCTTGTGCCTCTGGCTGTGCACCTCCTGTGCCACACAATGAATTGTCTTCCTTTGCTCAGCCCTGGCACAAGACCTGCTTCCGCTGCGCTATCTGCGGGAAGAGTTTAGAATCCACCAACGTTACGGACAAGGATGGAGAGCTCTACTGCAAAGGTGAGAGCTGCAGGCAGCTGCACTGGGGTACACAGTCAATCCAAAGTTAGTCTCTTTAGGCCTAGGATTGCCACTCTGATTTACCTTGCTGTATGCTTAATATCCCCAGGAAATTTCATTTTGTGGTTTTTTAACAACTTTCTGAAAGCAAAGCGTTGCGGTAGCATTGCAGTTGCAGCTTCTACTATTAACATTTAAATTTTAAAGTTATAATTTTTCTACAAATGTGACAACCTCTCAAATCTGTCAGACCTTCTAACAGAGCACTGGCCATATCTGCTGGGCAGGCTCTTGTACCTGCACAGTCTCACTCACTAAAATAAAAAATCCACAAAGATACAGATCTTTGGTCCTCCAAATTGGAATTCTTGCCAGTAAAATTTTAAAGATATTTCCACTGCATTGGTAGTACAGAAGATAATGCAAAAATGGTAAATTATATGTCTAGATGTTCTTCTCAGATTCAGAAAGTTCACTTGACTCCTAGAAACAGCTTAAGGGGGAAAAAAATACATGAAGCTTTTATATCCAAAGCTAAACTTATAGAGAACCCTAAAGAAGAATATTGGAGTTCTGTGATTTTGGATACAGTCTGTCAAGCACAAGTGCATCAAACTGTCATATTTGGAGAAATATGCTCACCATTACCACTTGGCAGAGTTGTGATAAACAACTATGCACACAGTAACCAATATAGAGTTCAAATGGGATTGCTTAAATGCCCATCAATACTTTCTGGATTATGCTCCAGTTCTTCTCCTTAAAAATCTCTGGCTTACTCTGTATTACTTATCAGACCAATTTTACTGAGCATTTTCAGACAGGAAAGAAGCTTTAATGAAAATATTATTTAGATCTAAAAAAAAGATATAGTTTCTTAACTTCTTTTGAGATCACCAGATGCAACTTTTGTGTAATTCAAATATGTAATACCAGTTTCACTATTAAGAACTGGATAAACTTATGGGAAATACACTATTTCATATTCCCTTCCTTTTTATCAACTTAAATTTGATAGTAATTTAAAAATGACAAGCAAAAGACATTTACCTCTGAGAGCCTTCAGAGCACCATTTACCTCCCACTCCTTCTTTTGCAGTTTGCTATGCAAAAAATTTCGGTCCCAAAGGAATTGGGTTTGGTGGCCTCACTCAAGTGGAAAAGAAAGAGTGTGAATGAGAAGAAATGGATGCAACAGACTCAAACTGCTGTGGATGCCACCAAGGGATTGCTGTCAAGTAAAACATAAAACAACACATATTGCTGAGTACCTAGGGCATTTGATTAAGATTTTGCACCTTGCAGGAAAAATTCGTGAGCTGTATCTTAAGAAATTCTTAGAGTAGATTAAAAAGGTACAGTGATAAAACTAGACTCATGTTTGTGTTTAGTATATAAAGACAAGGAACCTCATGGAACATTATTGCCTCTTCAACTAGTACTTGTCACATTTTGGACTAGAATTTTAGACTCATAGTGCCCCATTATGATAGGGATCCCTTCTGGAGTGAAGGGTCCAGGTGTTCCCAGTTAGATTGTATTTTCTTTTGTTCACAGTGTTAACCTGTCTGTATTTCCACCAGTCTCCTAGCTGAGTTTTGAACATGCTGGCATTTGTGTTAAAACAAGTAGATGCTGTTTGCTTTGAGACAATTAAAAAGGATTTTGAATTCTCTCTCTCTGAGGGAGGTACTTCTAAAAAAACCCAACATTTTCTCAGAATACAGTGTTGTAAGTTTTGTCTGTTTTCAAGCTACAATAAAGTACTTACTGCTTCACATTATTACTTGTATTTGCTTGTGCTTATACATTCCACAACGTTTCAGATAAATGGATTTCACCAAGATGAATGAAACCCCCATTTCTTAACTACAAGAACTGCATTTCACTGCATTACTTACCATGTCAGTTGTAGATGATATCTGACTGTAATTTCCTGATCTTGAGCTCTCTCCCTGCTGGTTTCCACTGTTACCTACTTTGACTTACATTCATATCACACTGTCCAGCTGGCCCCTCCTTTTCTTGGGAATGTGGCTGGCATTAGCTGTTACAGATGCAGTGGGAAACAACTCCCTCTTTTTATGTACATTGCTATCTTACACCACAAACTTACCCATTTTCACACCCTAACAGGGCATATATATGTGAAAAACAGAAGGCAAAGAGTCAGGCTCCTTCTTATGGTTTTGTGCCCAGCCACTCTTAAATACCTCACTGGTCACATATCCCTTGAATCTATTTCAGTCTGCAAAAATACACATACAAGTATGAAAACTCTATTTTATTACATGTAAACTCTTCAAATACAAAGACTTAATAGAGGTTTGCACAGCATAAGCAATAAAATTACAATGTAATTCTAATATTAAGTTTTTAAACATGAACGTTCACCTTAATTTTCATATTTAATTGTCTTTTGTTACCAGAAAAGTAAACAGTACCAACACAGTTTTGAAATTCTGCCCCAAAAACTTACCGTTAAAAATATATATATTTGTGTCATCTCCTCACATAAAATTTTAAATAGTTTCAGCTCAAACTATACATACACAGACACACAGTGACTGTTCCATATACAAATCTGCTGTATCTTATGCAAGGTAAGTTTAAACAATATTTGAAACAATACTAAAACATAAAAACAAGCAGCTTCAGAAGAATTTGTAGAAATTAACAAAATATCCAGTTTCATTTAGCTTTCAGCTCAACCGTCTTAGAAATTAAGCAAAATTTTACACACAATGAACATTTTTCTCCTTTGCCAGATGGAAAAGTTTGTATTGCTTGGTCCAGTCAATTATGTTGGGTTTGAACATACCAAAGCAACTGCAGTGAAAAAAGTCTGCAAGATTCTGGAAGCATCCAAGGCTGAAAAAAAAGAGAAAAATATGCATTAATAAACCTAAAAGAAGAAGCCTGCAAGCATGAAAAATACCACTTCACCATGAGACAGTAGTTAAGATATTAACCTGTCAAGGGAGACAGCTCAGGGAGAAGAAACAGAAGAGCATTATTCCTTTGCTGAACTTTTACAACATTTTTTACATTAACAAATGAGAGTAGATTAAGTTGAACTCAAATATTTAAAAGTTAGTAAGACCTCATCTGTTAGTAAACCTGAGGCAACAGGGAAACCTTGGTATCTATTTCTCTATTAATAGAGCTAAATACTGCAAGAGAAGTCAGCAAGGGGCCAGTTCATACCTTAATTCTTTTTCTGATCCTACACAACAGACACAGAGACTGATGAACAAATTAAAGGACAGCACTCCCTCACCCCCAGAACAGTGCTTCTGCATTTATGAAGCAGTGAAGCAAATCAGTGCTGAAGAGATAACATGCTTAAAACACTCTGCTCATTAATACCCACTTGTATGGAGTCCTCCTGAGTGAAACAGGATGCTTAGAGGATTTTCTCTGTACCAGGAGATTCATTCTTTCATGTGAGGTCAACCCCAGGAATGCAATCTGATTGGAAGAAAAACTTAAGTAATGGATACAACACCACAAATTAAAATTCTGGTGAGACCAAAAGATACTAATAAGAAGGGAGCAGGGGGGAAGAGGCTGGACATATCTAACAAATAAGTAACCACTGCTATAGCTGATGACTGAAAAGTATGTTTTTAAATGTCACTTGGGCTAAAACAGAACCTGGCAAGCTCTACCACCAGCTTCCAGAGAAGGCAAGCTTAATTGGGATGGCTGTGAAGACTGTACTTTCACAGATGCCTGCAGAAGTGTAAGATCTATCACAGTTAAGCACCAATCTCCTCAGATTTTTGTCCACATTCTACCACACAAAATGGTAGAAGATCCCTTGATCCACAATGACACTAGATGCCATAAAGTAGTACATTTTCAAATCACTGTGTAAGAAACACAGTAGTTAAACTGTAAATATCCTCCCTGTCTTTCCCAGCATGACATCCCAGTGTCCTGGACACTGCAAAAATCTAGCAGAACACGAAATTGTGGAGCTTTTTGTTTTTTTTTTAACTAAACAAGATGTAAAGCAAGCCCTTAGCTCAGTGTGCTTAACACATATTTCAAAGACACCTCTTTCCTAAGAGCTGCTAAACAAGCTGTTTCACAGGTGTTTTAAGACAGGTCTTCTCAATTTCATTTGCATAGCCAAGCTTTTCTCTGAGAAAAACATAAACAAGAAGTTTGACAGTCCTCAACAAGATAAAATCCAGGTCATATGTTTTTACAGTAGCAGTGGCATTTAATAGTCTAATGACACATGGCTGAGCTCTGCCACAGAATTTTCAACTCAGGAATAATTGTGTTACTGAGCTTTCGTGCACTTTTGGGGGCATTAATACCAGTTCTATTAGTCAAATAGATTTCTTGTCTTTTTTATAGGCTTAGAATTTTTGATGAGCAGTAAACCCAGAACTCAGTAACAGGAATGATTTGCAGCCTGTGATTGTACTCCCAGCAGGGAAATGCTGAGTGCACAAGAACCTGTGGAACTTCAAGGTCTGCCCTGAGATTTAAGAGAAACACCTTGCTGTGACAGTAATCAGGGAGAGCAGGCACAGAGTCTTTATGGGAGCTAATCACCCAGGGAAAAGCTTTAATGTGACAAGAAGCATAAACTGAAGGAAAATATTACCTGATAAAGCTGAACAGTGAGCCACATAGAGGCCCAGAGGGTGTGGAAACAGGCTACTGAGGAGATGTAGGAAACCCAGGGAGAGCAGGACACTGTCTGGGTGAAGTATGTCCACACTCCATCTCGATGGAAACTTGCTGCACAGTGGTTGGACCAATCTGACAAGACACATAATCAGTTAATTGTGCTTTTCAGCCCTTAAGAGCTGAGGAAAGATTATCTGCATGAAATGAATATTACATAGCAACATCCTCTAGAAATACCATGTTTCATCTACCCTGTTGCCACCTAAAAGCACCCACACAGATGCATGACTGCTTGCTATTCTGGCTGCTTAATCTTTACTCTGTCTTCATGATCCACAGAAAAACATCCTTGCTTTTAAGGATTGGTGTTATGGTAATTCATCCTCAGCAACTAAATTATAAGGGCTTTCCTCTCATTTCCAACAAATTTTTTTTATTTTTTAAAGTAAGAGTTCAGATCTGTTAATGAGATAATATACTTTTTTTCTCTTCAGAGTTAAACCAAAAAGAAATGTTTGTGTTTAGTATAGATATTTCCAAATATTTAAAAAAAATCAATCAAGCTTTTGCTTACTTACAAACTTACTTTCTGTTACAGCAAAGGGTATCCAGATTAGAACCTGTCACCTGACCTTCCTCCACATGGCTTTCCTATTTACTCTCTAACAAAAATGCTTCCTGCTATTTCATTTTCCAGTGGATATCCCACTACAGCACAGTCTTTGTTCTTGCTCAACACAAATGGAATCAGGTATTTGACCATTTTCACTTAAGCTACACAGTAACATCACTGCTGAAGTAAGGTATCACTTGTGCAGGTTACACTTGCTGGAAATGAAATGCTGAAAAATAAAAGCCACACAGAGACAGCTTTGAAAGCTAAATAAAACTAAATTCATGGATACATACACTGAAGAGTTCCATAAAGCAGCCAGACACCAGTCATCGTCAGGAAAAACAGGAACAACAGGTAGTAATAATGGTTCCCAATGCCTGAAATTGAGGGAAAAAAGGAAAGGAAAAAAAGGGAAAAAAAATTTAAAGTTAGACATTTTAAAATTCAGCAGTACGTGCATTTCCACTGAAGTTAGCAGGAATAAAAAGAGAGTCAAAACCATTTCTTATTTAACTTCTGCCATCCACAAGAGAGCTTGGCAAGGCTGATCTCTCTCTCAACTTTCTCCTGTAAGTCACCCCAACTTATATAATAGAATTAGTCCTGATAAAGTCAACCAGGATTTGTCTCTCCTTCAGAGCATGCCTTCAGCTGTTTTAGTCTGATGAGAACTAATTAAGCAACCATAACTCCCTCCCATGCACAATAAAATTGTCTCATATGACTGAGAAGTCTAAGCTATTCAATTTGTCTGACCTTGTGGGCTTCAGAATTGAAAACATACACAGAAAAAAACCTCAGACCTCTGTCAGAAAAACTGTTACATTAAGATTTTTTTAAAATTACAATCATATTGCTCAAAGCTTTGAGACAACACATCAGAAGGATGTCTCAGCACCTTGTAAATAGCAAACATTGTAAAAATAGCATTAAACACTAGGGAAAAAAGCTATTGGCAAAAAAATAAGTGAAAAATATATTGTTACAAATGTGAAGCTGTCACCTTCCTATCTTGAGCATCACCAGTAATGAGCCAGAAAGGAAGAGAGAGGGTGAGAGGGAAGAACACAAGAAGATGGAAACACCCTGCAGGGTTATCTCAGTGGTACAGCTGCTCCACTCAGAACTGTCCCTAACAGTGACAAGAGGCAATGGAAGCTCAGGAGGACACAGGAGTCCAGCCACTTCCTGCAGTTCATTCTCCTCATCCACAGCGACTGCATTAAAATGTCAGACTGTGCACACTTGTCTGGTTCTTTCAGTATCTACTCCTGGACACATTGTCCAAAAAAGTTTGTCTAATCCCTTTCTGAACCTGCTGATATTGCCTGTATCTGCAAACCCTTACAGCAGCAGGCTCCAAAATTTCACTGCCTGCCATGTGGAGACATTTCTTCCTTTACCAGTTTTAAATCCCTAGCTCCACTACGACGTGCTTGGCTAATAATCCTGCATTCACCTTAGCCACCATCTTAATTATTTTTTTCTTTTCTTTTTTAAAGTCTCAGTCATATTCTCCTGTTCCTTCTCTCTCCAAAGGAAGAGTTACAGATTGTGTGCTCTGTGTTCTTAGGGTGACCCCTCTAACAACCCCTGAATAACCTTACTTGCTTTTCCCCCTTCCATTGAATTTCCTCCTGGAACCTATCAGAGCCCTTCAGTATCAACAGGATATTCTTGCATCATGTGTGCTCTCTCTTTAAGGGGATAAATGTTATCTCTGCAACTTTTAAAATATGTGGCATCTTCAAATTTGATAAAACACACACTCTCACCTATGCACCGTCCAGTCCACAGAGAATGCTGATCATATCTGGCTACACATGCCTGGCAAGCAAGGCAATGCACAGACCTCAAAGGCTTCCTTACCTAGGTGAGGATGAAGGAAAAGAATACACTCATAGCAGAAACATCTACTTTGCTCAAAGTTTAAGGCATCATCTTACAGTTACCACCACATTTTACATAATTAATGTGTCATAGACCTCATAGCACAGAACACAGATGAGAACCATACACCTTAATTTTAAAAAAATGGAATTAAATTTTTAAATTAAGATTAGAGTCCAAGGATCTCAAAGCATCTCTTGTCACCACAAAAGAAATTAAGAAATCTAAACAATATCTAAATATCTAATATATCTAATATCTAATATATCTAATATCTAAACAAACTACTTGTGCAACACTTTAATGAAAAGCAGTGAGGAAAAAGGTTTTTTATGGCAGTATTGAGTAAAAGGCAAATTCACAAAGAAATTAAGTACAAAAGCCCCACTTACAAGACATGATGTGCAAAATGTTCTGAAGTCCAAGCAACCATCTTCTGCAAGAGCTATAATGTTCTGAAAGATAAAGTATTGTGTGCTTGCATTTGGATCACATTTCCATAGGTGCTATGAAGATTTCTACATTAGGACTTTTGCAGTTTGTAAGTATTTTAAGTGCCAAGCATGAACAGGAATGAGAACTTACTATTTAAAGAGGTGCACAAGAAAAAACAAACCAGTAAAGACTAATGCAGCTTCACCCACACAAGATTACTCAGAAAAGTATTTCTGTGTTGCCAAAATTAATAAATGATGTGAATTAAATATTCCTTAAAATGAGATGGCACCTCTCATATAGTCAGCCAGATTTCAGGGAGATGAAGTCTGCTCCTTTAGAAGGACACAACATTTTTGAGTCCTATGGCAATTTGTTAAAACTGTTTATTCTCCCTGGCAATCTGAAGAAATACAACCTCAATGAGAGCCATGAGATCACAACCAAAATGCTTTCCTTAACCCACAGGTTGGGGAGACCAGACACTAAATTCTCTACTGATTGGCTGCCCATGATTCCTTTTGGCCACTATAAAACAGTTAGGAAATAGCATGTGAGTTGCACGATGTTCAAGCACAAAAATCAAACCATTATACGTCCTCAAAGCACATGATAAAATTTAAATAATTACTAGCATATGATACATAGGAAAGCACTGTGACTATTTCTTTCTAACCAGAGACAGCTGAAGAAGAAACCATGCAAAACTTCTATTTTTCAAGTGAAGTTCTATGTGAATTCATATCACAGATAACACCAGTGGGTCTGTACAATCTTTGGCCAAAGCTCACATTTCAATGAGAAGATAGAGGCAAGGAAATTACAGCAGGATGAGGAAGATAAGGAAACAAGCAGCAGAAGGAGAAATTCTCCAAGATCTGTGTTGTTAAACAACATTGCTAAAAACTCTTTAAGGAATAATATTTCACTGCTTTCCAGTTTAATAAAGCTGCACATGATGACAAACAAATGAACCAGAAGTACATACATGTTGGCACTGCACTGGCCCTTCCATTTGTTTTTACAAAATCACCTACCTCTTTTCTTTCTTCTTCTGAAGTCTTTATATATCCAGGATCAGTACTCCAGGTTTTATAGAAATAATAGAGAAGACCCATCATGCTGAACATGACAGTGATTTTAAGAATTACATTTGTGGTATGTGATAGTCAGGTTAAGGACTATAGTCTTATAACTCATAACACCACTAGTTGTCAAACAAGCAAAATATTCTAAAATTAGTCAAACAAGCAAAGTATTCTAAAATTAGTTTATACTACTTTACAAGTGAGACACAAGAATGAAAAAATTGCTTTCACTTTTACAGTGGGATCCTCTCTGTCCTGCCAAGGCCATCTTATCAGAGAAATGGAATATTCTGTCCACTCTGAGTGCTGGAGAAGACTTTTATAACTGTATAAACCTGCATCACAATATGGCTCCATGTCATCCTCCTTAAAAGTCCTCCAGACTTCTGCCTTTGAATATTTCACAGATATGAAACAAATTTGATGAATCTTTTCCCTCTGAAGCTTTTGTACTTTATTTAAACAGTATCAGTCAGACATGCAGAGCTATAAAGCTTCTGGCAGCTGTGAGATTCATTTGGCTGCTGCACCCACCCCTAACTCAAACAGGCTCTTACTCAGTCTTACCTTGTCCCATTCACTTCAGCCAAAAGCAACTAAATATACTCATTCAAAAAAATGTAACTCAAAGTCATCCTGAAACTATTTTTGTCCCACAAAAAAAACCCCCAAGCACACACTGCTAAACACTTGTGAAGGTAATGGGACATTAGAAACACAGTTTTTACACCATGAACTAAAACCATCTGTGTGTCAGGTGAGTGGGGAAGAAAAAGATGTCAAGAATAACTGTCTCTATACAGCAACAGAGGAATGTGGAGTGGGACAAGTTTCATATTAATTAAATTCATGCATCAAACTTGAGAGCTTAGACTGCTAAAGAACAGTTCCTGCTACCACCAAGGAGCAGGCAGAGAGCTCAAGCCTGGATTTAATTCCAGTGACCCCCCAGTCAGTCCATGAACTCCAGTGCAAATAATATTTAAAAATCCAGGATGGCAACCTCAAAGTTGTTTTGTCTTATGAACTAACAACACTGCAAACAGTTGTAATTAAAATCAAGATGATAACTTATGAAATACTGTCACAAACACCAGCTGTGTTTGTTACAATGCAGTTGCAGGGTGCAATTAATAGAAGGCAAAATGATGGTGTGTTTCTTGTGGATACTGCTGGTCTATTTGCACTGCTATTGGTTTTTTGGAGCTCACAGAAATCCTTAATTAGAATGGCTGGACTTTCATTTAGTCCAGAGGAAGTTTGACAGACAAATACAGCTAACCAAAATCCTGAAAAGTTTTAAAACACTCAGATCTGTGACCAGCTCCAGAAGGG
This sequence comes from Promerops cafer, assembly GCA_013398275.1. Taxonomy (NCBI): domain Eukaryota; kingdom Metazoa; phylum Chordata; class Aves; order Passeriformes; family Nectariniidae; genus Promerops; species Promerops cafer. Next base: position 1,052,618 of record VZSE01002880.1, read on the forward strand.
AAACACATTCATGAGAAAAAGGGTTGGACAGTGAAATGGAAACCTATCCACTGGCCCATCTCACCAAGCTATGGTTAGGACTCCAAGAATATTGCTATGCTCACTGTCTTCAGCAAAGTGTCTGACTCAAACCCCTACCAGTGGATTTTTTTTCCTTTTAACTTAGAGGACACCGATAAAACAAATCTTAGGCTTCACAACAACTGAATAACCCCATTTCCATTTATACAAGCACATGTGTGAATCCCCAGCAGGAATATTCTTGATCAGTTTATCAAAGTTAATCCTGATAATTCTATTAAAGACATCTTAATTGGGAACAGTACAAGAGAAAATGTAATTTAAAGGCTGAATTAAAAATTAATTACAACTGTGTAGCAATATATTATAGCTGGTTTAGTACAAAATTATTTGCAGTTCTAAGTATCTTCCTAAAGGCTTTTTCACAGAACTTTATCAATAAACAGATGCCCACTGTGTAACAAAAGAGCAGGGCACTGGAAAGACAGCACAAACTACTAAAATGTTTTTGTACTCATCAGTGAGAAGCCTCTTGAAAGAAAGTAAATGTCAGACAGAAATTAATCCAGTGTATATTCAAGATTCAGTGTAACCTGACAGGAGACTGGACAGTCTACTTTGCAGGAACACAAAGAAATGTCTTCCTTTTTTTTTAAGGGAGGTGGTGGTAGAGGATGTTGTTTTTAAAGGCATGAGCATGAATACCACTAACTGTCAAATGCTTATCATTTCAGAAAGAAGAGATACTTTTAATATTATTATTAAGATATGTGTTACCCAGTTATACCACATGCCAAAATACATCACTGTACAACAGTCTCAGTGAGGAAGACTAAAGAGTGATGTGGAGATGCTAACAGAAACCATTAGTTTTATAGCAAACATCTTCATTCTGATATTCCAGTAATACATGAAATAGTTCAGGTTATAAAGAAGTTAAAAATCTACAGACAAAAGAAGGTACAGACTTTTAGTCTGTGTATAACTTTCAAGTCACTTTGCCCCTTCCCAATGGGATTAAACCAATCTTACCAGACATGAACAATCACATGGAATTATCTGGAACTGCTCATCACTGTTTGCACAACCAGGTTTAGATTTACAAGAAACTCCAAGGAGAGTTGCATTTCTTGAGTATAAAGGATATCAGGCAGGAACCAGAAAAACCAGGTCATGGACATCCAAAAAACTGAACTTAGCAGAAATGCTGTGGGAAGGTACCTCAGATTCTTGAGCCCCACGAGTTGCCTGAAAGAACATGAAAAGAAAAAAATATTTTTCAAAATATATTTGAAACACAAATCCATAGATGATAAATCATCTGGTTTGTAACTAAACATTTCATGCACACGGTTTATTTCAAGTCTCTCAAAGCAATCAAGAAGTGTCACTCAAAAGTATTCTTTATCCATACATATAGGGGGTTAACAATACAAAAATAAAATTGAAGAGTGCTCTGTTCCAGCACAATATTATATATGAGAAGTGCTGTAGGACTGGGTAAAAAGTCCAATCTCTGTCTATTTGCACACAGATAGCATTGCCAGATCAGTGACCACTGACTGTGGCAGGAAAAGTGAGAAACAGCTCAGGATAACACTGGGAGGTCTGGGGAGCAGAAGGAGAGGGGGTGGCTCATCACACCTCATTTTGTGACAGAATATAGCAGGAAAAAGTTGTGATAAAGGACATTTCTGAGCAGATATCTCAATGTCTACCAGATGCAGACTGTCAGTAACACTCTTGACAATAAAATTAGCTAACAGACTGGGTTTGGGTTTTCTTTTTTCAAATCCTTCAGTGACAAGAAACTATTATTGTGTACACTTAAATACATTGAATTTCTATGGTCACTCATTCTAAAAAGTACATGTATTTAAATTCTTCACACTCCATGCCACTATTTCTCAGGAGGTATCTCTTATATTAAATGAAACTAAACTCTGAAAAGAATTATGCATCAGATACTTTTTAAAGTGTCTGACAAGTAAGTACTCAGAGAGAAAAAGCCACAAACCTCACAAACAGAGACATCCCAAATAGCAGGCTGAGAAGCAAACCTCCTTTTAAAAGCCAAGAATCAGAACTTAAGTCCATGATGTATCCAATGGCCCACATGAATGTCAAAAAAGATGCCAACATCAGGAAGAGCTGTTAAAAATATTATTGTTAAAATATGACAAAGCACTCAAGCGGGTCTTACTTAAAAGTACTCTGTTCATGTAAAAACAAATGCTGAAAGACTCAAGATAAGACAGGACAAGGTAATGTATCAATACATCAAAAGCAGGGGTGAGGTATGACACAAAACCCCCCACCCAAACCACTCCTATGTGAGTGAAAGAATTCTATTTTGTTCACAAATAACTCTTGTTAAGAGTTAATTTGCATGTCACTCTAAACACAGCATGCTCTAGTTCTATTTCCATTAGTTACTACTCAGGAAATTACCTCATATTTCTCTACTACTTTCAGTAACCTGTTATTTCTCCTGTTTCTCATTCTTTCTTCCTCTTGTATCATATAAACCATGAAGTGATTCTGACTTTGATAAGCCATGTCAAGCGGTGTCTCTCCCTTTAAAAACAGAGAGGGTTACTTATTTATTTATTTCTATTTTAACACATAAATACTCTCACTTTCAACAGAAGCAAGAAACTAATATAGTTAAAACAAGACTAACTGGGCAGTTACTTCCCAGCCCCACCTCCCCCCCACTATTTTTTTAAGGCAAAGGTAAGCTAAATTCAGAGTGCTAACATGAGTAAATCAGAGCTTCGTAGCTCTGAAAACTGATACTTGTAAATAGATTGCATCTATTTATCTGTTGGACTGCCTCCAATAACATATCTATATAGTCATGGGAATCTACACTTTCAACATTTACACTCATTTCTACAAATTCTACTATTTCTACAAATATTAAGGTGAAGCCTTTCATATGTGATAACCTTTTGAATGTACAAACAGGCGTTGCCAAACACCAGCTTTCACAGGAGGACATTCACTTAATTTGAAGTCTTTATGAGTCTGACTGGACTCTAAGAAATGTATGTTTTAAAATCTGCCCAAGTCTTCATGACAATGTTTTTAAGTAGAAAACAGCCAAATTAAGAAATGAAAAAGAAGTGAAACAAGGCCCCAAGAAAATGAAACAAAAAAGGGTGAGGGAGCAGAATCTGCAAAGGCTTCAATTACTGTTGAGTGAACACAAGGCTTGGCTGTTCATTACACAAAGGTTGCAAAGAACCTCTGCATTCATACTTTGAGCCACACCTCAAGAAAGGTGCTACTCCCTTTTGGGAAAGACTAAGAACACCTGCTCTTAGCCAAACCCTGCTGCAATTTACATCCAACACGGAGAGGACTGAGATTTTTCTTTACATTCATTTTACACATTCATGCCACGTGGGATGAAACATCACAAAGGAAATTGTACCTTGACATTTTTTATGTCCAGGCTGGCACCAGCTTCCAGCAACAGATCCACTGCACTAGAATTTCCTGAGGCTATTGCCCAATGCAGTGCAGTATTCTTTTGAACATTGTCTACAGCATTGAGAGAGGGGTTAAACTTTAAGAGAAACCTCATGGGCTCTGGTCTAGATGAAAATAAAGTGTAAGAGTTAACAAACAGAAGATAATCTAGACTGGAAATGAAACTTTTGAACATTTTATAAAACAACAGTTCCCATCTGTGAAACAACAGGAGATATATAATGCCTCCTCAGAACTTATCATCAATGACAGATCCATGTTCCAGACCTGCCCTGAAAGTTTTTCCCCAGACTGTTACCTTACCATTTTAACAAATACGAGGTACATAACACAGATTATATCTTCTACAACACCATAGCTTGTATCTCCCCATTTTATTTGTTCTAAGTGCATTTCACTGTGTCCACACCCATTTGTTTTCATTTTGCAGAAAATACAGTAAGGCTGGAGATGATTCAGCCACAAACCTAAACTTCTTTTAGAAATTATTTTCACTTTCCTGCTATAACCAATGAGTTTTTCCCAACTCCTGATCTCTGAAACACCTCATATTTTAGTACAAATGGAAGGGAAGGGAATGTCAGTTTAAAAAAAAAAACAGTAACGAAAAATCCACCTCACTGCTTCTTGAGAAGAGTCTACAATAGACTATTCTTCAGTTATTCTCTACTTACCCAATGGCTTTTTGTGCTGTTAACATTAAAGGTGTTTGTCCATTGAAGTCTGCTGTGTCTATGTTCTAAGAATAAGAAGAAGATAACAAGTGATTACCAGTAATTTCAGGAAACAGGGGAATTTGGGGCTATATAACCAGCTTAGCTTCACTAATGAACAGAAAATGGACAGAAATCAAATCATATCAGCCAAGAAGCCAACACTCATTTAAAATCTTCTCCTCCTTCTACAAGTCTTGCATGTCTTTCCTTTCAGAATATTCTGAGTTTCCATTTAAGGAAATTTTTAAGGGAGAGACTCCACTAAGGATATTTTTAAGTGAATCATGTCAACTGTATTTCTTGTCCTCTTTGCAAAGAAATACTATAAATAAGTAGGACCCTCTAAAGCAATGCTAACCATGTTCCATGTGTAAATAGGTGTACATAACAGATGTACAGAAAATACATAAAATAGGTTTATTAAAACAACAAAGAAGGATTACATATCTCAAGACATAGTTAAACATCTAACCCAAATGTTCTTCCTTCCTCTTTCTCACCAAACTTTCTTCCTTCTTCACAACAAAGCTTTCCTTGCTCCCTGCCTCCATCCATCACTACATTAGCACAGACTTACTTAAAAGAATTATTCACTTGGGTATTTTTAGTAGAAGGTAGGTGGGCCAACAACTTTATTAAGCCTGTGATATACACCACTATACCTACATTCCAGAAGTCAGTTACTCTCCCGAAAGAGAACATTATGAGAATGAAAATAAACTGAGCAAACTTTTAAATCCTAACACTAGATTGTTTCCCAGAATCAGTCTAGATCATGTAAGAACTTTCCTGTCATTTTTATTAGCAAGTTGTTACACTTGCCATCAATTTCGCTCATTTCAGATATAAGCTAAGAGACATCAACTACCATGGACACAAAACAGAAATCTCTAACGAAAATTCAGACCTAGTCCAATCATTTATTCTGCATTCTTCATTTGATGGACAACTGCATAGATTATTAGTTACAAAGCTGTAATCAAATCATAAATACTTCATGATGCCTATACAGTATATACTGCTTTTTGTTCCCAGGTTTAAAAGCCATTGGTTATTTCACAGCACCACAAATCCACATAGCCTTAACAACACTCCTAAACATGCTGAAATGCAGGTGAATCTGGATGTGGGCGATGACAGGAATAGGGAAGAGTATTAAAAAAATAATACATACAAATACAAAAAAAAATCTACATTTGTCTGCACTTGTAGCACAGAAAAATAGGTGTAAAATCACAGCTTTTCATCTAGGGAAAAAAAATCCAGTTAATTCTTACATGTCTCCTATACACAGGCAGCTACTGGTAAGCAGAAAACAATATTTGGGGCATCAGCAACATACCTGGCCTTTTGCAATGAGGTAGGCTATGATGGGCATGTGTTGGAATAGCACTGCTAAATGAATGCTACTGAATCCTTCCCCATCAATAAGACTGGGATCCGCTCCATATTTCAACAATAACATGACCATCGGAAGGTGTCCTTGTCTACAACGATATGTGAAATGAAACTATAGAGATGACTTTAAAAATGGATTTTTAAATGAAAGAATTGCCTTAATAATTCTCACAGGCACCCCACAAAAGACTTCAGATTCTCATGGCTTTATTCAGGAAATTATATTAAGTACACACAGCCTAATCAATGAGCCTAGGGCGAAGTGTTAATTTAGACTAAGGTGGTTATTCTACAGAAACTTCTCCTGGGAGCAGTCATCCAAGCCTCTGACTCTGGCAGAAGACTGACAGTCCAGAGGAAAGCACTCATCTTCCAATGGGAGACTCTGCACGCGGGGAAGCTTTCCCAGAATAATTGTTCAGGTTATGTTTTCTCCAGACAAGCAGTGCCCTGTTCTCTGGATCCCAGAAAACGCTACCACAGCTGTAAATACTGACTGATTTGCAGTCAGGGGTTGCAAGCAGCATTACCTGATGGCCCAGTGCAGGGGCGTAGAATTCAAATCCCCACCGAGCTGATCCACGATCGCACCTTTGGAAATGTAATATCTGTGGAATAACAACACAATAAGGTCAGGAACAGACATGATAAAATAGCAAAGCATTATACTAAAGATAACACAGCTAAAGGAGTAAATGACTCCTAATAAAAAATTCACTAGAGAAGCAAATGGACAAAAGTGGTTTGGCAGTAAATAATGCTGTTTCAAGAAAACGTTGAAGAAAAAATAGAGTCATTAGCAAGGTAATTCTAAAATAATTTCATCTTTGTTACAGAAACAAACACAGGAAAATCTAATGATTTCATGTACTAGATGATTGCACATATAAAGAAACGGGCTATCTTTACATTTCAGTGACATCTTCACAAAGGTAATTGGATTAAAATTTGAATTCTACCCTTTCCTTCTCAAACTGTGCGTTCCTTTGTTTTCAAGCACAAAAGCAACCAAGTGATTATAGTAACAGTGGCAGAATGTGTTACTGTCACAGGGACTCCCAGCTTACTTTACCAGCTCCTGTCTGTTGTTTATTGCTGCCCAGTGAAGAAGAGTCACATTTTCTTTGTCTGGTTGTCGAACATCATATCCTGCTTCTACCAGTTCTTTGCATCGCTCTAGCATTCCATACCTTCGATGAAAAAAAAAAAATCAATTTACTTCTCATTTATTAAATATCTCCAGTCTGGAGACAGCTGCATCCTAAAGAAAAAATACATCTCAGTAAGCATCACCCAGCAGCTCCTACTGGAGCAAATTCCACACTGCATTCAATGGAAACCTTGTAAAAAGAGAGGGGCTCTGCCTTGGTAAGTGTAAGTTTCTACTTAAAGCTGAAATGCTTTCATTTACAATAGCAAATGTAAGTGGTTTTTCTTCTTCCACTGCAGAGAGAAAATGAAACTGAAAATGTTTCATTTGTAAAAATACCCAGCCTGGCTCTCATTTGAGGACACTCCCATGTATTTCAACACTTCCCACACTCAGAACAAGTACTTACTGTGTAGCCTTGACTATATCACAGGTGCTGGGGTCTTCAGCAATGGGATATGGGCCTGGGAGATCTTTATCTCCATGGACGCTGTGGCTGCTGTGCAGATGAGGTCGATGATGCCCATGGCAATGGCTTTTACACTGGCGGTTAACAAAACATTGTTATTTATCGGCTGCACACCACACACACCTCCCCCTTTACCAGAAGCACTCCCTGTGCCTGTTGGGTTCTCTTAATACAAACGAAGATGTTCATTCAGAGCACACTTAAAGCCTCCTGGCAAGAGACCAACCCTTTTATTTGCAGGGGACAGCAGGGATGGGGTCAAGGTGCACCAGGACGAATTACAGGGGCGTTCAGCACCCTGCAGAGCTGGTTCCCCACACAGCAGCCTCACCCGCAACAGCGCTGCCACACCAGAAACCACAACCTACGGCCTGGGGAGGGTTTGAAACGCACTTGGAGGCCACAGTGCCACCCGTGCAGCCACAAACCCGACGCGAGGGAACACACAAGGCACAGGCAGGGCAGGACACGGACGGCTCTTGCCCGGGAGCCCCCGCCAGAGCCCGGCGGCACCGCGGCCGCCCCGACCCCGCCCTGTGCCGCCTGCCAGGGGCCCGCGGCCG
>VZSE01002881.1:0-20812 GCA_013398275.1 Promerops cafer
TTAAAGAAAAACTTGCCAAACTTTGATGTTGTGACTGAGAACCTATTTTTATGAAAGACCCAGACTTTAATGCAGCACTGTAAAGCCATTTCACAAAATAAATAGCAGCTCTGTGTGCTTAGATGGGCCCACACTATTTTTAGCTTTAGCAGGAATTGAATGTAAAGTCTTCTAATAAATTGAGCTGAAATTGGTTCCAGGCAGTGGCTTTGCCTCAGGTTCACACCAGTGTGTGAGAGTCTTCAGGAGCCTTTGTGGAGATTTGTATCAGAGGAAAGCAGGAGCAGGGCTGGCAGGATCAGTATTAAGTAGAATTTCATAGAGGTATCTTAGATGGAAAAGACTGGGTTCTGTCAAATTCCAGAAAAAAAAAAAAGAAACCCTGTGTGTTTTAGGAAGAGTCTGTTTGTTTGCCTTAGAAAAAGCCAAATATAACTTGCTCTCCTGAATTTGTGAATCTCCTGAAGTCTCTCTCATTTGAAGAATGGGTAGAATCAACAGCATTTTCCATGTCATTTGATCTTCCACCTGTACAACCAGGTAGGGATTAGTTGTAGATTTTTCCCTACTGCTCCTTTCTGTTGGATCACCAGGACTCTCCAGGAAGAGGAAGGCAGATTAAAAGCTGCTATGTTATATTTCAGATTTTCTCTTGAGAGTAGTAAAGTTTCTTTCTCATTTATTATTATTTAACTGAGCTAATGAAAGACAGCCTTTTCTGCAAGCAGCCTGCATGATAAATAGGAGTTGAATCCTGTTGGGAAAGCTGCTGTGGCTGTGCTGGGAAGGGAAGTGCAGCATCCTGCTGGAGCCACTGCTGGCTGTGAATGAGGGTTTATAAGGTCAGGGCATTTATTTAATTTAGTGCTGCAATAAATACTCTGCCAGATAAATGAAAAGAATGGAGTGTTCAGTAGGACAGCCTTGAAAGGGATCCCTGTTGCTCCTGAGTGAGCTTTTCCAGGAACACTTCCTGCAGCTCAAGAGGCTTCACCTGCTCTTCATGGGCTGAGTCTGAAAAGCTGCAGGAGAGCACATTGTTGTGCTGGGGTCTGCCAGAGAAGGGACTGAGTAGCTTAAAGTTCTCTCTTCCCTAACACAGGGATGAGTTTGACCTCCTAAATGCAGTCTGGCTGCAAGGGTGCATGCAAAGAGTCACATTTTATAGGGAGCTGGGAATTTCTTGGGGCAGGTGGTACTGGTGTCCCTCAGCCCTGCTGGGGGCATTGCTGGACTCGGAACTGAAGTCACAGGTGGCTGAAGGCAGCAGATCCACGGCTGTGCCCCCAGCTGGGCTCCAGATGGGGAGCTGTAACTCTCCTGGTGGGTGTGTGGATGTGTGTGTGCCCTCAGTTTGCTTCCAGGTGGTTTCTAACTCTGCTGTGTGTGTTTGCCTGCCCTCAGTCGATGCTGCGGGGCCGCGGGGGCTGCTACAAGCACACCTTCTATGGCATCGAGAGCCACCGCTGCATGGAGGCCACCCCCAGCCTGGCCTGTGCCAACAAGTGTGTCTTCTGCTGGAGGTAAGGCACCCGTGGGCCTTGGCCAGGGTGGGGGCTCTGTGGGACACAGCCAGCTGTCCCTGAGCCAGCTGTGCTCCGGGGAGCGTGGGCTGGCTGTGTTGTGTGACCCCCCCGGGGTGCTGAGCAATGGCAGTGTCTTTGGAAATGGGAACATTTTCCATATTTGAAGTACCTTCACCCCCACCAATTCCATTGCTCTAAGCAAGTGAAAAGTGATCACTCAGTAACTGTTGCCTTCCTCAACCAGGAGCTGATAAATCCCAGAATCACTGAGGTAGGAAGAGCCATCCAGGATGATCCAGTCCCAGCTGTGCCCAATCCCCACCTTGTCCCCAGCCCAGAGCACTCAGTGCCATGTCCAGCCCTTCCTCGGGCACCTCCAGGGATGGGGACTCCAAACCTCCCTGGGCAGCCCCTTCCAGTGCTGAGCACCCTTTCCATGGGGAAATTCCTGCTGATGTCCCCCCTGAGCCTGCCCTGGCCCAGCCTGAGGCCGTTCCCTCTCCTCCTGTCCCTGTTCCCTGGAGCAGAGCCTGACCCCCCCAGCTGTCCCCTCCTGGCAGGGAGTTGTGCAGAGCCACAAGGGCCCCCCTGAGCCTCCTTTTCTCCAGGCTGGACAACTTGACTTCAACTCAATGACTGCCCATTGGTCATTGATTCCCAAGTATCCCCTTTGCTCAGAGGACTGACTTTGTGGTGAATTCCTGAAGGAAAGGAGCTGTGCTGGATCCGAGCTTCTCTAGCACTACTCAATCACTCCTGCCTGGGCTTCCAAGGGAGGTGTGTGCCAGGCTGGGGGAGTGCAGGGTGGGATTGGGAAGAGAGGCTGAGGTTCAGCAGAAATGCCAGTAGTGACGTGAGAGTGCCTGGAGTGGGAGGACAGGGGGGTTGTGCTTTGAGCTCTTTTGTTTTCCACCCTGCTAAATCATCCCATGGGAGCTGTATTTCCTCTGGGACTTACACCTTACCCCGGGCTGCCAGCAACACCCATTCCATCCCCCAGCCTGGGGGATGGTGGTCCAGCAGCCCAGTGAGTATTCCCTGAGCAGCCTGAGCCAGTGGAAGGTGTCTCTGCCATGGCAAGGGGTGGAAGGACATGGGCTTGAAGGTCCCTTCCCACCCAAACTGTTCTGGCATTCTGTGATAGTATTTCCATGCAAAACCAGCTAAATTCCTGAGTGCCTGTTCCTGTCTTTCATAGTCCTCAGGTTTTAACGAGGCAGATATTTCATGGGAGCATTGAAAGGACTGCCCTAACTTGGAGGGCCCTTGAAAGCTGTCTCCCATGTTAAATATGAGCACTGGACACTGGGCATCCTGTGCAGTTTGCATTTGGGAGTCTGTTCCAAAGTGTTCCTTGGTGCTCTGGGTGGGCTTTCCTCATCCTGGGCTTTCCTGGCTGGGAAGGAGGCAGCAAATGGCACCTTTAATGTGCAGCTTCTGCTTTGCCTCAGAGCAGGGCAGTGACTGGGAAGGAAAACCCCCTGCTCGTGTTTTCCACGTGGTGTGCATGGGGTCCTGCAGTGGGACTGTGCTGGGAGGGACATTGCCCTGCCTGTGCTTGTCCATCTGTCAGCACACACAAGGTACATCCTCAACAGCAAACAGGAACGTGGGCAGGATGAGGGGCTTTGCTCCTAGCATTGCTCCACAGAGCATTTCCCAGTTTCTCTTCCAAATGCCCTCATTCAGGATGTTTTGGCAGCAGCCTGGATGTGGAATAGGCTGAATCAGGGAAATCCAGCAAGGGTGAACTGGAGAGTGCAGAAACTGATAAATGAGATAGTACAGATTTATCAATAATTGATAAATCAGTCCATTAGTGTAGAGACTCAGAGAAGGTGGCACTGTTCCCTGTGTCTCTAACTCATCATCCTGTCACTGTCACCTGTCACTTCAGAGGGGTCTGGCAGCAGCAGCCTGATGACAACGAGTGCTACAGTGCTGATTTTCCTGATGGCTACAACCTGAATGCAAGGAAGCAGCTTCCCAGGGCACTGAGCTCAGAGGTTTTAGCATTGATTCATTTATTTCCCTGCTGTGGGTGAGATGGGTGGCAGGTGTTGGACTCTCCCATAGGGAATGCAGCTGCCTGTCTTCAGGCCTCCCCTGGAAACTGGAAGGTTTAAATCAGAACATGTAAGCTTCAGCTTGAGGCTCATCCCAGCACCTTAAGCTTGACTTAAACCAGAACTGCTGCTGAAAGAAGGTTTCTTTTTGGTGACTTTTCCAGCTCCTGTGCCTGGGCTGCTGCAGCCTTCATGTGGCTGTGAGAGGGATCTTCCTTCCCTCCTTGCCACGCCCAATCCCTGCTGATGCTGTGCCAGCCCAGCTCCCAAGCCCTGCAGTCAGGCCTGTCTGTACTCCTTGTTTAATCCCCCACACTTTGCAGGTTATTCAGCGTGTGAGACTGAAGTGGAACTGCAGGCCCTGGTGGCTGGGCAGGATAAACAAGGCAGCTCCTGAGCAGCAGGTGCCATCTGTGCTGGTGCAGACATGTGAAATCCCAGTTTTGATCTGCTGCTGGCAAAATGTTTTCCATGCAGGGTTTGTGCTGGGCTCCTCGTGCAGCTCTGCAAGCTGCCTTGCAGATAAGGCTGCTGAGATTCTTTCTTCTTGATTTCTTCTTTTGGGATTCTGACATTTGTAAATCCTGCCAATGTTTCCAGCTGTACAACCACCGAGCTCTCCCCGGGTGGCTGCAGGAAAGGCCAAGGAGCCTGTTTATTTTCTATTCCTCACTTTGGCAAGAAGGCTGCTTTCCCTGGGAATTGGATGTCACTGGAGTTGGCTGGTCCTGACTGACACATTTTGGCCCCAAACCAGTAATAATGGAATCACAGACTGGTTTGGGCTGGGGCCCTAAAAGGCATCAGTTCCAGCTGCTGTGGGCAGAACACCTCCACTAGAGCTCATGGGTGGAGCTGGTATCCAAACATCCTCAGAAAATTAAGGGATTTTGTCAGAGATGTGCCTTCTCTCTTCACTGGATGGTCTTCTTGTCCCCCTTGTCCCTGGGAGCTGTCCCAGCTGCCAGGGCCCCCTCTCTGGCTCACGTGTCCCTGCCTGTCCCCTTCAGAGAGCTTTGGGGTGCAGGATTATGTGGCAGCTTTTTGTGGGGACAGGAAAAGCAGACTGGAAGCTGGGCCAGGGCAGGCTCAGGCTGGATCTCAGGGAAAGGCTCTTCCCCCAGAGGGTGCTGGGCACTGCCCAGGCTCCCCAGGGAATGCTCCCAGCCCAGGAGCTCCCAGGGGTGCCCAGGGTGGGGTTGTTGGGGTGTCTGTGCAGGGCTGGGGCCTGGGCTGGGTGATCCCTGGGGTCCCTTCCAGCTCAGGATATTCCATGATTCTCCAAGGTGGATTGTTTGGTGTCCCCCCAGGCAGCACCGAGGCTGTTCCATCAAAAGCATTGAGGGGGGCACCCCACACCTGAATTCCTGCAACATTCCCAGGTGTAATCCTGTCCTCCAAGGGAGTCTGTCACTCTCTGTCACTGCTCCCAGCTGCTCTCACTGAGGCTGTGTCTCTTTAGCTTAATTGCCTAAATGGAAATGTGCAAGTGACCAAATCTTTTAATCAATTAGAGCAAGTGTGGGTTCGGAGCTCGGTGACACCTCCCTGCAGCACAGGCACCAGGCAGACCTGATTTGATGAGGCTTTTTGGCTCAGTGTCCAAAGCCCAATCAATTATTGTGGAGAGATGGAACAGCTAAATAAGATTTAAATTAATAGGGTTTATTACTTTTGCATCTGAGGAGGAGGCAAACCAGACAGAGTGAAATATCCTGTGAAGAAATTGGCTTGTATTTCTTCTGCTGTAACTTTAATGCTTATACCTGTGCTTGGAGGTTTCAGGTTTTGCTTGTAGGCAGCAACTGAAGTTGTGTTCAGCCACTAAATCAGTGGGTGGCCAAAAGCCAGGCATCACAGTAAGCCCTGCAAAATACAGAGATTAAAAATTAATAGTCTCTCATAGGAGAAGTACTTAAGATCTTTGAAAAATTAAGAAGAAACTGAAACCAGATGAAGACAAAAGCTTCTTCTCAGTAACTAACTTGATTCCAGAGGGTGAATTCCTCAGGGAAATGGGGAGTATTGATATCAAAGGAGTGGACACTGCAGGTTTGGAACACCTGGAAGCTGAGCCTGAAAGCTCAGAGAGTCTCTGTGCATGTCCAGCCCCCAGTCCTGGTTCTGCTCAGCTGCTGCTCCTTTCTCCCAGGCTTTCAGTTTGGTTTAGTTTTGTTTCCAGAAGGGATCTGCTGTGACCACGGTTCATCCCTCACATTGGATTCTTCACTGGTTTGTTGAGTTTTGGGCCTGTCTGTCTGCCAGGAGCTCCTGAAATGACCAAATAAATGGGGTGAGAGCACATCAATGTGCCCAGTTCATGCCCCTGGTAAAAAAAGTGGTAAAAAAAAGAGTCTTGGTGCCTTCATGTGCTGCTCTGCCAGCTCTGCCATCTGAGGCATTTCTAGGAGAAAATGTTCATGTGTGGGTTGAACTCTCTGATTTTCATTTTATAGCCCTTTGTGTTCTCCTGGACTTGGACTTCTTGAAGGTCCTGGGACTTGTTACAACCAGCTCCCAAATTTATGGCCTCAGTAGGGAATATAAACAGATTATGGGCTGTGAAATGTCCACGCTGGGCCTTGGGTGTCCCTGCAGGTGATGGTGCCAGGTCCAGCAGGGGCAGTGACTGGGGGTTTTGAAAGTGAATTTGCACATTTTGACATCCAGGTGCATTTTGGAATAGTCTGGGAAGCTGTGCTGAGCAGGGTTCAGGGATGGGATGGGGTGGGGTGGGATGGGTGGACACAAGCACAGGACACTGAGCATCACCTGCCTTTCAGGGGATTCTGCTCTTTAAAAAGGGAGCATCTCAGAGCTGGGATGGAGCTTTTCAGCATGGGGCTTCTTCCATCTTTAAGGTTTCAATTGAAAGAGAATCACAGAATTCTTTTGGCTGGAAAAGCCCTCTAAGATCCTTGAGTCCTGTTCTTCCCCCAGCACTGCCAAGGCCACCAGACCGTGTCCTCAAGTGCCACATCCATGGGCATCCATTTTAAACCTCTCCTCCACTGCCCTGTGACAACCTTTTCCATGAAGAAATTTCCCTTAATATCCAGTCTAAGCCAGCCCTGGCACCCTCTGATCCTGTCAGCCAATTTATCCAGCCTGCTCCAGGGTGACTTTACCCATCCTAGGGAAAGATTTCATTCAGATTCCTTATCTTGGTCCTGGTCTCTGCCCAGCCCAGTCTGGGCTCCTCCTGTTGCTCTCAGGAGGTGCTGAAGAGAAGGTACAGCCAGGTTTCATTTTGTACCAGCAGGAATATTAAAGATGATTGGCTTGTGCATTGGCCAAGCTTTTTTTGTGGTCTCCCTCTTTCTCCTCCCATCATTCCAGGGAAAGTCCTTGGCATCTCTGTTGTGTGTCCTTTCCTGGTCATGGCTGATGTTTTGCCTTCCCCTTTCTGCTGATGCCCCTGTGTTTTTGTGCTCCTCCTTTTGTTTGCAGCTAGAGGCTCACGAGGCTGCAGAAGAGCAGATTGATTTTGTTGTTTTGTCTTTGCTTTTTATTGCTTCAGTTTGCACTTCTGCCTTAATAGGGTTTCCAAAACTGCCAGTTCTCCCAAAGTTCTTTTCCCTTAAGCTCATCTGCTCTGGGATCTCCCTGCTGGCTCTCAGGGTTCACTGACACTGCTTCTTGAACTCTTCTTATTTTTATTCTGCTCCTGCCCTCCCTGGAAATGGTGTGCTCTGTCCTCTTGTGTCACTGCCACCAGCACTTCTGCACCTTCCTGCTCCCCACCAGGTATCACCCTGGGTCAGTCAATAACTGCAGTAAATGATATTTTATACCTGAGCTGCATCTGCCCTCAGAGCTTCTTAATAACCATTTGCAGAATGTATAAAGCAAAAGCTGATTTATTAAAAGAGCTGCCAAGTGACTGGGGAGGCAGATCACAGCCCCGGGGAAGCTGCACCTCCCCAGGCCCCCGGGCCTGCTGGGGACACTGGGAATGCTGTCCATGCTGCTGGTGGATCAGAGGTGTGCTGAGACTGCAGGGAAAGCTGGATGGGAGCAGGCTGGGTGGCTGGGGAGATTCCAGGGGAGCCAGCAGGAGCTTCCCATCGTGTTCCCTGCAGTCTGTGGGACTGTGGCAGTGAGGTGTCTCTGAAGGAGCAAACCAAACCTGTTTCACACCTGCAATCTCTGCTAAAATCAAGATTTTCTGCTGTGTGGGGGTTTGGGTGAGATTTCATTTTATTTGTGTTATTTTGGGAAGGAAGGAAGGAAGGAAGGAAGGAAGGAAGGAAGGAAGGAAGGAAGGAAGGAAGGAAGGAAGGAAGGAAGGAAGGAAGGAAGGAAGGAAGCAAGGAAGGAAGGAAGGAAGGAAGGAAGGAAGGAAGGAAGGAAGGAAGGAAGGAAAGGAGTTGACAGCACTGAAAAGAGAATGGTTGCTCAGTTATCTTTATAAGCTCCCCCCTCCAATTCTTGTGATGGAAGTTCTTCAGGCTCTCCCTCTTTGGAGGACACTCGTAGTCCATATTCTGCCCCTAGGGAGAAACCTGAGCCACCTCTGGCACAGGGAGAAGAGCAAAGGGAAANCACTGACACAAATTCCTGCTCAGTACTGGTGCAGCCAGTGAGGTCCCAGAGCCTGGGGAATGGGAAGGTGACTCTGGAATTCTGTCTGTGCTGAGGACTGCGGAACCATCTCCTGAGCCCAAGGCATTACTGCTTTATCCTCCTCTTGGCAGAGAACCTCCTTTTTGCCAAATAAGCAGCTCTGTAGACTTGACCTGGTGTGTTTATTAAACAGTGGGATGTGTTAAAAATGCAGGGCCTGTTGGACACTAATAGCTGTCCAGGGTGCACCCAGAGCCTATTGATTTCCTGCCAGCTGGCCCTATTAAATATACAAGGTACAAGTTTTGCAGTTAAACATGGAAGAGTTTTATAAATGCCTTTTATAGCTGACATTCAGAAAACTTTCCATGTTGCCAGATGGGGAAATTCAAGAAGCTGTTTTGGCTTAAAGGATCCTTGAGGTGGTGAAGTTTGAGAACAGTGTTTGAATCTTTGCTCTTGAAGTGGTTGAAGAAATGATTGGGCCAAAAGCCTGATTTTATTGAGCCTGGGTTTGGAGTTTGTGTTTCAGCACTGACAGAAGGTGCAGCTGCAGGTGTTTCTCACTTGGAGAATCCCAGAATCCCAGACTGGTTTGGGTTGGAAGGGAC
Source organism: Promerops cafer (assembly GCA_013398275.1). Classification (NCBI taxonomy): domain Eukaryota; kingdom Metazoa; phylum Chordata; class Aves; order Passeriformes; family Nectariniidae; genus Promerops; species Promerops cafer. The sequence goes on from VZSE01002881.1 coordinate 8,770, forward strand.
CTTAAAGCCCATCCTGTGCCACCCCTGCCATGGGCAGGGACACCTTCCACTGTCCCAGGCTGCTCCAAGCCCTGTCCAGCCTGGCCTTGGCCACTGCCAGGGATCCAGGGGCAGCCTCAGCTGCTCTGGGCACCCTGTGCCAGGGCTGCCCACCCTCCCAGGGAGGAATTTTTTTCCTGATGTCCAACCCAAACGTGCTCTCTTTTGGTTTGAATCCCTTTCTCCTTGTCCAGAGGTCATTGGGAGCCTTTTGCTTGTCTCCAGTGAGGACTGGACCAGCCCCCTCATCCTGAGAAGGTGTTTCCCTGTCCCTTCTCCCTCAGTTAAATGCTGGGAGTCTTGTCCTAATCCCCTGGAGCTGGAAGGCTGAATGCAGCTGTAACCTCCCAGGTGTGCCCAGGGCTGACTTCCAGGGGTGGTGGAGCAGGGTGCAGGAAGCAGAGGTCACCTGGCTGGAAAATGGTCAGCAATGTATTTTGGTTGGCCTTGTTTTCCTGTCCAGAGGTGAGTTAATGCAAGAGCTTTTGCAAAAGACCCTGCACAATGTGCTGCTCTTAATGAACTCTGTGGGCTGCCAGGGCAGTGGGGGGGAAAAACTGAAGGAACTTCTGGAGCATATTTTGGGATGAAGCAGGAAAAGATGGAGAGAGAACAAGGAGGTGAAAACACAGAATTTCATCGACTTCCTTAAGATGATATTTAAGGGCTAGATGATCCTCTCATGCTAATAAAGCAAAAAATGAGTAGGAACTCCATGGGTCTTCCAGGTGCTTGGGTCGATTTACCTGGATTGGCTTTTGCTGTTTTCCAAGAAAACAAAATATGGGGACAGTGATCCTTTCCAGGCAAGGCTGGCTTCCCACCCCAGTGTGACCCAGCTGTTCCTCAGCTGGAAGATCTGGGATTTTTCCCCTGCAATCTGCTTGGGTCAGGGGGATTAAAATCTGGGAGATGACCCAGATCCCCCAGGAATGCATCCCTGGTACAGTGCAGGCTTCCTGCTCTCTTCAGAGGGTTTAGAGGAGCCTAGCCTCATCTGTCCTGGTACCAAAGCACCACACAAAGATCGGGGTAGAAACAAATCCTGTCCTCAGGGTGGTGCTTGGTACCTTTGAAATGGAACTAAAAATGGCCTGGGACCTCCCTTCTCCATAGCTTGGTGCAGCTGTGGGCAGAACAGGAGGCAGAACCAGTTTCCCTTTCCTTACAGATGTTTTTACAGACATTATTTTAGCTTAGAAACGTTTCACCTGTGCTTCAAAATAGCTGTATAAGGTTTAATATTATCCACAAGCCCCATTCTTCCCTCTGGGAGACCAGAGCCTGGAAGCAGAGGGGTGTGAGAGTGGTGTTCAGAGGTGACATCCAAAGGTCAGGGCAGCAGCAGGAGGTTGCTGAGGATCTTTTGTTGCTTTGAACGTTGTTGAGGCCAAAGTCCCCGGGTGGCAGGTGAATTCTCCAGGGGGGTTCCAGGTGCCAGTGAGTGACTGTCCCCTCTCCCTGCAGACACCACACGAACCCCGTGGGCACCGAGTGGCAGTGGAAGATGGACCCACCTGAGGTGATCCTGCAGGAGGCCATCGAGAAGCACCAGAACATGATCCGGCAGTTCAAAGGTAACTTCTCCTCTGTCCCCACCCCTGGTGCTGTTAGAGCACAGCCAGCAGTGACATCTTCAGAACAGCTGAGAACGTTCTGGTCCTTTGGGAAGGAGGCCTGAGGTCCAGAGTATCAGGAAGATGGGGGAGAAGAAACTGCTGTGGCACGTTTAATGTTTTCTGAAATGAGTCTGCCACTGAGTATGTGCTGCTGCCTGGAGGGAGTAGAGTCGAGTTGCCTCTGGTGCATCCTGGTAGTTGTCAAATCCTTTCCCTTGGTGTGCACAGAGCCTTCCACAGTGGTTAAAGCCAGCCTGGATGATGAGGGATCCTGGCTCCTCTGGAGGAGTGAGGGCAGGTAGGAAGCAAAAGCAATCAGCCTCTTACCTGACAGGAAATACACTGCCAGCCTTAATACCCAGCTTTGTGTTAGCCCTGGAACTTCTGGGTTGTGTTTTTCTCATGAATAATGAAACAGCAGCAGGCAGGGGATTTTGATTTTTAGGAATTATTCAGTACCTGTGGTTGTGACTGAAGCTGCAGTTCACAGCACCTCTGGAAAGCACTGCAGCTTGCTACCCACAGAAGTTCCCTGGAAGTTTGACATTCTGTGTCTATAACTATAGGGAAGGCTGGGGGTTTTATTTCCCAAATGTGATGATCTGGTTGCTCTGCCAAGGTCAGCTGTGTGTGCTGGCAGGGCTGGCCAGCTTGGCAGGACAGCTCCAGGGTTCTGCTCTCCCCAGCTGCCTGTGAGCAGCACAAATGGAGTGAAACAGCCAGAAAACGTGCAAGATGAGCCCTGGCCTTGGCTGTCATTTTGGGAACCCCATTTTCAGGTTGGCTGTACTCAAAGAGAATCCAATGGATCCAGGATGTGACAGGCACAGAACCCTTCTGTCTCAGTCTCTGCAGCTGGATAATGGGTGGAAAAATAGCTCAGGTTAGGGCCCCGTGGGCTTCATTCTCCTCACGTGGCTGGCTTGGAGCAGCAGCTCCAGTGAAGCCTCACTCCTGAGCCTGGGGTTTCTTTGCCCCAGGGGATGGTGGTACTGAAACACCCTCAGCAGCTTTGCAGGAGAATTTGGGGAGGGTGAGAGGCACACTCAGGGCAGGGCTTTACCTCAGGGGCACCTGGACAAACACCGTGGTTGAGCCAGTTGATGCATGGAAGGGGCTGGAGCCCTGGGAGCAGCTGAGGGAGCTGGGAAGGGGCTCAGCCTGGAGAAAAGGAGGCTCAGGGGGGCCCTTGTGGCTCTGCACAACTCCCTGCCAGGAGGGGACAGCCGGGGGGGTCGGGCTCTGCTCCAGGGAACAGGGACAGGAGCAGAGGGAACGGCCTCAGGCTGGGCCAGGGCAGGCTCAGGGAGGATTTTGGGGAAATTCCTTCCTGGAGAGGGAGGCCAGGCCCTGGCACAGCTTCCCAGGGCAGGGGTGGAGCCCCCATCCCTGGAAATGTTCAAACTTCATGCGGGTGTGGCACTTGGGGACATGGTTTCGTGGTGACCTTGGCAGTGCTGGGGGAATGTTGGGACTCGATGATCCTGGAGGTTTTTCCCAGCCTCAGGTGTTCTGTGGTTCTGAGCACTGGGAGGTTCTGTAGGAGATCCACAGCCTCAGCTCGGTCCATGCTGGGAGTCCCACCTGTCTGTCGTCCCTGTCCCCAGAACAGCAGACTTGGTTTCTCTTTGGGAGGGTCAAAGTACACATCAAAATGAGCTTGTTCAGCCAGGCTGGGGCCTGGGGAGGTGGGGACCCTCCAGCCCTGGAGGCTTTCAAGTCTCTGGAGAAAAGCCATTATCACCCTGCACTGAGGAATAATCTTCTCCTTCTGTGGCCCTGCTGTCTTCCCAAAATGGGTTGAGGAGAGGGAATGATTATGGATAGACTTTTCAGCATTTGAAATACTGCTGAAGTGTCAAGGGGCCTGTCAGGACATCCCAATACTCTCTTTTTGGAGCCTATTTTCTGTTAAACAAATTCATAAATATTACTCGAAATGTGCCTGTGTGTCTGAGCACAGTTACCCTTGACCTGGAACTGTGAAAGGAGAAAGAAAGAAAAGCTCTGGACCAGAACTGTGCTGTAAAATGGGAAAAGAAAAGCTGTTTTTTTTTTCTAGTGATAGATGGCAACATTCCTGTCCTGGCTGGTGTGAGTCAAAGGTTTATTAAGGAGAAGAAAAATCGGTAAGAAAAGCCCAAGAGCTCCTGTTCCATTTAGTGAATTTTACATTGCTCTTCCCTCAGGTGTGTGGGGAGGTGTTGTTAGAGTGGAAGCAGCAAAAGCCAAATTGAGTAGGAGCAGTGTGAGTGAACTGAGGCGAGGACAGGCAAAGCTTCAGCCCTGGCAGGAGCAGAGCGCCCGGCGTGCGCTGCCAGGGCTGCAGCTGCCTCGGCCGGGAACGGGACTGGCTCCTGCCGGCAGCCCCGCAGCTCTGCACGGACACCAGGGCTGGGTTCTGGGACTGAGCTTTGGGAAAAACGCCAGCAAAACTCCAGCAACCACCTGCTGGAGAAGTGAGGTGGCTCAGCTTGCTGTGGGGAGTGGAGGACAGGTTGTGGCTGGGCTGTGTCCCCTGTGCTGGCACTGCTGGGGCACCTCTAGTCCTGGGCACCTCCAAGAAAGACAGTGAGGGGCTGGAGCATGTCCAGGGAAGGGAAGGGAGCTGGGAAGGGGCTGGAGCCCCAGGAGCAGCTGAGGGAGCTGGGAAGGGGCTCAGCCTGGAGAAAAGGAGGCTCAGGGGGGCCCTTGTGGCTCTGCACAACTCCCTGCCAGGAGGGGACAGCTGGGGGGGGTCAGGCTCTGCTCCAGGGAACAGGGACAGGAGCAGAGGGAACAGCCTCAGGCTGGGCCAGGGCAGGCTCCGGGTGGATTTTGGGGAAATTCCTTCCTGGAAAGGGCTGTCCAGCTCTGGCACAGCTGCCAGGGAGGTGGTGGGGTCCCCATCCCTGGAAGGATTGGCAAACTGTGTGCAATGTAGCACTTGGGGACATGGGTTAATGGTGACCTTGCAATGCTGGGGGAGTGGTTGGATTCCATCTCCATTTCTCAGCATTAATGTGTCTGATCCTGCAGCACTGGCTGGGCACCCACAGGGACTCCAGAGGTGTCCCAGCAGGGCTGAGGTGTTCGACCCTCGCCCCTGTCCTAGAACAGACTGGGCTTCTGGTGAATCAAAACATGGGAAGTGTCTTAGCTAGGGTGTCCTCAGGGCTGGAGTGTCTGGAGGTGCTGCTCAGGTACCTCCCTGAGCCATTTGAATAAATTGGTGCTGCTCTTTCCAGTCCCAGTCCCACAGCTTTGCAGACAGATACATCCACACACCCATTCCATGGGCCAGAGAAACTGGTGAGCTCACCTGGTGCTTTATTCATTCAACCCATTGCAGTAAAAATGGGATTTCCTTTGAAGGAACCGAATTCTCGTGTCCCTTTATCCTTTAGGATACCCTACAGGATAGCCCTCTATACTCTGGGTGCCTGTGGGTGATGATAAATCATCTTCTGCTCTAGTGTTGCCACAGTTTGTACTGGGTTTGCAGAGCACAGCCATTAAAGGCCCATAATTCTCTCTTGGAGTAAATGATGGAGAGACACCTCACTGATAGGGAGCGAGGCTGGGAAGTTTATTTGATGGATACATTTTTCTGGGGAGTGACTTGTAAATCTCTGTGCCCTTGCAAAGGGCACACACAGGATGGAAACATAACTCAGGGATGTGAGAGTGGGAGTCTGAATAACAGAGGGGAAAAAGCCAAAAAGAGATGCATGACCTGTCCTAGGAAATCCTCGGAGTACCCGTGGATCAGCATGGATGGAGCAGGTCTCTCATCCCCCTGTCCCCCAGGCTCTTGTGGTGCTGCTCAGGTCCTTACAAGGGGTACCAGAGTCAGCCCCCATCCTCCCCAGGGTGCTGTGCCAGGTGGTGCTGTCTTTTCCCAAGTTAGTGGAGCAGCTGGAATCAGCTTTTCCAGGGAGATGTGCTCTGTTGGGAGCTGATGGCAGGAGCAGAGCCATAGGGATTCAGGAGAGTCCCTGCCCTCCTGGAACACACCAATCTTGGGCAGTTTATCCCTGCCTGGCTGGTGATTCGTGTGCTCAAATGGTTGTGTACAAACCCACTCCCTCCTCTGGGTGGATGTGCCAGGTTTGGTGTAAACTGTTTTGGGAAAGTTCCACTCAAACTTTAGGGGACATTGGGATTTTGTTGTTCTGCTTATAAAGCTGGCAGGGTAATTATGAGAGTCCAGATGGAAAATGCTGAGAGAGAGAAATTAATTCATTCCAAAACTGACTTGCAGTAGTTTTAGGAATATGAAACTTAGTCCTTTAATCTCAGCGTGTGCTGGAGATGCTGCTTTCTTCTCCAATAAAGCTCTCATTTAGTGCTGTCAGGTTTCTATGGAATAACCATTAGTCCTGTCACTTCCTCAGGACTGAGCCTGGCTGCTTGAAAATGCACTGAGCCCTGCTCTGATTCCAAACCAGCTCTGCTACGTGAGGCTGGAGCAATATCCACAAACACCTCTTTTATCTGGGCTTTGCAGCAGAGCTGTAATTTTCTGTACTGCAGCGTCAAGGCAACGAGAGGGGAACTGAGGACCTGGATTCACACTCCAGGCTTTGTTTTTTATCTTTAAAACAGACCAGCCCCCAATCTAAAGCCTCAGATAGGATTCAAGTACATCAAGGCATGTCAGGGAAATGTGAAGTGACAGATTTGGAACAAAAGCTTGTTTGGAGGCAGCTGATTTCATCTGGGGTCCTGAGCACCTGGTCAGGTGTGGGTGGTCTGGAGGAGCATCCAGTTCCCCCTCCCTCCCGTGGGCATCAGAAGTGGGACTCAGGTGGTGTTCTCACATGGACGCTACATTTGAGCTCCTTGTGTTTTCCTCTTCCTTTGAAAGGTCTCTGGCTGTTCAGGACTGTGCCATGTGCTGGGTTTTCTTTTGATCACATCCTCTGTGGAGCTGCATGTTCTGTGTTTGCAGTCTGGGCTCAGTCCCTTGCTGTGTCTGGGGAGCTGTGCTCAGCTCCTCCAAGAGCTGCTCTTCCTGGAGGCCCGTGGGGACCAGCAGCAGCAAGCCATGACCTGGGCTGCTTTCTTAACACACCTGCTTGAAGGGGCATTGAGCTGCCCTGTGTGTGTGTGTTTGTGTCTCAGCACTGAGCAGCATCCCCGAGGTCTCAGCAGTGTTTAATCTTGGCTCAAGTGTTTAGGACCTTAAAAATCACTGCCAGCAAACTGCTCTCAGCAGTGCCCAGGGCACACCCAGCCCCAGGCTCTGGGTGCTGCTGCTCTCTGGGTGCTGCAGAGCTGCTCCCTGGGCCCTGGCTGGGGCCTGGTGTCCCCTCTGCTTTGGGAGGGCTTCAGCTGCTCTTCTCAGCCCTCCTGGTGCCAGGGTGTGTTTTGGATACAGATGTTTGGGAGGGGGATTTGGTACAGAACCACAGAAGGGTTTGTGTTGGAAGGGACCTTAAAAATCATCTTGTTTCAACCCCTGCCGTGGGCAGGGCCACCTTCCCCCAGACCAGGTTGCTCAGGGCCCCATCCAGTGTTGACTTAGGACTGTTCTTCCCCTTCCAGGCGTGTCAGGAGTGAAGGCAGCTCGCCTGGAGGAAGCTCTGGCAGTGAAGCACTGTGCCCTGTCGCTGGTGGGAGAGCCCATCATGTACCCACACATCAACCGCTTGGTGAGGCTCCTGCACCAGCACGGCATCTCCACCTTCCTGGTCACCAACGCCCAGTTCCCCGAGGAGATCAGGTAAGAGCTGCAGGAAATTCCTCCTAAACTTCCTCCTGAAACACTGGAGTGCTGAGCTGTGTCCTGATCCCATTTAGTGGCCCCTCAGAGTCAGCTCTGCACGAGCACTGGCAATGAAAAATGAAAAATCCCCCTCAGCACCTGATTTTAACCTCAATCTCCCCATGCTCCTTCTCATCCCTTTCTCCCCCTCAGTTTGATTTTCTTTTCTGTACTTCCTAAACAAACTGGGATTGCTTGTGGAAGTGGAGAGGAATGAATGTGGCACCTGTGAAGGTGTGGCAGGAGGGGAGCAGTGAGTGAGCTGTGGTCTGTGCCTGGGGCAGGGATAACTTCTGCCCTTCTGCCAGCCAGAGCAGGGCACTGAGCTCAGAGATTGCCTTTTGGGGCTGATCTTCGTTCTGACCCCAGAGGAGCAGCTGTAGAGGCTCAGCCCAAAGCTCTGTCCAGCCCAGGATCCCCAGCAGGACAAGGAAGGGTGACAAGCACATGTTCATCAGCAAAGTGGGATCCACTTAACCTCCCTCAGAGGGACTTGAATGAAATCTTCCAAACACTTCAATGAACTCTTTCAGAGCCTTTACCTAGGTAAAGAATCCCTTTTTCTGATGCTTTGGAGCATCCAGGCTGCTGTTACCAAAGAGTAGAAAGGAAGTGCAGCATGTGGGGAAATGCAGCTCCAGGGAGGCTGGGGGCTCCTCAGAATCCCAGCAGTTCAGAACAGCAGCAAATCCAGCCCTGGAGCTGGGGAGCTGTGGGCAGGGTGGCCTTGTTGTGTCACCCAGCTTATTCCAGCTCCTCCTGTGTCAGTGCTCCTGGGAGAGCTTCCTTTGCACTCCTCGTGGTCTGAATCTGGCACTGAGGGGGGAGTGCAGGCAGTTTGGGAGTGAGTAATTATACACTACAAAGGCATTCCAAATGATTGAATAATTGTGTAATCAAGTTACTTTAAGTCATGTATTATGTGCCTGGTAGATAGAAATTGCTCTTTCCTAAATATAGCAGTTTAAAAAGAGAGCACACACTCTATTTTGAAGCTGCACTTTTCAGATCTGCTGAATCTTTTTAAAAAGAAATAAAAAAGAAGGGGCTAAAATGCTAGTCTTGCTATCTTAAAAATTGCAACTGATCTTTGGCTCATCAAAGCAGATGATTTGCTTAATATGGGAACTGAAGTAGGCCCCCAGCTCACTTCTGTGCTGTCAGCAGAGGAGCTGTAGTCAAGAAGTTCATCCTGCAATAGGCAGGGTGACCTCTGGTGCAAGAGAGCTGAGAGGGACTGGGGACAAGGGATGGAGGGACAGGACCCAGGGAATGGCTCCCACTGCCAGAGGGCAGGGCTGGATGGGAGATTGGGAATTGGGAATTGTTCCCTGGCAGGGTGGGCAGGCCCTGGCACAGGGTGCCCAGAGCAGCTGTGGCTGCCCCTGGATCCCTGGCAGTGCCCAAGGCCAGGCTGGATGGGGCTGGAGCAGCCTGGGACAGTGGAAGGTGTCCCTGCCCAGGGCAGGATGAGCTCTAAGGTCCCTCCCAACCCCTTCTGGGAGAGGGCAGTGTGGCCTGGGTGTTGCTGGATTCAGGACAGGGGCTCCAGCGGGTGTCCCCTGTGCCTTCCTCTCCTCCTCCTCCTCCTTTCTTTGAGCTGCAGCTTCACCTGCCCCAGGCTGACAATAAACTGGGGGAGGTTTTACACCAGGTGAGCTCCTACTGAACCCCTCCCTGGCTTCTGTCTCTGATCCATGGCTGTGAACAACCCTCGTGTGTGGGTTTGCCTTTATGATCAATAATAATACCAGTAATGAGCAGATGATTATTAATGCTCACCAGCAAATGCTCATTTTTGATGTTGCTGTTGCTGGTCCTTGTGGGCTCTGTCCTGCCTGCCTGGTGAAGCCACCTCAGGGCTGGAGGCCTGAACTCAATTTATTTGAGGGCACAGCTCAGCTGAAGATTTCAGCTCAGGATTTCTGCCACGTCCATGTGTAAATGCCATGGATTTGTTCTCCTGGATTTCACCTCAGGTGTCTGAGCTAGCAGATCCATCCTGGTACCACAGAGCTGGATTTGCTGTTACTCTGCACTGGAGCTGTGTCCCAGGAACACCTTGTTCTCACTGCCCCCATGGCTGCCCTCTGTCCTTGTTCCCCCTTGGCAGAAGGTGCCAAGGGCTCGGGTCCCAGCCATGCAGAGCCCTGTGGACCATTCCTGTTTGGGGCTGAAATCCCTCCCTTGAATCAATTCTAATTCTTTCACTTCCCCCATGCTGACAGTGAGTCTGGCTCCTGCCTGTCCCTAGGTTTGAGAAGGGATGATTTTTCTCAGCCCCTCTTTTGAAAAGCACCTGTTCCATCCTCACTAGGGCCCCTTTTAATTAAGCAAAGACAGCACTGAGTAAAGAAAGAGTTTGGCTCAGTATTCCTGGAAACTGAACACTTCACTTAGGCCCAGAACATTTGGCCATTTTGGAGTCTGTGGCTTTGGGTTGCCAGTCCAGACAAACTTGTTTACAAAGCTGAGATTTTAACCTGAAATGTTCAGTTTGTTCTGCGTTATTTCATTTTGCTGTCTAAATACACACACAGAAAATGTGTTCTGATGGTTGGTTGAGTGTCCACACCAAGTGGATTTTTCTGGACACGAAGAGCTCTGGTCAGTCTCACTCTAGCCAGTTCTTGTCCCTCTGTCACCTTTGGGTGACAGTGTGGTTTTAGGTGGCACTGTTTGGCAGCTGAACAATAGCTTCTGATTTCTTCTCATCTCCTCTAGAGAACCAAATGAGGCTGGGACTGGTGCCTGCTCATTGCAGACTTCACACAAAACACTCCCAAAATGCTGCCCCCAAATGCTGAGAGCTCTGTGGTACACTGGGATGTGGTTGTTGATGCTGCAGCCCCCGGGGTGGGAGATGCCACGAGGGGTAGGTGTGTTACACTCACTGCCTTTGTCACTCCTGTCAGTGGAAAAGGTTTGTCTTCATCCTGGAAGTGTGTCCCCACCCCTGCAGGTGCCCAAGGAAAGCCTGGATGTGGCACTCAGTGACAAGGTGGGGATCAGGCACAGGCTGGGCTTTTCCAGCTGCAGTGATCCTGGGATTCTGAGGGAGCTCCTTTCTAGGTTGTTCTTAACCCTTTGATCCTTTCACTGATGGACTGTGGTGTTGCTGCTTCTCCTACCTTGGCACTTAAGGAGGGGATCAGGCTCCACCCAGGCTCTTCCCACAGCACAGGAGGTTTAGTCCCTGCAGGAGTTCCCAGTGTTGGGCTCCCAGGTGCTGGCACCAGCGCCTGTGACCAGGAAGGCTCTGCTCCAGGACTTCTGTGGAATTAGAGCCTTGGCAGTGGAAGGAGAACACTGTGGTGGTTTGTGTGTGGGTTTGTTTTCCAAACAGCTTTGAGATCCCTTCAAAAAGGTCATTGATGATCCTGCTGCAGGTCAGGGGAGTTCAGCATGTCCAGCAGTAGGAACTGGCTGAATTAGGGCTGAATTTAGAGTCACAGAATCACTGAGGTTGGAAAATCCCTCCAGGATCATCCAGTCTCAGCTGTGCCCCATCCCCACCTTGTCCCCAGCCCAGAGCACTCAGTGCCACGTCCAGCCCTTCCTGGGACACCTCCAGGGATGGGGACTCCAAACCTCCCTGGGCAGCCCCTTCCAATGCTGAGCACCCTTTCCATGGGGAAATTCCTCCTGATGTCCATTTCTGTTGAATGGGATTGTTTTCCCATGGGCCAAATAGATCGTGGAGAAAGGATTGCAGAACCTCTCTGTGCCTCACCTGAACCCCTTCCTTTGGGAAGCCTTTCCCAGTGTGTTACAGCTCCCTTGGAGAGAAATCTGTCCTGGTGCAGGGAGGAAATGACAATGAAATTACCAGCCAAGGGCTGTGTGTGTGAGTTCTCAGCCTTGGGGGTGTTTGTTGAGGTTATAACACACTGCTGCTGCTGACCATCACTTGGCAGAGGTGAACTTGCCCTGGAAATACTGTCCAGTTTCTGTAGGAGACCACAAACTGAAGCTGCAGATTTGTGAAAGCAGCAATTCCCTGTTCCCTTTGCAGGAGGCTGGAGCCTGTGACTCAGCTCTATGTCAGTGTGGATGCCAGCACCAAGGAGAGCCTGAGGAGGATTGACAGACCCCTCTTCAAGGACTTCTGGCAGAGGTTTCTAGACAGCTTAAAGGCCTTAGCTGAAAAGGTACCCACTTAAGAATGGACTTTTAAATGGCTTTTTCCTTCCTTCTACACTTTGCTGACTCACCACCCCTTTTTCTTCCTTCTCACCGTACCTGCTTCTACTTTCTGCAGAGGTAGAAGACTTGAGAGGCTTTAAGATGGACCATGGAGTGGGTTCTGGGTGTGTTGGGAGTGTATTTCCATGGCTGGGATGTTCAGGTGTGTGAAGTGCAGCAGGTTTGAGTGGTTTTCCAGAGCAGAATTTCAAACCGTGTGTCAAACAGAGCAGTAAATGCTGTGAGTAAAAGGTGCTGTGAGGGTGTCATGGTTTGGTGCTGGCCCAATGCCAGTGCCCCCATGAAAAGATATTTTCTTCAACTCACTGCTGTGAGATGTGACCAGGAACAGAGCAGAGCAGGCTCAAGCTTAGAAAAGAGAGGGAAAAAAACTTTATTAACCTACACTAAAATAACAGAAACACACAGGAAACAGAAGGAAAACCTTCCA
>VZSE01002881.1:21707-50483 GCA_013398275.1 Promerops cafer
GGGCAGAGGAGATGTGCACTCTCCCAAGGCCAGAACAAAAGAGATCTGAACTCTGGGAATGCTCTGCTTTTAACCCCGTGTGTTCTCAGAGGCAGTCCAGTTTGAATATTGACACCTGGTGTGACCACTGAAGACAGAGGGCTGAAGAGATTATCAAATAATAGATTTCCCTAGAGGGGTTACACTAAAAACAGGCTGCTGAAGGAAGGATGGAAATTCAGGGAAGAGTTGTAAATCCCCTGTATTCCTTTGCTCTGGTTCTCAGAGGCTCCCTTGAAATGGCAGCACATGAAGGACATTAAAATGTGTGTGCTGGAGTTCAGCAGCTCTGTCACCCTCCTGCTCCAGAGAAATCTGCTTTTTTCTGGAAGGCTGACCCACCCCAGGGGATCTGAGCAGAGCAGCAGGGGGACCTTTGCCCTGTGTGTGTTGGACTCAGCTGAGCAGTGGCCCTGGGGCCCTGGGGTGGTGCCAGCTCAGGCTCTGTGTGACAGGTGAGTTTTGGAGTAATTACTGAAGCACTCCTGGGCCCAGCAGCACATGAATGGATAAGAATAGTGCCTCACAAGCATGTCTGCCTCTCTTGTTCCTTCTCGTGGGCTCTGATGGAAGCCAGGGCTGTGTTTACTGATCTGACAGCTGTTGACATGTTACCTGCTGGGATGAACAGCCAAGAGAGACTGTTGCCTTTGAATAATGAGGCTTTGTTGGAATAATGAGTTTTCTGGCCTTCTCAGATGACAGTGTTGGGCCATTCTCTGCCAAATGAACTTAGATTAGTGATCTGTGAGACTCAGAGGAATTGAGTGGCACCTTCTGCTGCAAAGGCACGTGGGCAGTGGTCAGGTGCTTTGTGTGTGGAGGTATAGCTCTCTTGTGCAAAACCTCAGGCCAAACCCTCAGGGTATTGAAATCACGTGCAAACTGAATTCTCTGTGAGCAGAGAAATCTGTGGGAAGAAGGGCAGCTAAAACACAGAAGGCACAAAATAGTGAAGAAGCCTTTTAGGAAGTTGCTTTTGCCCATCATTTCTTTCCTGCTGCCTTTCTTGACCCTGGGTGTTCATTACTGGGAGAAGTTTCCTTGCAAACAGTTGAAGGTGAAAGTATTGGCAAATATGTCCATACAGCTAAAAATACCCTGGTCAAGGTGAAGAGGAGAGGAGAAAGCAGCTCCACTAGCAGGTGCATTTTCTCCTCCAAGCAACTGCACTTTGAAGGGTCCTTGAAACACTGATAACACAAGAGCCAATTAATGGTTGTTCCAGTTGGTGAAACCCTGCTCTGCCAGCCCTGCTCAGCTGCATGAGGCAGCATCACACGTGGGGACAGCAGGAGCTCTTGGGGAAGCTGCTGTTTGTTGGTTTTCTCTTAATCCCAGAATCAGTGGGGTTGGAAAAGCCCTCCCAGCCCATCCAGTCCAAGCTGTGCCCAGAGTGCTGAGTGCCACGTCCAGGTCTTCCTTGGACACCGTCAGGGATGGGGACTCCAAACCTCCTTGGGCAGCCCCTTCCCAGGCCTGACCACCCTTTCCATGGGGAAATTTTCCTTAATATCCAGCCTATATCTCCCCTGGCACAGCTTAAGGCCATTTCTCTTTGTCCCCTGTTCCCTGGAGCAGAGCGCGACCCCCCCGGCTGTCCCCTCCTGGCAGGGAGTTGTGCAGAGCCACAAGGGCCCCCCTGAGCCTCCTTTTCTCCAGGCTGAGCCCCTTCCCAGCCCCCTCAGCTGCTCCTGGGGCTCCAGCCCCTCCCCAGCTCCGTTCCCTGCCCTGGACATGCTCCAGCCCCTCAGGGTCTGTCTTGTCCTGAGGGGCCCAGGGCTGACTGGAGGTGTGACCTCAGCAGTGCCAGCACAGGGGACAATCTCTGCACTGATCAAACACAGAATTCTGGTACCCAAAACCCCTGAGTGCTCCTGGGCAGCAGCACCTCTCTGTTCCCCTCCCAGCTGCCCTGCCCCGAGCTGGCAGGAGTTGTGTGGGACTGTGACATGTGGGAGGTGGTGGCAGCTAAAGCACCTGCAAATTCCTGGGAAACACAGGCCCTTTTCCTGGCTGGCTCTGGAATGCTGCTGCACTGTGTTGGGAAGGTGATGTTAATTTATCTGGAAACAAATACAAGTCCCAGTTTTTCCCAGTGCCTGACAACCCTTCCAGGCTGATTCAGTCCTTCCAAGGCAGAGAGGAGCTGGCACTGCAGCTCATCTGAGTCACTGCTGAGCAGTCATGGGCAGCTTTGAGGTGGGCACACAGAAAAAGTGGGCAAAGGGAGTTTATAGGAGCATGAGTTGTACCTGCTGTGATCACCCTTGTGGGGTTTGGGAGGTGCTGGTCCTGCTCTCTCCCTGCCCCCTGCCTGGGGCTGCAGGGGTGCGTGGTGGCAAAATAATCCTCTGGTTTGGTAATGCAGACTGAGAAGTGGGAGAGAGGAAGAGGGAAGGACATGGTTTTAAGTGAGAAAGGAGAGAGGATGTTTGTCTTGGCTGTTCCCTTTCCTCCAGCCAAAGCCCAGGTCTTGTTAAATGTGGGAGGGCCTAGGCAAAGATGGGCTTCAAACCTCTTGTCCCACTGAGGTGGTTATAGGACCTCAGAATCCTGGAGTGGTTTGGGTTGGAAGGGACCTTAAACTCACCTCATTTCAACCCCCAGAGACCCCTTCCACCAGCCCACGCTCCTCCAGGCCCCATCCAGCCTGGCCTTGGCCCAGTTATCCTGATAATGGATTTCATGCTTTTAACTGAACTTCTGCACAAAGTTCTTGAGTAAAAGGGTGAATTTAATAACAAATTGTTCCCAGGATGATCTGACAGCCTCATCCAACATGTCGGGGATTAGTTGCTACATCCATTTTCAAAGGAAGCCCAGGAATAAAAGATAAAAAGCTTTTGTGCTATTTCTTTCTGCAGCAAACAACATGAACCCCCCCCCCCCTTTGTCCACTGCTACTTGGAGCAAGCTTGACCCTTTCTAGAGCTGCTCTCATTGAAATGATCTTCGTGTTAAATTCTCTGTGCTGAGAAGCACTTTTTGAGAGAGGAGTTTGTGTTAAACAGCAGGTGGACTCCCAAAGGCTCCTTTGTTTCTTGTCCTGAGTCCTCTACCTCTGAAATTAGATGGAGAGGGAAAGGAAAGACACAAGCATGTGCAATTTAGACTGTGCCCATCCCAAACACCACATTTGAGTTTTGGGGCCTCATCCTCCAGTTGAGTTTGTGAGAGTGATTGAGAGAGGACTTGGCTTGATTGACAAGTGCTTGGAGCAGACACTGAGGATGTGAATCCTTAGCTCATCATCAGGATGAGAAATCTCTGCTAAAAGATGTTTCTTCCAGCCATTGCTGCTTCCTAATCCATATCCAATGAGGAATGGGTTGCAAACCAGTGATGAGGGTCCAGCTCAGGAGGGAAGGGGGAGATTTTCCATCCCTGGAGGTTTTAGTATCAAGTTGATGCTTTTTTCCCAAAATACCTTTAACCAGATGTGCTGAGCAAGAAAATAACCCATGGTCTGTGAGCTCTCATCCCCCCCAGGCAGAGTTGGGATCCTCTGGTGTTTGGTTTGGGCTCTGTTTCCCTCAGGGTGACTGGACCAAGTTCTGCAGGCTGTGGAATTTTGGGAATTTGTCCTGGTTGTTGTCCATAAATCAGCGAGTGTTTTCCCTAGCAGAAGGGATGTTGGCTGGGACAAATGGGAATCCCCTGCTGAGAAATGGATGCAGTGACCCAGTGTGACAAAGTGCGTGTGGATTTCTACCCAAACACTGGGAAAAGAGCTGGATAGAAATGGTGAGGGACAGAGCAGCACGTGTCCTGTTCATGGTTCACATCCCTTGGCAGCAGCTCTGAGGGGGCTTTTTGCCTTCACAGAACCCCAGGCTGGGCCAGGCTGGAGGGAGCACAGAGGGTCCCTGGTGCCACCTCCCTGCTCAGGCAGGGCCATGGCAGAGCACAGGGCACAGCATTGTGCCCAGAGGGCTCTGCAATATCCCCGCTGAGGGACACTGCAGCCCCTCCCTGGGCAGCCTGCTCAGGGCTGGCACTGCCCAGGGCAGAAGTTGTGCCTCCTGTGCAGGGGCAGCTCCTGGGCTCAGGCCCTGCCCGTGGCTCTGGTGCCACTGCTGGGCCCCGGAGCAGAGCCTGGGCCCTGCTCTGCCCCTCCCTGCACACAGGGACACCCAGGGCTGAGGGCCCCTCTCAGCTGGGGCTCCTCTCCAGGCTGAACAGCCCCAGCTCCCTCAGCCCTTCCTGGGCACGGGGGTGCTCCAGGCCCTCCTCATCCTCACAGCCTGCGCTGGCCCTGCTCCAGGAGCTCCTGGCCCTGCTGTGCTGAGGATCCAGAGCTGGACACAGCACTCCAGAGGTGCCCAGGGCTGGGCAGGGGGGCAGGATCACTCCAGAGGTGCCCAGGGCTGGGCAGGGGGGCAGGATCACTCCCTGACCTACTGGGAATGCTCCTCCTGACCTGGGGTGAGCAAAACAGCTCTTGAATAAGTGGCTGCTAGTCCACGGGTGTCCATGGGCTTGCTGAGCTCTGGGCTGAAGGTCCCTGCTGTCACTCGTGCTCTGAGGAACATCTTCCAGCCCTGGCGTGGTGTCACCTCCTGTCTGTACCTCTTGAGTTCCTCCTGGTGAATCCTGTCCCGTGCACGGGCTGGCCTGGCAGGACTTGCTGTGCTGCCAGAGCCAGGCAGGCAGAGCTGAGCTGCTGGGACCTGCAGGGGCCAGGTGCCAATGTTCTCTCAAACAGACTGGAGCCATGCACAGAGCAGGAATGAGCCCTGTGGGTTAATGGGATGGTGTGGCACTGTGGGAACTGATGACAGAGCAGAACCTTGTCCTGCCTGTCCTTCCAGGAGGGTCACAAAGCAAAGGAAGCAGCTCGCTGGCACTGCCAGGAGCTCAAACTGTGCCTCTGGACATCACACACAGCACTGCTGCAGATCTGCCCTCACTCTTTTTCTGCTTCAAGAGGATTGGGATTTCCTGGAGAAGCAGGGTCAGGGCTCGCTGGGAGAGGTGGAGCAGACACCTGTGTTTCTTGCTTTATTAAAAAAAGATCAAGAAGGGAAATGGTTCCCTCTGCCTGTGCTAGGATATCACACACTGGCTGTGCCTGGGTTTGGTGGCTGGATCTTCCTTGCTGGCAGGTTCTAGGAATGGTTTATCCATATAAAAACATCTCCCATTACTGTTCCCAGGTCTGCTTTTTCACACTGCTCACAGGTAGCTCTTGTTACATTCCCGGGTGATGAAGAGACCAGTTTGATATTTAAACATTCCCAACCTTGCATCTGCTGCTATTTACTTGATTCTTTTTGTTTTTCCAACATTATCCTGTCTTCCAAGTTACCCTTGTCTTTGTGTGATTACAAAGAGCATAAATACATGGAGTTATATCCTCAGCAGGTTTTAGTGCTGATTATTATGTAATAAATGACAGGAACAATTGTTTTTATGAAAAGACACATTTGATTTGCAGGGAGATGATTTATGTGGCTCCTGGGGGAGTGGAGCCATGTCTGATCTCATGTTTCTGAGCGGAGGGACTTTTTAAGGAGAATTTAAATGTAAAATCTGCAACAGATGTTAGAATCAGTAATCAATTTTGCCACTATAAATTTAGAAGAATTTTACTCTTCTGCACAGTAAATGCTCTCACCAGCTGTGTTCTCGTTTTAATGGGATTGCTAATGAGACTTGTGGTGAAAGCCTTTGGCACTGCAGCCTGAGGAGTGTGACACAGGTATGATGTTAATATGGAGTTATTGCCTCTAAAATCCATCCTGTCCTTTCAGCGTCCTCACAGCAATCTAGAGCAGACTTCAGCAAGATGCTTGGCTGCTGAGGGAGCAAAATCTCATTTCTCTGGCTGTGCCAGTCCCTCCTGGTTTGTTTGCAGGCAAGCAAAGGGGGAAATGTTCTTAACACAGCTCCAGTCGAAGGGAAGTGTTATTCCAGCCGCTGCTGTCCTGTGTGTGCTGGGGAGGCAGAGAGTGAGGCTGGGGGAAGGGAGGGTTCTGTGGCCACCCAGCGAGCCCGAGGCACAGCTAGGGGGTGGAATCTGTGTTCTCTCAGTCCGTGATCCCAGGTGAAGCCCCTGCTCTCACTCCTGCCTGGGCCTGGCACTGTTTGCTCCTGGCCGTGGCTGCAGAGGGTGCCCAGTGCCACCTCGGGGTTGGGACAGGGCATACCTGTCCCCTCCCATGGCCTTGGGAAGTGGGAGGAACAGGGCCCTCCTCCTCCTCCCCTTCCAGCTGCGTTCATCCCTTCCCTCCTCAGGCAGCAGACGTTCTGCAGCTTGCCCAGCTTTTCTGCTGCTGAAATGCAGGGAGCATTTACAATTCTTATGGTCTGTTAAAGAGCATCTCTCCTTTGCCTTGAGCTCTTGAGCAGCTGCCTGAGAGATGCCAGCCTTGGCTTTTGGGGAGTTGGTTCAAACCAGTCTCTGTTCCCCTTCCAGGTTATTTATTACCCAGCCACCAGCCAAGGGCTGTTCCCTTCCCTGGGCCTGGCTCTGGGAGCTCCCAGCTCCCCCAGCAACCTCCGTGGCCTTGGGGACATGTGGCCACATTTTTGTTCTCTGGCTGTGAACTAGAGCAGTTTTCATGGACAGGCCCCCTGTGGAGGCTGAGCCTCTGTGTGTGTTTTTATGGGAGCTCTCCAGAAGGAAAGAACAACCCTAAAATTCTGCTTGTGCCAACAAGGGAAACTTGGGGCTGCACTTTGCTTTCAACCAAGGTTTTATTTCAGCCCATAAAGCTGAGCTCATGGGGCTGAATGGCACAGACTGGGCCTGTGCAGGGCAGTGCAGCACACTCCAGTTGCTAAATGCAGTAACTCTGGATTTCTCTTCACACTGACAGATCACCAACAGTTCTCACATCACACAAGGAGTCAGGTGAGAAGCATTTATTGGGTTTATTGAATCCATTCCTTTGGATCCTTGCATTTGGCATTTCAGGAAAGACAAGTTGACAAAACATCTGCAGGAGTGATGTGTTTGCTTATCTGGGATAGGGAGTGCATAACTGAGACAGAAGCACTGCAGGCAAGGAAAGGGATTTTCTGGGAATGTGGTGATGGTGGGAACACAGTCCTGGGTTTGGGAAAGGCAAAATCAGGAAGACATTGCTTTGGAGGGGGAGAAATCCTTTCCTGAAGGGTGGTTGTGACGGGCTGTGTGCAGGAGTGCTTGGATGGCAGGGCTGGAATGCTGGATCCAGGCTTGCACTGACTCTTGGACACACGGACACACAGACACTCAGACAGGGTGCCCAGGGCCGTTCAGTGCCACGTGTCTGATGGATGTGCTTGGGGAGGTTCTCCTGCCCCAGGGTCAGACCCATGTGCTTGGCTCCAAGGGGACTGGACCTGATTTAGTTCGTTTGGACCTTCAGGGCAGGATCCTGCAGCAGGAGTGTGGCAGCAGAGCTCAGGAATGGCTGTGCCTTCAGTGCCTGCTTGCTGATCTTCTCCCTCAGCTCCCAGTTCAGCTCCTTTGGGTCACAGAGACCCCAACCTTCCTTTGTCAGAGTGACTTTGGGCAATAAACAGGCTCGTGCCAAGGAGTGCTGCTTCCCTTGTTCCATGGGGATGTGGGTGCCTTGGCCCTGTTGCTGTCCACCCCCACCAGGCCATGGGGAGCTGGGGGTGGGAGCTGGGTGCTGGTGGCTCTGGCCACGTGCTGGTGGCTCTTAAGTGCTGGCTGTGACCTCCCAGAGCACGTGGCCCATCCGTGGTTTCCGTGACTGCTCCAGTGACCCCTCTGGAGGTTGCTGACTTGCAGGTTGTGCACTTGGGAGCCAAGTCCTGTGTTCTCCTTGACTGAAGCTGCTCTTGGATTTGGCAATGGGAGAAATGCAGGAACTGCAGCACAAGGATTCAGAGTCCTCTCTGAAGCTGCAAAGCTGCTGGGGCATCTTTCATTGAATTCCCAGAAATTCATATAATTCTGATTATAATGTGGTAATTCATAGAATTCACCAGGGAAGATGTGAACCTGTGGGTCCAGGGGAGGCCATGGAGATGCTCCAAGGGCTGGAGCCAGGCTGGGAGGGCTGGGGGTGTTCACCTGGAGAAGGGAAGGCTCCAGGGAGACTTTAGAGCCTCTTCCAGAGCCTAAAGAGGGCTTTTAAAAGGAGGGAGAGGGACACAGGCAGAGAGTAACAAGATGAGGGGGACAAAATCTGTTTGGTGCAAGAACCAAATGAGATGCAGTGCAAACGATCTCTGTAAGTGCTGAGTGCTAAACCCAGCTTTGTGCTAAACCCAGCTTAGTGCTAAACCTCCCAATATCCCAGCGTTTGGGGGTGATGAGCCCTGAAACTGGAGAGTTGATGATCTGTAATAAATAGAAATAATAGAAAACAACTGTTTACAAGAGCTGTTCAAGTGTGTGTGTGTGTTTGCATCATTGCTTTTATGTTCTTCTAGCTCAGGGTTGGAATTTGTTTAACAGTCCTGGGGACTGATCTCCCTCTGGGCTGAGTCCAGCTTGCTGTGGAAGCAGCAGGATCTGAAGGCATTTCATGGACACTGGGTCTCTAAAGGAGTGCTGTAATTTGAGGTGTTGGAATTTCAGGTACCCCCTGGGCAGGCTCCTCAGGTGGAGCACACCTTGCACTGTGAATCCAGGAACACTCAGGACTCGAGTAAATCCTTTGCTGGGTTTTTTATCATTCCCCTGCTCTGCTCCAGCACCTGCAGGAGATCTCTCAGCCCCAGCTCAAGCTCACCTATTTACCAGAATGGGCACTTAAAATGTTTAAAGCCCGTAATTGTTGTTCTTTTAGAGCCCAACTCTTGAATTAAGGCTTTACAAGAGCACTGGGTTTGCAAGGATTGCTTAATCAATAAGAGAAATTTATGTCAGACTCTTTGTTTACACTGCTCCTTGTGAAGTGAACTGGGCAGGATTTTCAGCAATCCTGGTGGGGCTTTCAGATCTATTTTTAGATAATTTGGACAAAACCCAGAAGAAAAATATAAATCATTTGCTTCACAGCCTGCAAGAGTGTTTTTTAACGAGGTAATTATGTTTTTATGGCAGCTTAATCTCTGCTTTCATCGCTGGAAGTTGCATTGCTGGTTTGTTATTTCCCAGGATAACGAGTGTCACTATTCCCATAAATACAGTCACCCCTTCCCAGGCTGTGGCTGAGCTCCTGTCTGTGCCACCCTCCCAGGAACAATTCCCTCCCAATATCCCATCCATCCCTGCCCTCTGGCAGTGGGAAGCCATTCCCCCTGTCCTGGCACTCCAGGCCCTTGTCCACAGTCCCTCTCCATCCTTCCTGTGGAATCCTTCAGGTGATGGGAGGCCACAGATGGATCACCCCAAAACTTTCCCTCCTCCAGGAGGAGGTCTGCAGGCTGGTCCTGCAGTTACTCCCTCAGTCCTTCAGTACTACAGGGTTATTTAAAATACAGTTTATTCTCCTTTCCTGTATGCCCTATTGCTGAGCAAAACGCAGCGATTCTGAGGAATATTCTTTCAGGCCCCTGGGAAATCTCAGTGGGAAGTTGTTTTCCTGGCTGAGATTTCCAACTACGGAGATCTGCGAGGAAGCATCCAAGTTTTTGGCTGGGTGTATAAATAACTGGGATGGCTTAAAACTCCTGAGCAGCTGGCAGTGCCGTGGGGCAGGCTGGGCTCCAGCCCTGGATCCAGAGTGACTCTGGGAATGTTCAGTTCCTGCCTCGGCCCCAGCCTTTGCCTGAAGTGGGGCTGGGTTTGAGCTGCTCTTTTTCAGCTGCTTTTCTCCCCCATTTCGTTTTTGCCCCTGCAAATGCCACTCTCAGGCACTTTCTTGATGTTCCCCAGGCTGTGTGTTAAGATGCTGATGTGTTGTTGTTAGAGGCCAACTTCTTCTTGCCACACAATCGGAGAGGCTGGGAAAGCCTCCAGGGTACTGAGTCCAACCATCCCCCCAGCACTGCCCAGGCCACCGCTGACCCTGTCCCCACATCCATGTTTTGAACCCCTCCAGGGATGGGGACTCCACCACCACCCTGGGCAGCTGTGCCAGGACCTGACCACCCATTCATTGAGAAATTTCCCCAAAATCCCCCCTGCGCCTGCCCTGGCCCAGCCTGAGGCCGTTCCCTCTGCTCCTGTCCCTGTTCCCTGGAGCAGAGCCCGACCCCCCCGGCTGTCCCCTCCTGGCAGGGAGTTGCGCAGAGCCACAAGGGCCCCCCTGAGCCTCCTTTGCTCCAGGCTGAGCCCCTTCCCAGCCCCCTCAGCTGCTCCTGGGGCTCCAGCCCCTTCCCAGCTCTGTTCCCTGCCCTGGACACGCTCCAGCCCCTTCTTTGGAACTCCCCTGTAGTTTGTTCTTTTATATTGTCTTTCTCCTGCCTTCCCTGCACTGCTGGGTTCTGACTGTGCCCTGAGGTGGCAGGTTTGTCACTATGAGGTGACAGCTTTGCCATGGTGTCTCTCCAAGACTGCCAAGGCCTCCCTCATGCTGGCCAAGGAGCCAAGCCTGAGACACCAGGTCATGGAGCACCAGGATGTGACTGCGGAGCTGTGTCTGGGACATGCTGGGGAATGGGAAAGGAGAGGAGGCTGAGGGAAGTCCCAGATTCTGCCTTCAGCTCTTCCCGCTCTGAAGCCTCTTCTTTCCCACACCTGACCAGACACGGGCATGTGCTGAAGAGCCCTGAGGACGTGGCACTTGGGGACACGGTCAGTGGTGGCCTTGGCAGTGCGGGGGAAGGGCTGAACTCGCCCTTGGCGGGCTCCCCCCGCTGACCCCGGCCTGTGTCCCCCGTGCCGTGCCCTTGCAGCAGGGCCTGTCCCGGGGCAGGAGGGGAGGAACCAGCCCCGTGCTCCGAGGGAAGGGAGGGCTGGGCTGGAGCCAAGGTCAGGGCCGGCTGAGCTCCTGTCCCGAGGCAGAGCAGCACTGGGGCACGACAAGGCCGTGTCCCCTGGGATGTGCCCGGCAGGGCCCTGCTGCTGCAGCAGCTGCTGCTCCAGCCCAGGGGCAGGAAAGGTCCTGGTGCCGCCCGTCCTGGGAGCCTGCAGAGCAGCACTGCCCGTCACGCTGCTGCTCTGAGTCCTGTGAGAGCCCCAGGGACTGGGGCAGGAGCTCGCTGGAGCTTTGCTGCTGCTGGAAGCAGGTTTTGTTCCCAGTCCCTGCCCAGGCTGGAGCCTGGCCGTGCTGTCCCTGTGGCACGGATGGGGGGCAGCCCCACCAGGCTCCTGCTGATGCTTTTCCTGCCTCTGTGGAGTTAAACATCCTCCCTTTGCTGGGAAAAGAACCATCTCGGCCTGTTTAAGCTTGAAATGGGTTTTGCTGCTGATTTGATAGGATCTGTTTTCATGCTGTTCTATTTTAAGTCCCTTTGCATCGGGCTTCTTTTTCCCCGGGTATAAATTTTACATGATTCCTTGAAACTGCACTGGAAATATGGAAAAGAAAGAAATAATCACTGGAATGTTGTTGGTGCTGATTTTCAAGGGTAAGTGTGTTAAAATTGAGTCCATGGAAAATGGATAAAGAACAGTCATGGTCTGGATTTACTTAAGAGCAACATTTTCAGCTCTCAAAACAAAGCTGTTGCTGTACTTTGTTTTATTTCTAGAGATTTTTCAATAATCTGATTAATTTCTGCTGAAGTGTGAAGCAATAAATTAGATTACAAGCAAGTACAGGAAGAGTGAGTGTGGAGGAGAGTGAAATTTGGTGTTTTTTTCTCCTTCATTTCCAGTCCTGATCCCTCATTCCAGTGCTTCACACATCAGCAGGGCTTTGCAGAGGCTGAGGGGCTTTTCTGGTGTGAAATTCCAGCTTGGGAATTAATGCTGATGAGTTCACCTCACTGCAGGACTTTCTTGTTCTTTCTAGGCAGGATTTCAGAGCTGTGGGGGACACCAGGGCAGTGGTGTTGGGTGATAAAAAACTTGATGCAGGCCAAAAGTCCAACTTTGCTGTTTTCCTAATTATTATTCAGGACCGTTTTCATCTTATCTTCAAGGCTTTGGAAGAACAAGGAATTTCATATGGAGATCAGGCTTGGCTCCTCACAGTAATTATACTTCAGAGAGACAATTTTGGTTCTTACACATTTATATTAAAGCTGAAAGAATGAAAAACTGCTTTAAAGGGACTGCCTTGGGCTCCAGGTTCAAGAGGATGCAGGAGCAGTCCTCATCATGTGGACATCACCTTGTAATTGTATTTTTCCTGATTCCCTAATTAGTTTTTTTGGCCTGATTCCCTCACAAGGAGCAGGAATGGCTTTTGCATGGAAAAGTAGTGCCAGGTGTGTTTTGGTTTGGGGTTTATGTTTGTTTTTTGAATAAGTTTGGGGTTATTTTTTAGAAACATCCCAGTTTCTTTAGCATTAGCACTCAGATCACGGAATCATGGAACAGGTTGGGTTGGAAGGACTTTAAAGACCATCCCTTTCCACCTCCCAGCCAGGGGCAGAGGTGCCACCCGCTCCATCTGCTTTGAGGAAAGTTTTTAAATCTCAGATGGGAAAAGTTGAACACTTAAAGAGATGTTTTTGTGCTTAGACATAGCAGAAAACACAAATCTTGGGTCATGACTGAGCCCTGCTTTAAATACCCGTATCTGACATTTTTGTTACACCCATGTAACAAGTGATTTTCTGATGGTTTTATGCAGTAAACTTGGTTTTTCCAAATCCAAAGAAAAGCTCACTTTTGGAAGTGTAGTGTGACTGAACACTCAAGGCTGACTCTCAAAATCAGAAATGTCTCAATTCCAGTTTAGCTCAGAGGTTACAGAAACTTCTGGGTCACTGCAGGTCACGCGCAGGGCCCAGCGATCATCTCCAGGTCTTGAACCTTCAGAAACTCCAGAATCATGGAAAATCCACATCCCCAAGTACTTGAGTATCAGTAATTTGGTTTTGCTCTTCCCCTCACCCAGACAGGAGGCAGAGAAGGTCCTTAATATGAGGTGGAACGTTGTGCAGGGTCCAACAAGAGGGTGGCTTTGTCCCCATCCTGGGGATGACGTGGGGACAACTGGAAGGTCCCAGGGCTCCGGAGCTGAGCCTCGGGTGGAGCCTGGGTTGAGCACTGACTTCTCAAGCACTGAAACCCCTGCTCTGAGCTTTGCTGGTGCTTCACAGCAGAGTTAATGTGTTAATTAGCCTATGCTAATGAGCACCTTTGTAGCACCGGAGACAAAGGCTGGACTTGCTCTCACCTGGGTATTAATGGCAGCTGCTGGAACAATGCTCAGTGGTTTTGTGGGTTCCCACCAGCAGAGCCTGCTCAGGGCTTGCTTTAATGATCATTTGCCTGAAGAAAGGAAGCTGAAAACTTCTGTGTTCTGTGCTGAGTTCAGCTGTGAGGGGGAAGATCCCTCCTGTGCTGAGCGATGTGCTCGGCTGAGCCCTCGCCCTGCAGTGACTGTCACCTGTCACAGGGGGGTGGCACCTCTGGTGATGGATGGGCCCAGTGAATGGATTCATCTGCATCCTCCCGAGGACACTGAGCCTTCCTGATGGTGCTCTGGAGTGTGATGGGTCCTACAAAGAGTCCAGAGGCCAGGGAGCTGCTCCCAGGGCTGGGACACCTCTGGAGCCAGGCTGGGAGAGCTGGGGGTGCTCACCTGGAGAGGAGAAGGCTCCAGGGAGAGCTCAGAGCCCCTTGCAGGGCCTAAAGGCGCTCCAGGAGAGCTGGAGAGGGACTGGGGACAAGGGCTGGAGGGACAGGACACAGGGAATGGCTCCCACTGCCAGAGGGCAGGGCTGGATGGGATATTGGGAATTAGGAATTGTTCCCTGGGAGGGTGGGCAGGCCCTGGCACAGGGTGCCCAGAGCAGCTGGGGCTGCCCCTGGATCCCTGGCAGTGCCCAAGGCCAGGCTGGACACTGGGGCTGGGTGCACCTGGGCCAGTGGAAGGTGTCCCTGCCATGGCAGGGGTGGGATGAGATGTACTTTTAACATCCCCCCAACCCAAACCATTCCAGGATTCTGTGATCTGCAGAGCTGGATTTGGGAGAGGCAGGAGCGACCTCCAGTCCTTTTAGAGGGGCTCTGTCTCTGGGCAGAACTGGAAGGCTTTGGAAAGCTGTGGAATCTGGGGTGTGTTGGGATCTGAGATTTCCTCGGGCTGTGTTCTGGATCTTTCCTCCCTGGTGAGGTTTCTGCATAAAGCAGTTCCTTATCGGCCGTGGGGAAGAGATTTTGGCTGCAGGGGCTTTTTTTTCCCGATCCACATCCCTGTGACAAGTAATTTCTAAGTGTGAAAATTGCTTTGATCTCTTCATTCAGCGCTGGCTGGCTCCGGAGCCGTTGCATAACCCGAGCGGGGGGACGGGCTCAGCCCGGGCGGCTCCGGGGCCGCCCCCGCCGGGAGCGCCGGGCTCGCACTGCGCTCTCCGCCCGCCTTTGGGCTGGTTCGTGCCGCGATCAGAGCGGCCCCTGCCAGCTCCGGAGCTCTGAGAATGTGTCATGAAGGGAGGTTTTGCGAGTGGAGCCTTTCCTTGAAGAGAGGAAGAAAATCCTGATGAAAAAAGCTGCCTTTGAAGTGGTTTCCTGCTCCTCTTCCAGTGCTGGCAAAGGGGTGTGAAGTTGTGTGAAACAAAGATCAGGTTCTGTTAAGAGTTTGCACCATCATTTCCTCCCCCCAAGAGTGCTTCTTCCATCCAGCTGTGCTGTGTTTCTGTTGAGAATGTTGAGATTCATTAACTGCAAAAATAGGGACTTCTGTGGAGGAGTCTGTGGATGAAATGGCAATAAAATAATTTTATCAGTACCTAAGCAATGCATGTAAGTGTTCAGGATACCTGAGCCTAAGCCAGCAGCTGAAACAAAAATCTGGGTGTAATTCTATTTACTTCCAAACAGGGACATTGATACTCTGCCTGAGCAAGAGTGAGTTCAAGTGACAGGATCCAAGGTGAGGGCCTTGGAGATGCTTCCCTGCCCCTCTTGGAGAAGGGAGCTCTCCCCTGCCCCAGCCAAGCCCATGTCACTCCAGCATCCTGCTCTTTGCAGGTGATGTGTTCCCTCTTCCTCCTGGGATTAGACCTGGGCTGTTTCATGAAGAATAATCACATTTGATCTAGGAAAAAATGAATGTTGAGGAGGAGGGAATTAAAAAGAAATGATAAAAAAGAAGCAGCCCCAATCCCTCATGGTTACTGGAGTGGGAAGGGAGCACTTTGTCAAAGTGACACCGAGTCCTCTGTTGAGGTGTCCTGGGCTGGGGCTGAGGCTTGGCCAGAGCTGTGCCTTAGAGGCTGGGCCAGCAGCAAAGCTTGCACAGGCAGCAGGGCTGCATTGGTACATGTGACAGACCTAGGAGGGTGTGAGGATGGCTTCAGGGATAATGTCCCTGCCTGGGGATCGGGCCCCAGAGTCGGCGCTGCCGCTGCGCTCCAGGCTGGGCCCCGGGCAGCTGTCCCGTGGGAAGCTGTGCCACTGCTCTCCCGGGCAGCTTCCCCGTGCCTGCTGTGTTCCAGCAGGGGCTGCTGGAGGGGGGCAGGGGTGCAGCAGCCTGGGGGCTCCTCTGGGGATTCAGCTGAGCCCTTGGAGGGAAGGAGCCATGTCTGTGTTGGGGTGATCCCAATCCTGACTCTGAGCTCTGGCCTTGGGGCACTGCTGGTGTGGGACTGGGGCATGAGACACCCTGAGACAGAAGGTTTGGTCTTTTTCATGGAATCACAGAATATCCTGAGCTGGAAGGACCCACAGGGATCATCCAGTCCAGCCCCTGGCCCTGCCCAGACACCCCAACAGCCCCACCCTGAGCACCCCTGGGCGCAGTGTCCAAAGGCTCCAGGAGCTCTGGCAGCCTGGGGGCCGTGCCCAGTCCCGGGTGTGCTGAGACCAGGATCTCAGATCACCCAATGGAAGGATTCTTTATCCTCAGGATCCTCCCCTAAGCCTGGTCAGTCTGTGTTTCCCTGGTGCCCTGTCCTGACACTGAAGGGCAGCAGTGCTTCCTGGGGTAGCCTGGAAGGATTTTAGCAGGAATTGCCCAAAGGGAAAAGGCTGGGGTTCCCCTGGCTCATTCTGCCCTCCTTTGCCCTCAGGAGTTTCAGGAACAGGAGGCTGACCTGGACCCACCCCACTGACTTGCATTTTTGGGACCCCCAGAGCTGCCCCTCCCTGCCAGGCTGGTCTGTGCACAAAGAGATAAACCAGACCCACACCCTTCACTGCCACCCATCTGAAGGGTTGTTCTCACAGTAACTCCTCTTCCTCTGTGTTCTCCTCATGACTGGAGTGGAGTAACAGCTGCTTTTCCTGCAAACACAGTGTGGAGCATCCCAGGCTGCTTTTGTATCCTCATGCTTTATATTGTTAAATTCTCACGGCTTAAGCTCTTTATTTTTTGTTTTGCTGTGCTTATGAGAGGATCTCCTGGGGCCCTATAGTACAACAAATACAAATAATCCATGAATAAAACAGGCTGGCTGTTGTACTGCTGGCAGTCTGCAAGGATTGCTCCCAGATAACATTTTGGGATATTACTCATTTTGATCTGTGACTTCTACCAGCGTTTCTCTGCTCAACAATACTGCAGAGATGTTGCCCTCTGGAAAGAGGCTTCTCCAGATTAATTTCTGATTTTTCTACCTGTTTGCTGTCTGCCTTTGGCAGAGTTTCAGTTTCCTTCCCTGCCCAGTCTGGTGAGTTCATGCAGGTTTTGGGGGAGTTCAGGAGTTGGAGTGGTGCACTCACAGAGGCTGCAGTTATTCCTTGTCAGTGCTGCCCTGGAGGGAGAAGCCCTTTAAATTCACTCATAGCACATTTAGTTTTATGAAGTCCTTGACCTTAAACTTCTAAATGAGCTGGGATGTGAATTGGAGAGTAGTAAAATGAGATTTAAATAGGAGAAAGCCCCACTTCCCTGCCTGGAAGGATGTGCTGCCCTCGCTGGGGCTGCTGTGAAACAGGACTGGTTATGTTAAATACAAACTGGTATTTACTGGTGCCTTGAAGCTGCTGCACTTGTTCCCCACTGGGAGCTGCCCTTTGGGGAGCCAGTTCTCATTAACTGGTATCTGATCATTCCACAGGACTGGTGGGGTGTGTGCACTGCCCATTTTCCTCCTTAGATCTTTTCCCTCTGCTTTCTTCTTCCCCTGTTATTTACCATGTTTATTTTTCTGTATTAGCTCCTCTACTGTAATTAGCTCCTCTACAGTTGATTTCCTACTTGTCTCTTGACCTTTCTTTTGCCAATCCATTCAAATCACAAGAATTTCTTGTTCTTTAAATATCTGCTTAAATGCCACGGGTAGAGGTCAGCTGGTTTAGTTCTTGACATATTTGGAAGAAGATGCTCCTGGTGTTCATTTGTTTCTCCTCTAGTTATTTCTCAGTAAATAACCTGGAAGGTTTCCATAGCAAATTGGTGTAGAAATTACTTCTCCCCCTGTGGAACACACAGAAGTGGGTGGTAGGTGAGTGATACCTTGATTTTTACACGGAGGGCAGAATTCACTGACGTGGCAGTCAGAGGGACTAAAATGTTGCTCCTCTGGGCAGTCAGAGGGACTAAAATGTTGCTCCTCTGGGCACCCTGTGGAGGTGCTCACAGGGAGGAATTTCTTCCTCCTGGTTCTGTCACTCCACGTCCTTCTCCAAAGTCTCTCTCCAGCTCTCCTGGAGCTCCTTCAGGCCCTGCAGGGCCACACTGAGCTCACCCCAAAGTTTCTCCTCTCCAGGTGAACAAGCCCAGCTCTGCCAGCCTTTCCTCCCAGCAGAGCTGCTCCATCCCTCTGCTCATCCTGGAGCCTCCTCTGGGCTCCTCCAGCAGCTCCAGGTCCTGCCTGTGCTGGGCCCAGGGCTGGGGCAGCTCTGCAGGTGGGGTCTGACCTGAGCACAGGGGCACAATCCCAATCCCTGCCCTGCTGCCCACGCTGGAGATCAGCATTTACATTTTCCAGTCCACAGTGTGCAGGGACAGCAAAAGAGTTAATCCAAACTGCAAATTTGCCAGAAAATTGCTCTATAAATAAAAATAAATTCCAAAAATAAGTGAAACAAAACATCAGTAGAAGATGAAGGGGAGGAGAAGGATGGAAAAAAGTGGATGTGAGGAGTGAGGAGTGGATTTGTTCCATGGTCAAGTGCTTGTGTTGAGAGGTGTTTTGTCACTGCTGACTCCTTTGGAGTGCAGCCTTTAGAGGGCAAATCAGAATAACTCCAAGCAGAGAAGTTCTGGGAGTGCTGTCTGTCACCTTCCCAGGAGGAAGCTGGATCTGGGAATCTTCTCCACAACTCCCTGCCAGGAGGGGACAGCCGGGGGGGTCGGGCTCTGCTCCAGGGAACAGGGACAGGAGCAGAGGGAACGGCCTCAGGCTGGGCCAGGGCAGGGGCAGGGGGGATTTGGGGGAAAATTTCTCATGGAGAGGTTGCCAAACACAGGAAAAGGCTGTGCAGGGAGGTGGTGGAGGGGTTTAAGAGCCCTGTGGATGTGGCACTTGGGGACATGGGGCAGTGATGGCCTTGGCAGTGCTGGGTCAAGGTCAGACTCAATGTTTTGAGGGCTTTTCCAACATAAATCATTCCATGTTTATGTGAGAGTCCCCAGTGCTGGATGATCCAGCTGGAGGCACTAAAACACCTGTAACTGATGGGGAGGTTTTGTGCCTGGGGAAGCAAATCCAAGAGACATTTCCTGCTTATTTTGCAATTGAGTTGAAGTCCTGTACAGAGTGCCTGGGATATGAGGTCTGCAGAGGGAGGATTTGTGTGGCACGAGGAGGCTCAGCCCAGGTGCTATGGAGCAGATTTCCTAAAGGAACAGGCTTGGTTCAATCTCTGAGTTCTTGGAATAAAAGAATGATTTAATTTCTTTTTCCTGTTTGAATCTGTGTGCAAGACTGGAACATCTTCCGTGGGTCAGAATGGGACGTCAGTGGGATTCTTCCTTTGTTCCTGGGTCAGAATGGGATGTCAGTGGGATTCTTCCTTTGTTCCTGGGTCAGAATGGGATGTCAGTGGGATTCTTCCTTTGTTCCTGGGTAAGATTCAGATGTTAATGGGATTTTTCCTTTGTTCCAGCAACAACGCACTGTTTATAGGCTGACCCTGGTGAAAGCTTGGAATGTGGATGAACTCAAAGCTTATGCTGACCTGATATCCCTTGGTAAACCAGATTTCATTGAGGTCAAGGTGAGCTGCATGGAGCTGTTTTTGTTTTTCCAGCAGTGTTTTCCATTGTTTTGTCCCCATTTCCCCCTGCCTTTAGTCTAAACTTTCTGAGTAACTAAAATGTTTCTAAAGTTATATATATAAGAAACTCCTCTCTTGCTTTTAATATTAGTATTCACTAATTCATTAACATTTAGGTAATGTTTTCTAGTATCCTCTGTGTGCCTTTGGAGCAGGTTTCCCTGTGCCACAAACCAAACTTTGTACCAGCCAGCCTTGATTTCTGCCCAACAGAATCATCACTCTCTGGCCTTTTTTTTGTATTTCTGTGAAAACAAAGATAAATAGATATTCCTTCTTTATATCAACTATCAGTTGAAACAAAATATTCCAGGTTAAGCTGGTAGTTTGGGGTAGGATTCTTGAATTTTGCCAGGGGAAAGGTGAAAGGTTCAGTGATGTGTTTGTGTTTGGCTGGATTTGAGGGCTGCCTGCAGGAGATGTGAGATACAGCAGGGCAGGAGGGGCTTTATCATGGGCTCAATCAATTTAGTAAATAGAGACTGTAAAAAAAGTTGCAAACTTGTAAAAAAGGCACCTGAAGTGCTCTGAGCATTTTCACCCAGCAGCTCCTGCAGAGCAGCACAGCTCCCTCAGCTCTGTGTTTGTGCAGCTCTGTTACTCCTGGACTCTCCTTTTTCTTTTTTCTTTTCCTTCTCTTACAATTTTTTTAAACTTTATTTCATTTTTAACCTTTTTTACATTTTTTTCAACCCTTTCTTACTGCTGCTATGAAGAAAAAGCCTGGATTTTGCTGTGAAGGTTTGATACCTTCGCTCAGCATGGAGAGTTTTTCTCTCTGGGTGTGCTGCTGAAGTTGGGAGCTTCATCCCAGCTTGGGTTTGGAGTTTGGTTTGGGGAAAACCCCTCGGTTTTCCACCCTCCTGGGTGTCTCTCTGGCTGTGCAGCATCCTGCCAGGGAGGGGAGGGGAGGGCAGGGATGGAGCAGAGGCTGTGGGGCTGGTGCTGCTGAGGCTGCTCTGCCCGGGGCATTAATGTTAATTAGTGAGATGAGGCAGGTGCCAGTTGATGTTTCAGCAGGGATTCCCCCAGGAACTCCCCAGGGCTAAGATCTGTCTCCTGCAAGGCACAGGCTGCTCTTCCCTCTGCCCCACAGTGCCACAGTTCTGCTTTCCCAGAGCTGTGCCCTGGAAAAATCCTGCCTTGCTCTGCCAGGGAAATATGTGAGTGGCCACAGGTGCACTCCTGGTGCTCTTCAGCCTGGACAGGGATTTCTCTGGATCTCTGGACCCTGTGTGTGGGAGCTGGGACAGGGATTTCTCTGGATCCCTGGACCCTGTGTGGGAGCTGGGACAGGGATTTCTCTGGATCCCTGGACCCTGTGTGGGAGCTGGGACAGGGATTTCTCTGGATCTCTGGACCATGTGTGTGGGAGCTGGGACAGGGATTTCTCTGGATCCCTGGACTGTGTGTGTGGGAGCTGGGACAGGGATTTCTCTGGATCCCTGGACCCTGTTTATGGGAGCTGGGACAGGGATTTCTCTGGATCCCTGGACCCTGTGTGTGAGCTCTGAACACAGCTCCCCTGTGACCTGGGACAGGGAGGGGCTGGGTGACATTGGCAGAATCCAGTAGTGGGATGCTGGCACTGGGGGTCCAGCCTCACACTGTGATGATCACACAACATTTGGGACTTGGCAATTTTCCCCAAAGGGCTTGGTATTTTTGACTGAAAGTCATTTTTTTGTGTTCCTTTGAGAACGAAGCATATTTGGGATGTGGAAAGGCCTCAGAATTCTTTTCTCCAGCCAGGGTAAAAAGCCAAGGACCAGGTGGTGCTCAAAGCCAACCAACAAAGAGTGATGAGGAGATTCAGTCAAGCTCTGCCTGACAATGGGGCTGAGCTTGGGGATTTTCTGGTTGAACACTTGGGATAAATGACGTCCATTTTAGATGAAGGGAGCTAATCCAGTGTTGCTCCAGAGAGGCTCACTGGGTGGATGGAGAGAGATTTAGATTCTTGCAGGGCTTAATCCTTGTCCTCATTTCCATGAGTACCTCACAGTGCTGTAACTCCGTGGGACCCCATTCTCCCACTTAAGCCAATAGTAAAGGGAGACTCAGTCATTAAAAATGCATCAAATTGATTTATTGCCTTAATCTGTTCTAATGCTAGTGTGTCACTGTCACCCTTGTACAGAGCTGATGGTTGTATTTAAGGTCTGGATCGTGCCAGACCTTGTTTTCTTGCCATGGTTTGGGTTCAGAACCCTCTTTGGGTTCTGAAAGCCAGAGAGGTTTGTTTGATGTGCAGCATTTTTGTGTCCAGGGAAGGGAACAGAGCTGGGAAGGGGCTGGAGCCCCAGGAGCAGCTGAGGGAGCTGGGAAGGGGCTCAGCCTGGAGAAAAGGAGGCTCAGGGGGGCCCTTGTGGCTCTGCACAACTCCCTGCCAGGAGGGGACAGCCGGGGGGGTCGGGCTCTGCTCCAGGGAACAGGGACAGGAGCAGAGGGAACGGCCTCAGGCTGGGCCAGGGCAGGCTCAGGGGGGATTTTGGGGAAATTTCTTCACTGAAAGGGAGGCCAGGCCCTGGCACAGCTGCCCAGGGCAGGGGTGGAGTCCCCTGGGTCCCTGGAGGGATGTGAAAGATGGCTGGACATGGCACCTGGGGACATGGGTTAGGGTGAGCTCAGCAGTGCTGGGTCAGTGACTGGACTCGATCTTAGGGGTCTGTCCTTGCTGAATTCTAGAATCACAGAATGTTTGGGTTGGAAGGGACCTTAAAGCCCATCCAGTGCCACCCCTGCCATGGCAGGGACGCCTTCCACTGTCCCAGGCTGCTCCAAGCCCCATCCAGCCTGGCCTTGGGCACTGCCAGGGATCCAGGGGCAGAGTGAAACTTTGTCACTCCAGCCTGAGCAGAGCCTTCCTGCTTCCCCCTATCCCTCAGAATTTAAGGAAGAAACCCAAACCTGCCAGGCTGGCCCTTTGTCCCAGGCCATGGTGTCTGAGGGCAGGACTTGGACACAGCAGGGATCGAAGTTATGGCACAGAATCTTCCCAAGCCTTTGTGCAAGTTTTGCACCACCTGGAAGCTCTTTCCTTGCTGATTTTCCTGCTGATTTTGTTCATGTAGATGGATATCTTGGTATCCAGCCCAGCTCAGGGTGCTGGGCTGGGACTGCAGCTCCGGCTCTGCTGCGTGAGGCTTGGCTGCAGAATTGAAGTGACCAAGTAAATGTGTGCAAGGAAGGGCCAGAGGGAAGTGTCTGTCCCAATCTGCTCACTCTTGTCGAGTTAAACAGTGAAGATTATTTAATTGCTTAAAATAATGAGGAAAATGAGCTGTGCCTTAATGAGTTTTTAATTGCATGCAGCAAGAGGTGCTTGCCCCCACCTGTCAAACACCCATTCAGGATCCTGCTGGAATTTAGATGAAGGGGTGAAGCTGAATCTCCCATTCTGGTGCCTGCTGTGAATAAACCCAAACAATGTATGATTCCCACACCTGAAAAAACACCAGCATTGACCACTTGCTGTTAGAGAATCACTGAATCATTTGGGCTGGGATGGACCTGCAGGACAGAATCCAACCACTCCCCAGCCCTGCCAGTGTCCCCAGGTGCCACGTCCATACATCTGTTAAACCCCTCCAGGGATGGGGATGGCACCACCTCCGTGGGCAGCCTCTTCCAAAGCCTGACCACCCTTTCCATGAGAATTTTTCCCTGATGTCCACCTTGAGCCTGGCAGGTTTGGGTTTCTTCCTTAAATTCTGAGGGATAGGGGGAAGCAGGAAGGCTCTGCTCAGGCTGGAGTGACAAAGTTTCACTCTGCCCCTGGATCCCTGGCAGTGCCCAAGGCCAGGCTGGACACTGGGGCTTGGAGCAGCCTGGGACAGTGAAAGGTGTCCCTGCCATGGCAGGGGTGGCACTGGATGGGCTTTAAGGTCCCTTCCAACCCAAACATTCTGTGATTCTAGAATTCAGCAAGGACAGACCCCTAAGACTGAGTCCAGTCACTGACCCAGCACTGCTGAGCTCACCCTAACCCATGTCCCCAGGTGCCATGTCCAGCCATCTTTCACATCCCTCCAGGGACCCAGGGGACTCCACCCCTGCCCTGGGCAGCTGTGCCAGGGCCTGGCCTCCCTTTCAGTGAAGAAATTTCCCCAAAATCCCCCCTGAGCCTGCCCTGGCCCAGCCTGAGGCCGTTCCCTCTGCTCCTGTCCCTGTTCCCTGGAGCAGAGCCCGACCCCCCCGGCTGTCCCCTCCTGGCAGGGAGTTGTGCAGAGCCACAAGGGCCCCCCTGAGCCTCCTTTTCTCCAGGCTGATTGGTCTCAGGTTGGACCTGGTGGTCCTGGAGGACTTTTCTACCCAGGATAATTCCATGGTTGTGACCCTGGAGCAGAGGGGGGTGATTCAGCAGTGGCTGTTCCTCTCTCGATCCCCACAGGGCTCATTTGGAGAGCTGGGATGAAAGGCTGGCTCTTGTGTTTGAGTTCAGCTTTTCCAGGGGGAGTTGCTTCCACTTCCAGGGAATCCCTGCCAATTTCCAGGCAGTGCAGCACTGCTGGGCCCTCAGCCACGGGTGTGGGGTGTCTGGAGAGCTGCTGGGAAATCCTGGGGCTGTGCTGCACACCCAACCATCTCCAGCCCTCCCTGCAGACCGAAGGGACACAAAGGACTGATGGCCTTTGTTAAATCAGCTTGAAAGTGATGATTAAAAGCAGCCAAGGAGTCGAATCCTGGCTGAATCCACTGCAGCAGGAGCAGACGTGCGTGAGGCCTTGTGGCTGTAATTTGGGGAGTGCTGCTGCTCAGCTCAGGAGCGTTTTCATTGCACAGACTGCAATCAACGTGGCATTGAGGCTTTTTATATTTGTCTGGGGTCATGGCTGTCCCAGATTTTAAACAGTTTCTCTGTCACTCAGTAGCTTGGCCCACACTTTGTTCTCTGTTAATTCGCACGAGCCTCAATTAAATTTATAATTTGTGGGCCCGGAGCGAAGAGAATTGTTTTGTTCAGTAATTAAATTGGGAAGTCTGGAGTGTGAGTGGAGAAACAAAGCACTGTCAGCTGTAGTTGTTTTCTTCAGAGCCCTGGGGATTGAAAGGATTGCTGGCTGGCTGCATCCCGGGGCAGGAGCCAGGTCCTGGGGGTAGGAATGTGCTTCCCTTGCTTCCCACAGCACCAGGCACCACCCTGGCACAGGGCTCTGGGCAATCCAGTTGTGCTCACTCAGCTCCCTGAGAGCCGAAAATCAGCCCTGGAGCTGCTGGAGGAGCCCAGAGGAGGCTCCAGGATGAGCAGAGGGATGGAGCAGCTCTGCTGGGAGGAAAGGCTGGCAGAGCTGGGCTTGTTCACCTGGAGAGGAGAAGCTTTGGGGTGAGCTCAGTGTGGCCTTGCAGGACTTGAAGGGAGCCTGCAGGAAAGGTGGAGAAGGACTTTGGACAAGGGATGGAGGGACAGGACCCAGGGAATGGCTCCCACTGCCAGAGGGCAGGGCTGGATGGGATATTGGGAATTAGGAATTGTTCCCTGGGAGGGTGGGCAGGCCCTGGCACGGGGTGCCCAGAGCAGCTGTGGCTGCCCCTGGATCCCTGGCAGTGCCCAAGGCCAGGCTGGACACTGGGGCTTGGAGCAGCCTGGGACAGTGGGAGGTGTCCCTGCCCGTGGCAGGGTGGCACAGGATGGGCTTTGAGGTCCTTTCCAACCCAGGCCATTCCGTGCTTCTGTGATTCCATGATTCTGTGAAATCCGTAGCGTGCCCAGCACAGTTGCTCTGGATTCATCCTGGCAGAACCAGGAAGAGCTGGGATGCTTTTCAAAGGCTTCTGCATTTCAAGGTACTTGGCCAGAGCTCTGTGGATTAGGCTGCTCAAAGCACCCTTATTAAGCAGGTAATTAAGAGGCAGAATCGTTGCTGTTCCTGCCGCAGGGAGGTTGGGGAGAGAGCTCTGGGTGAACAATGGGATCCTTTCTTTTTTAATTCTTGATGTCTTAATAACTGTCTTCACATATTACTGCAAAGCAGAACGTGACCGCCCTCATCAACTCCGCATGGGTTTTAAGTGCTATCAGCTGTTAAT
Source organism: Promerops cafer (assembly GCA_013398275.1). Classification (NCBI taxonomy): domain Eukaryota; kingdom Metazoa; phylum Chordata; class Aves; order Passeriformes; family Nectariniidae; genus Promerops; species Promerops cafer. Next base: position 46,912 of record VZSE01002881.1, read on the forward strand.
TAACTCCAGTTTGAAGAAGTTGGGGAAGTTGAAAGCTGCTTTCCTTAGGTGTGCTGGAAGCTGATTCCCATTGATTTGTGCTGGGAATTAATCAGCCAGCCAAGCACTCATTTATTCCATTTGCCTCTGTGCTTTCTTTGCTTGTAAACGATATCTTTGTAGTTTACTGAGAGCATGAATCATGTTGGAGCTTCTGAAGAATTTTCCCCCTCTATACTCATACATTTTTCATGCTGCTCAAATCATAATCTGGATAATGAGTGTGGGGAGAATATTGCTGTGTGTCTCCAGCTGAACTTTGGGGATCCAAACCCCTGATTTGCATGGCTGGCTGCTCTGATATAACATTGACTAATAGAGAATGAACATGTTTAAACTCTGGGTTCAGACTTACAGAGCTGGGTTAAAAAAGCCTGAGTGTACATCCCTGGTGAGCACTCCCTGGCTTGTGCCCTGTCAGTCTTCCTCCAGGCTGGCTCTGAGTTATGGTGCCTGGGCAGATTAATGGGGGGAGTCCCTCATAAATTTATGGGTGAGAAAGTAATTGCTTCCAAAACTTGTACAGTTCCCAATTAGCAGCAGGCTCTTGCTCCTGCAGCCCTGTGTGTGCATTGTGCTCTGGCTGAAAGTGTTGGCAAAGATGTGTCTGCACATTCCATGTCCAGGGAAATGCAGGTAAATCAGGAATTGGGAGCGTGGTGGCAGCTGGAGCAGGTGCCATGGCCACGCCACACATGAACCTGGATGCAAATTCCACTTAAAGGAGGTCAAAGTGTTCTTCCCAGGGGGAAAACCATGAGCAGGCCAGACACAACCATCCATAAAACTGTGTTGTAAAGGCTGGTGCTTGATGGGATTTTGTGACTGGAATAAAAGGGCTCAGCCCAAGAGCAGAGGGGCTGGAAGCACCCAGAGAGGGGGGCAGAGGGGCTGGGTGGTGTCTGTAGGAAAAACCCTTTGTTCTGTTTGCCCTTTGGGTAGCAGGGTTGTGACCAGGCCTGGGATCTGGTATGTGATCTCCTCTCAGTGATGGCAGATTAATTGCTGGGAAATTGGCAGTGAATTATGTGACTGGGAGGAACTGACGTGGATCATGATCCTGGCTGTGAAATGTTTCCAAGCAGACATTAAAGGACACCCTAAAGTGGAGCACTGCCTGCACTCCAAGTGGGTGACACTGAGTGCTCACCAGCCACTGACCTGCTTGTGGTTTGGGGCAAATTACAGGGCAAGGAACATTGGGTGTTTTACAGCGTTCTGTTCTGTGAAAGGGTTTTGTGTCATGCACTAGTTAAACCAGAATTCAGTGAATTTTATCAGGAAGGGAGGAAGATAAAGTGAAAGGAAAGAAAAAGAAAGAAAAGTAAGTGAAAGAAAAAAAAAAGAGAAAGAAGGGAAGAAAAATGAAAAGAAGGAGAGAAAAAAGGAAAAGCAAATTTGAGGTCATGGCTGAGACTAGATCAGTAATTCAGGAGGTTCAGGTGATCACATCTCCAGGTTGGGAGCAGCTGGTCCCAGAATGGTGAGGCTGGATAAGGAAGGCCTGGATGTGGCCCTCAGTGCTCTGAGCTGGGTGACACAGTGGGGACTGGTTACAGGTTGGACACGGTGATCCTGGAGGGTTTTTCCAGCCTCAGGAATTCTGGGGTTTGGAGGCTGAAGGTGGTGGATGGGGTGTGGGAGAGCTGGAGGTGTTCCACTCCCTGAGCTGTCCCCCAGAGCAGCAGTGCTCGTGTCCTGGCTCTGTGTGGGGACAGAGGGACACGTGTCCTGCTCCAGGCTCTCTGTCCATGCCCGGCTGTGTGGGGTTGGGAAGGGAGCTGGAGCAGGAGCCCCATTTCTCTGAACACCCCAGGATCTGCAGGGGAGGTGTCCTTGAACGATGTCACCTCTCGGGGTCAGGTCTGGGGGTGCCTCCAGAGCATGACCCAAAGCTGCTTCCCAAAGCTCCAGTGCTCCCACCAGGGAGGGACTGAGCTTTGTGTCAGTCCCTGCCCTGCCCAGGGATGCTCCTGGTGCCCGTCACCCCCACGTGCACGGGGTGGGTACGGCCCACCCAGGGACCTGCTGGATTTGGGTACGGGTACTGGAGGGCAGGGCAGAAATCACAGCCTGGGCTTGGCAGGAAGAGGCCCAGAGCTCATTCCCTCTGTGGCACGTGGACAGGATCTCTGGGAGAGTCCCACTGACATGGCACTGGTTGTCCATGAGACTCCTGCAGGCTTGTCACGTTTCCAACCCCAGTGACCTTCTCCAAGGTGCCTTGGTCACTCGGGAGCATCCTGCCTTTGACTCCTGTTAAAGCAGCGTTCCAGGATCACGCCCAGCCTGCGTGTTACTGCTGGGGACACCCGGCACGGTGCTTTGGGGACGTGTCACTGCAGGAGGGACCCATTTTTGATGCCACCTCTGAATCTGTGACCTTGCCAGGGGATCGGGTGCGAGGGGGGCGGAGCTGGCGGCCGCAGGGTTTGCCGGGGCTGGGGAGGCTGAGCTGACTGTCCCCTTTGCCTGTGTCCCCAGGGCGTGACATACTGCGGGGAGAGCTCTGCCAGCAGCCTGACCATGGCCAACGTGCCGTGGCACGGCGAGGTGGTGAGCTTCGTGCAGGAGCTGGCACGGCTGCTCCCGGAATACGGCATCGCCTGCGAGCACGAGCACTCCAACTGCCTGCTGCTGGCCCACAGCAAGGTGAGCCCGCCCGGTGACAGCCACCCCAGCAGCACAGCTGCCTTCTTTGCCTCTAACAGCCTTGCTCTCCAGAGTTACCTGGCGTTGTTCAGGCTGCAAAAGCCCTCTGGGGTCTTCGTGTCCAGCCCAGCAGTGCCAAGGCCGCCACCGATCCATGTCCCCAAGTGCCTGATGCACACCTGTGTTGAACCCCTCCAGGGGTGGGGACTCCACCCCTGCCCATTCCAAAGCTTCCCAAGCCCCTCCAGTCACTGGCCAGGAGAATCCATGGTGTGCCCCAGGATTCCAGCCCTTCACACGCCTGGATGCCACTTGGTCCCAATGCTCTGTTATTTTCCTGTTGGTCTGAGCCACCTCTCCAGAGGCAGAATCACCACATTTCAATCTGAGAACCACAAAATCATTTGGGCTGGAAAAGCCCAACCACTCCCCCAGCACAGCCACGGCCCCCACTGCCCCATGTCCCCAAGTGCCACATCTGCAGGGCTGTTAAACCCCTCCAGGGGTGGGGACTCCACCCCTGCCCTGGGCAGCTGTGCCAGGGCTGGACAACAAATTGCAGGAAGGAATTTCCCCAAAATCCACCCTGAGCCTGCCCTGGCCCAGCCTGAGGCCGTTCCCTCTGCTCCTGCCCCTGTTCCCTGGAGCAGAGCCCGACCCCCCCGGCTGTCCCCTCCTGGCAGGGAGTTGTGCAGAGCCACAAGGGCCCCCCTGAGCCTCCTTTTCTCCAGGCTGAGCTCCTTCCCAGCTCCCTCAGCTGCTCCTGGGGCTCCAGCCCCTTCCCAGCTCCCTTCCCTGCCCTGGACACTCCAGCCCCTCAAGGTCTTTTTTGTCATGACAGCTTCTCTGGGCNTCATGACAGCTTCTCTGGGCAACCTCTG
>VZSE01002882.1:0-41633 GCA_013398275.1 Promerops cafer
TGGTGGCTTTTGCTCAAGGCAGAAGCTCCTCTTCATTGGAGGTTGTCTAAGGTGGGATTTTCTGGGCTTCCAACAGTAGCAATTTGGAAAAATTACATTTTGCAATCAGAAACTGTTTCAGAGGGAATTTGGAAAACCCTATCAGCGTCACAAAGCTTGAGCCAGTCCTGGGGCCGGGCCACAAGGCGTCGGTGCTGAGAGACCATTTCTCCACTCCCCCAACACACCAGTGGCTTGGAAGACAGCAGCACCAACACTGGTGGAGTCCAGCAGGTGGCTGGAGGAAGCCACAAGCAGCGGCACTGACCCCACATGCACCAGCAATCTTCATCTCCCACTAGAACTGCTTCGTAAGTTCCTACCTTCCCGGGAGGGTTTATCTTGGTCTGCCATCTTTTCCATTTGTCTCCTGGACTGTGTGGTTGCCTGCGAAGGCCGCCATCTTGGGACGGAGGGGTATTCTGCCATTTTGAGTTTCTCTTTGTTCCCGTGGAGTTTGTGAGACTTAGCAATTTTCTGTCTAGTGATTATTTACTGTTTATTTTTTGCCTGTTGCAGTTTGACTTGTTAGTAAGCTGTTATTTTTTCACTTATATCTACTCATTTCATTTCTCCTTATTGGTGGAAAGAGATTGGATAATACTGTAAGGGGGGGAAACTCATTCCAGAGTGTCTACCTCCTAAATTGTCTTAAACCAAGACAAATTTGGTGCCCAACTAAAAGAGTCATGAGAAAGAAAGTGAAAAAATAAGAATTTTTGTCCAAAACATTTGGTATTGGGTACAGAACTTGCTGGTCACCATGCTGCTCAGTCTAATCATGGGGCTGTGGCACCTAGGCTTGTATACTTCTCCGTATATATGGGGCAATTTGCCCAAGATATGGATCTTTTTCGGATCAGGGAGACAAATCAGGATTGCTTTGTTGATACACTGTGCAATATTATCTTATGTAGAGGTAACAGCAGAGGCAATGAAAATCATTTGGGATGTGTATTCGTTGCTGTTTGCCTGTCCTGGTCTTGGCCTCTACTGTTATAGATAGATAATGTGATGGATTGGCTCTCACAATTAAGGGATGAAAATTGTATATATGTTAAAAAATATGTAGTTATGGTATCGTAGTCTTGTTTAGATATCCTCTGTTCTCCCCACAGTCCCCCTCCCCTCTTGGTATTGTTGCCACCAGACAGCCTTGGTTGTGAAAGACTTGTGAAGGGAGGGAGTGTACATGTGTCCCTTGCATGGGACGGGAAAAGCTTGTTGCTAGGAGGCGCAGCATGACAACACCTCACCTCCAATCAAGTTGCAAGAAAGTCTCCACCAATGGACGGCGAAGAAGAGGTGACAGACTTTGGGAGGGGCCAGGGTTGGCTGACGCAACCCCAGGGATATAAAAGGCGGAGCAGCCATTTTGTAGACAAGCACACGGCATTTCGGTTCCATGCTCCCAGCGCCGCAATTTTTCCTTATTCAGTCTTTTGTTGTATTTTTGTTAAGGTTTAATAAACCTTTGACATTTTAAAAGTGAGTGTCGTTTCTCACACTACTTCTGAGGATCTATTAATAATCACACCCAGCCTGTTCAGGGAACAGGAGGGAATGATTTTTCCCAGCCTTTTACCTTCTTCTCCCCTTTCAGGTGGGACACATCATCTTTTGAGAATGTTCATTTCCCTCTGGATGTTAAAGACACCATATTTTTGTTGCTAATTCTTCTATGTCTCCTCCGTACAGTCTACAACCCATTTAGAATAAGGGCTGAGATTTCCAGGGAGGTTGCTCAGAGATCTGCCCCAGTAGTGGAAAATCCTGAGTGGCAGGGAATGTGGGAGGATATGGGCCAGGTCCTGAAGAAATACTCTGCCCCAATAGTTTAGAATTTCCCCCTGAAAAAATTCAGAACCCAGCTAAGGTAGCAGAAATTCTGAAAGAAAATTGCAATGACAACTCCAAAGAAGGGCAGCTTATTGCACTGTGCTGGGCCCTGGCTAGTGCTTATTGCACACTGTTCGATACCGTACAGCAGCAGCTACAGCCAGAGGGGAAGGCAAACAAATCGGCAGATGCCACAGTCACTCAGCCTGCAGTTAAACCAGAAGGGCAACCTAAGCCAATAGCAGTCGCCCCTGTCCAAAGGAGAAAATCCAAGACTAAATCCATTGGCCCGGTGGATGACAATGGGGAGGCAGGACCCTCACAGCCAGCAGAAGAATCAGAACCAGAAATAATCACTGAATCTTTGTCCTCAGAAAGTCGCTGCAATCTGAGAAAAGACTTCACCCAACAACCTGATGAGTCTATATCGAGCTAGTTGATCCGAGTCTGGGACACTGCAGGTGATGGTCTAATTTTGGACAGTATTGAAACAAGGCACATGGGATCTCTGTCACTTGATGTGGGTATCAGTCAGGGGATTGTGAGGAGGCCTGAACCTCTCAGCCTCTTGACGTGACTCTTAGCAAGTGGGAATGAGAGATATCTTTGCCCAGATCTCCAGCTGCAGCAAGGCCCTTGGAAAACCATGGAGCAAGGAATCCAATGCTTGCGAGAACTGGCTGTGATAGAGATCCTTTTCTCAAATGACAACCACACCACTAAGAGTCCAGACCTGGTAAAATGTACAACACTGATGTGGTTCAAGCTCACACCACTCGGGACCCAAGCATTCTCCCAGTTCCTAGCATCACTGCAGTGGAATGAGGAAAATGAGCAAGTGGGCGCTATGACAAGAAGGCTCCAGTCATATGAAGATACTGTCCATGCCCTAACACGAGCCCAAGTCTCAGCTGTGGAAACAGACTTGACCAAATGTATGTGGAAATTCAAAGACAGAAACTCAGCAAGGAGCTTAAAAAGGGCCTTCTCCAAGTCTCATCAGTAAAGACCAAAGTCCCTGTTATCAGAAGCAGCTGTCCCCCAGCTAGGGAGAGGGGGTACACCCCATGAGCCGACCTGTGGTTCTTCCTATGCGAACATGGGGGAAACACGAGAAGATGGGATGGAAAACCCACTTTTGTTCTAGCAGCATGGGTACATAAGCTAAAGGAAAAAACTACTAACAGAGGGAATTCTGCAAGAATGAATGTAGTTCCAGTTTCCCGTGACCAAGCTGCTATGCATAACAGAAGGGAAGATGACGTGTTATCCCCTTGAAGTGACCTCCAGAATGTATGCCCAGAGAGGGAACGATAGCCAGAACTACAGGGGCCCTGCCTCTACCAGGTGGAGGCCAGTGAAAATTTGGTCTTATTGTACTGTGTGGGTCTGATGGCCTGGCACATCAGAACCACAAAAATACAAGGCTTTGGTTGACACCAGCACTCAATGTACTTTAATACCATTGGGACGTGGGGGCCGAAGCTGTTTCCACTTCTGGGGTGACAGGGGGATCAGTTGACTGTTGGAAGTTGAGGTGAGCTTGACTGGGAAGGAGTGGAAAAAATCCCCTGTTGTGACTGGTCCAGAGGCCTTGGGTATTCTTGGTATAGATTACCTCATGAGTGGGTATTTAAAGACCCAAAAGGACATCTTTGTGCTTTTGGGATATCTGCTGTGGAGACAGAAGGCATTAGAGAGTTGAACACCTTGCCAGGTCTTTCAGAGGACCCTTCTGCTGTAGGACTGCTGAGAGTTGAAGAACAACAGGTACTGATTGCCACCACTACAGTACATTGTCAGAAATACTGCACAAACCAACACGGCATGGTTCCCATTCATAAGATGATCCGTGAACTAGAGAGCGAGGGAGTGGTCAGCAAGTCTCACTCACCCTTCAATAGCCCCATATGGCCTGTGCATAAGTCTAATGGAGAGTGGAGACTGACAGTGGATTATTGTGGCCTGAATGAAATCACACCATCACTGAGTGCTGCCATGCCAGACATGCTTGAACTTCAGTACAAACTGGAGCCCAAGGCAGCAAAGTGATGTCACTACTGACATTGCTAATGGGTTTTTCTCCATTCCTCTAGGAGCAGAGTGCAGGCCACAGTTGGCATTCACTTGGAGGGGCGCATAGTACACCTGGAACTGACTGCCACAGGGGTGGAAGCACAGCCCCACCATTTGCCATGAACTGATCCAGTCTGCACTGGAAAAGGGTGAGGCTCCAGAACACTTGCAGTACATCACTGACATCATAGTATGGGGGAACATGGCTGAGGAAGTTTTTGAGAAAGGGGAGAAAATAATCCTGATTGTCCCGAAAGCGGGTTTTGACATCAAAGTAAAGTCAAGGGATCTGCCCAGGAAATTCAGTTCCTAGGGGTAAAGTGGCAAGACAGACACTGACAGATTCTAACAGAGGTCATTTTCAAGATAGCTGCCATGTCCCCACCAATCAGCAAGAAAGAAACACAGGCTCTCCGAGGTGCCATGGGTTTTTGGAAGATGCACATTCTAGAGTACAGCCAGATTGTAAATCCTCTCTACCTTGTGACACAAAAGAAAAATGACTTCAAGTGGAGCCCTGATAACAGCAAGCCTTTGAATGGATCAAACGAGATTGCTCACGCAATTGCCCTTGAGCCACTCAGGACAGGACAGGATGTGAAGAACATGCTCTACACTGCAACTGGGCAGAATGGTCCATCCCTCTGGCAGAAGGTACCTGGAGAGACTTAAGGACAACCTCTCAGGTTCTGGAGTCGGTGTACTAGTTTGAAAGCAAACAAGCAGAGGAATTAACTCCACACAAATATTTTGAGAGAGATTCCAAGTCAGAACTACAGTTTAATAGGAAAATTAAAATAAAGGCAATAGTACAGAAACACGGGCTTAAACTGACAGTCATAATATGACCTGATACCCTGTTGGTCAGTGTGGGGGTAGCAGTCTGATTAAACAGTGATTGCAGTCCCATTGGAGTGATGGATGTAGCCTCGTCAAAGCAGTGATCTTGTAGAAAAGGTCTGGTTCTTCTCTGGAGGTCCAGTGGTGGTTATTGAGCTCTTGTCCTCTGGGAATCCAGTGGTAGTACTATCATGGTGTTCCAAGCCTCAGATTATATACAGGTAGGAATGTTTGATTCCTCCCCCAGGGCATGGCATCTCACAATGGGATGATGTAATTCTATGAGTCATGCTGTGAGACCTTGATGGCCCATTAGCGGAGATGGCCCCCCCAGGGTGGCTGCTGCTTCCTGTGAGGGAGTTATCAGGGCTGAGTCATGGGGAAGATAAAGAACACTGCTCCATTCATTTTAACAGCTTATGTAGATGGTAGTAGAATACTTACTTTTGGTTACACCTTACCTTGTAACCCAAGACAGTTGGGCATACAGAGGATCTGAGGCCAGCTACACCTCAACTGAAAGAGAGCTTCTTGCATCTTATGAAGGGGTTCGAGCTGCCTCAGAAGTGATTGGCATTGAAGCACAGCTGCTTCTGGCAACCTGACTGCCAGTGCTGGGCTGGACATTTAAAGGGAAAGTCCCTGCAACACATCATGCCACCAATGCTACCTGGAGTAGGTGGACTAATCTAATTACACAGTGAGCTTGAACAGGAAATCCAAATCACCCTGGAATCTTGGAAGTCATCATGAACTGGCCCAAAGGTGAGAGTTTTGGATTATCACCTGAAGAGGAAGAGGAGCAGGTTATAAATGCTGAGGAGGCCCCACCATATAACCAGCTACCAGAAAGTGAGAGGCGATATGCTCTCTTCACTGACAGATCCTGCCATATTGTAGGGACCAATCAAAAACGGAATACAGCTGTATGGAGCTCTATGCGGTGAGCTGTGGAAGCTACCTAGGACCAAGGTGAATTTAATCAGATTGCAGTTGAAAGCCATCCAGCTGTCTTTGAACATGCCCGAGTGAGAGAAGTGGTCAACAGTCTACCTCTACACTGACTCATGGATGGTAGCAAATGCTCTGTGGGGGTGGCTGGAAAGATGGAAAAAGGCCAGTTGTCAGTGTAAGGGAAAACCAATTTGGGCTGCTGAAGAGTGGCAAGACATCACTGCCTGGGTAGAGAAGCTGGCTATGAAAATCCATCATGTAGATGCACGTCCCCAAGAGTTGGGCTACTGAGGAGCACTGCAACAACAAACAGGTGGATAGGGCTGCTAAAATCAAAGTATCACAGGTAGATCTGGACTGGCAACATAAGGGAGTTATTTCTGGCTTCGTGGGCTCATGATGCCTCAGGTCATCAGGGAAGAGATGTGACATACCGATGGGCTCATGACCGAGGGGTGGACATAACCATGGACACTATATCCCAGTTAATCCATAATTGTGAAAGGTGTGCTGTGATCAAGCAGGCCAAGTGGGTAAAGCTCCTATGGTATGGAGGGTGGTGGTCTAAGTATAAGTATGGGGAGGCCTGGCAGATCCATTACATCACATTCCCACAAACCTGCCAAGGCAAGCATTATGTGCTTACAATGGTGGAAGCAACCACTGGATGGCTGGAGATGTACTCCATGTCTCATGCCAATGCCTGGAACACCATCCTGGGCCTTGAAAAACAATTCCTGTGGTGACATGGCACCCCTGAGAGAATTGAGTCAGAAAATGGGATTCATTTCAAAAATAGCCTTATAAACACCTGGGCTAGAGAACACAATATTGCTATCAGGCACCAGCTGCTGGGAAAGTCGAATGGTGCAATGGACTGTTAAAGACCACACCGAAGGCAATGAGTGATGGTACCTTCAAGCAGTGGCATCTGCATTTAGCAAAGGCTACATGGCTAGTCAACACCAAAGGTGTAGGAATGCACCCTCACTGTAGCAAAGGTTTCCATATTAGGAATGGTTTGAGTTTTACTCTTTGTCCCACTAATAAGGTAAAAAGCCACAAAGTTCTTTCCCTATTAGGCTGTGTGCCAGCTCGAAGACACCTGATAGGACCTTCTGGACTTCACCTCAGACCTGTTGCTGCCTTATTGGGCAGAATGCCAAGAACCCCGCCTCAGTCATTACTACAAAAGAAACTGGACAAAGGGCCTCATGACATTTTTAGGGTGTTGTAGCAGGAGCACAGACTGTAGTGCTCCTGGCATGGCTTTTCTCTGTAAAGTTTGTTACTTTCATCTTTATTAAAACATTTTTCAGTTTCCAACTCTCTCACTGATGCCATCCCGCTAATCTTTTATGCCATTTGGGATTGCTGGACAAAACCCAAATGTGATGGACACGCAGAGAGCTTATTAGACCTGACTCTCGGCAAATTCCATCACAGAGGTTCCACTAATTGAGCTGGCCCTGCCCAATCCAAACATCTGCATACAGCAGACAAAGCCCCCGTGGTGCATATGAGAAGTATGTTAGAAAAGACGTTTGGATTAATCCCACCTCAAGCAAAGGCAGACCCATCCGTGAGATTGTTTTTGCTCAAGGACCTGGTTACACTTGGTGGGTAATGGAGAGGGATAGGGACACATCTTGTGTACCTCAGGGGGATTTGAGTTTGGGTGAGAACAGCCTGTAATATTGAAATGCATATGCAACACTGGTTCCTGAATGTCACCTCCACTGAAAGTTGTAACTACCATGGACAATGACAATGGATTGCTCCAGTTAAATCAGTCAGACTTGTGACCCCATGGGGAACCCACACTGGAGCAGCCTGTCCTTGAAGGACTGACCCCATGGAAGAGTGACCCACGTTGCAGCAGTCTGGGGAGGACTGTTGCCCATGATAAGGACTTGCATTGGAGAAGTTCATGGAGAACTATCTCCCTAGGGAGGGATCCCACGCTGCAGCAGGGGAACGACTCTTCTCCCTAAGCAGCAGCAGGAACAACTTTTGACAAACTGACCATAAACCCCATTCCCTGTTTCCCTGCACTGCAGGGTGAGGAGGTAGAGCTGGGAAGGAGGGAGGGGTGGGGGAAGGTTTTTTCAAGGTCTTATTTTACTTCTCATTATCCTGCTCTGATTTTGTTAGCAATAAATTCAATTAATATGTCTAATTCAAGTCTGTTTTGCCTGTGACAGTATTTGGTGCGTGATCTCTCTCTGTCCTGAACTTGTGAACCCTTTGTTACATTTTCTCTCCCCTGTCCAGCTGCAGAGGTGTAGTGGTTTTGGTTAGCCAATTTGAGGTTTTCCCGGCCAATGCACCAATTAATGTGGTGGGTTTAGTGCTGGCTAAATGTCTATGCACCCTCTAGAATTATTTACTCACTTCTTGCTGTGAGATAGGATTAGGAGGAAGGCAAAGCAGGCTCAAAACTTTAAAAGGATATTAAGAAAACCTTTATTAACAGAAACTAATAGAAAAAAAAGAATCTGAATAAAACCTTTAGAACACTTCTCCTCCCCCTTACAACCTTTTCTTTCCCACTAACAGTGTACAGAAACAATTTAGTCAGTTCATCACTTCTAGAATAGTCTTTCTTCAGTTCACTTAGGGAAAGGAGTCCCTCTTGTCAATTTATGGACACTTCTTCACAAGAAAACAGTTTTCTCATGGCTTTTAATATCCACGAACAGCAGCCGTCCAGGTATCTGCAATCATGAAGTCTCTCTCATTTTTCACAGCTTTTCCCATAGCTGTGTTTATGGGCCATGTCAACTTATGGGGTACTAGTTTAAAGATGAGCTGTTCAAGAGCAAAGGTTCTCTTTATCTGTCTTTGAGATCATCTTCATCTCTGAGAACAGAGGTCTTCTTCTTTCCCTGGGGCAGAGGATCTTCATCACTCTTCTCTCTCTCTCTGTTCAAACTTCTCATGGGACCACAGCTACTTCAACATTTGCTTACTTTAGCATAGAGGCCTTTGCTCATATCTACAATTTAAACGCTTCCTCTCCCCATACTTTCAATGTGTTACAGGGAAAAAGAGTCTGATGTATCAATTGCATTCTTCTCCATAGCTTTACAAGAGGATTTCAGCTCCAAGATCAAGGCATCTCCTCATCCCTCCCATCTGGGACTTGACTCTTTCTTCACTGACCTTGGTGTCTTCATGTTGCTTCCTCTACGTGTTCTCACTCTGTCCTTTTCCCTCACTCGAGAGAGGATTGATGTCTGTGGGTCTCATCTGTGCACTGAAAGAGTGAATATCTCGCCTGGGGCCTGCAGATGGTCACATGATCCCTGCCGGGCAGTGGCTGGAGCACTCATGGTGATGAATCTTCAGGCTGCACTGGGGGGGGCTATGTCAGGATCTCAGGGGCCCACACTCTCTGCGTGGGCTGCAGAGCCACCTCTGGTTTCAGCCTGTGGTGCCAGGACAGCCCCTCGGTAGCTTGCGGCTGGAGCTGCTTTACAATGGAGATTTGTTCAGCAGCTGCGCTGGGGGCAGGGGGTGGGAGCAGCTAGGATCTCAGCAGCCAGGCTAGGACTTAGCAGCTGATGGCCTCCCCTCCCCCTGCCCTGCAACCGCTGGGGCCCAGCCCAGCCAGGAAAGGGCCCGGCCTGGCCAAGACGGGGGCTGGGCCAGCCTTGTTACCTCTTTCCAGCCCAGAAGGAAGAGAGGGCTTCCCGGGATTTTTCCATCTTTAACGTGTATTCATAGAGGCGTGTCCAGCTTTCTCAGTGGTTTAACAGATTGTCAATTCTCAAAGCTAATTACTGATTGCTTTTTTTGTCAGACACGGAGGAAACTGCTAGCAGTTTCTCTTAGAAAGTCACTTCTGTGAATGGCTCCAATGCAAAACCAGCACAAGAGGGGAGTGATAGAGAGGCTTTGGTGGATGCCTGGCATCCAGCCAGGGTCAACCCACTACAAGCACCTACTCTGAGATACTCCCAAGAGCTGCACGGGTTCACAGAACCCATGTTGAGCAGAACAACCCTGTGATTGCCTCAAAGCCTAAGTGCTGTAGCTGCCTTGTCCTTTTTTAATGCAGACAGCCTCAAAGCTGGACTCTAGGTATATGGATTTGCAGGATTTAGTCCTGTCTCTGGATGGGCAGTTTTCTTTCCTTTTGCAGTATGCACCATTCCAGCGCAGAGAGCAACACTGATGTTTGAAGACTAATCCATCAGAAAGGGTCATCTACTAACATCACAGGCTGTCTTCTGGAAAAGAAAAGGAGCCCTTTGAGGTTCATTTGCAGCCCAGGTTTTTGTCATCCTTAAGCTATGAGTTTTCCCCCTCAGTCCCAGCCACAAAGGGAAGAGCAAATGCACAGACTCATGTGTGGGGAGCATCCCCCTGCTGCATGGGTGCTTGGAGGGGCTTTGGAAGGGGATGGTCATGGGGCCCACAGTGGAGTGGAGAGAGCAGAGCAGGGGCCACAGGCTGTCCCAAGGAGCCCTGCATGGGCATGGCAGCCGGGGCTGCACAGCATAGCACAAAGCCTGCAAAGGAGATTATTGAACCTGGGACACAGTTAAAAGCAGATTACAAGAATCATTAAGAAGCCTTTAATGACAATAATACCCTGCATGAAATTCATCATCAGGATGCCAGGGTCGCTGAGGCTCTGGTGATCTTAGTCTGCTAAGAGGTGTTTTAAAGTAATGTAAAGAATTAAGAAGGATATGGGTGCTTTGCCAGGACAAACATTTGCCTCAAAGATGCCTTATATCAGCCTTGATTAAACTCTGTGAGGACAGTGCTGTTTCAGCACTGGAAGAAAGCAGATACTGTGAGCAAATCAACTGTCAGACATGATTTGACAAATTCTGATTTGTTTTCATGAAAATTCTGTTAATCCTATTAAGGGGAGGCAGGGGGAAGGCATGAGTGAACAAGAATCAGTTATGTGGCTGGAGCAGCTGTAAAAAATTTGCTTCCAGTTGGGTCTGATTTACTGTCACACATTTTGATGATGGTTCCCAAATTCTGTGAACTGTGGTGTCATGTGGGTACAGTCATGTCTGAAATAGGGAGCAGCAGCAGCAAGTGCCCCTGGCCAGACTGTTGTCCTGGCTGGAGCAGGAGAGGGAAAGGAAAAGTTGGTGTTTCTTTCAACAATTTGCAAGATTGCAGGATTTAACTCTACTGCTGGGCCATGCCCATTCTGTGGACGTTGGCTAACTTGTTCTGGACTGAGCTACACATTTCTGTATTCTTATCTATGTGTCCATTTCTAGAAACACAGGAACGATGTGACACAGTTTGCACTAAGACCACTTTGCAAAACCGAATATTGTCTGTATCAGAATTTCAGCACCATGTCAGCATTGCTGGGGTTGCAGCTTTGCCATCTGTGAAGGTTTATGCTATCCTACTACAAAGGCTAATATTTCCCTTACATTAGCCCATTTTTTAATTTCATATGTTGATTTTTTGAGGAATGCAGTCTAGTTTTTACATTATGCTCTTAATCACTTTTAGGCAACATGTTCATATTTGGGGTCTTTCTGAGAAGACAATTAGGGCAATACCCAAAGTTTGGGGGCAGGTTATGGGGAGATTTTCTAAGAGTGTTGCTTTGGGGTTTTCCTGAGAGATGGGAGAAAGAAATGAGTGGATGGGTGAAAGACACCACAAGCCTGTCTTTTTTTCAGATAGACTTTCAAAAAGTAAATAAGAAGCTGCCTCCGAGGCACAGACAAAGTGGTTGCATGAACATGAGACAGGTGCATTGAAAACCATGGCAAAAGACTGCAGCACTCGTGTGAGCCAAACCTGTACAATACCCATAGGTAGGGCCCACACACACAGAGCTGTATAAGCACAGGGGAGGGTAGAAGGGCATTCTACTTCAGAACTAGACCAGCTGGTTGGGTGGGAGAAGAGATAACAATTGGCTCGAAGAGACAATAATTGACCTGTTTCCTTCATGGCCAAGCAACCCCTCCCGCTGGAGGAAGGCAATGTGAAAAAGCCCTGAAGAGTGAGGGAGGGGCACCTACACATTGTCCACGTGCTGTGGATGTGACCGTGGAAATGAATGGACATTTTGAAATAGTTCTTCGGAAATGTACTTGAGAAAATAAACAGCCTATGCTTTACGTATAATCATTGTGTATCTGTCTTCTTCATAAGTATTCAAATATTGCTTAAATTATTACTAGTGCAGACTTCTATTCAAGTTCAGGGGTTATTTATTTATTTATTTTACCACCAATCAGGAAGACCTATCTACATTTTGTACACCTCCAAACTGATGGATCTCCCTGGGTTTTTTTGTTTTGTTTGACAGAAGACTGATTTTGAACCAGAGGGGCATTGCAGTTGCCTTGTCAGTGTGATTCAAAAGTAAGTCTGTGCAGTGCTTTAGCCTGCCCTTAGTAATCAGGCTTTAGACTTGAAAAGCTTTGATTATAGGAGTTTTCTTATTTGCATTGATGAGGATGAACCAGCTGCTGGAGCATACAGAACTGCATCTGACACAATTGCTGAGTTTAGGATTAGCACAGGGAATCAAGAATCCACTGTGCTATATGGCAGTGTCAGCCCTAGATTAGAGTCACTCATGCAAAATGACCCAAATTTGCAATGAGCACAATTACCAATACAAAGATGCATGTTAATTTAGGGTCTGACATTTTCTATCATTTTGCTTATTAAATATAACAATTATGTGCAGCTTATTATTCAAGGCTGAGGAAAAATATCAGAGCTTTTTCCTCCCCCATGAGCCTTCCCCACAACATCCTGACTATACTCCCTTTTATTTAGGACAGGCACGAAGTTCTGTACTCTGTAACTCAAAAGAATACTTTTAAATTTTGTTAATTGTTAACAATAATAAAATAGAAGTGACTTATTTTTCCCTTTTTTCCCCAATAAGTGATCACTTCTATTTTATAGGACAAAACACTGCTCTGTTATCCCTCCCTCATCTTCAAAACATGCATGTCTAAATCACTCACATTTCATCTCCATGGAAGGGGGATATCTCACCAAAGTTAAACTGCTTAGGTTAAAATCTAGTAAAGCAGTTTCTCTCTACATCCTCAAGGTTGTTAAATTTATAATAGAAATCTCATGTCTTTTGTGCATATAGATGCTGAAATTCTCACCCATGCTTTGAAAAACATTTTGCAAAAAATTGAATAAATTATAATTTGAAGCAAAAGCACACAGTTCAAAAACTAAAACTCCCCTTGGAGAAAATTTAATGAGCTTGTAATGGAATGCAGTGCTCAGAGTAGTAAAGTATTTGTTAGCTGATGATACAATCAGCATGCTAATTGAAGTTGCTTTTTTTTTACTAAACATTAAATGAATGAAAAAGATTAGTCCTTGTTCTGCTTGAGGGCCTTTCATGAAGCAAATGGTCAGAACAGAGATTGTCCATAAGGTGATTGTATCATTTGAATATGATGAAAAAATACTTCTGATAAATATTTTAAAGCATTTTAAATCCACAACATTCACCTTGTGTATGGTGAACTCTGTTTAAAGAAACAATGGTCCTAAAAAGACTATCCATTAATCCATTTCTCTCTAGGAAAACAGATATATTTTATTTGATATTTTTTTAATATTACCTTCAGAATGTGTATTTGGATGTAAAGGCAGGCAAAATACAGAATTTGGAGAGTAAATCTACAAGAGGAAATAAAACCTGTTTAAAGGAGAAATAGCTAATGAATGACTAGATTAGAAGTATAACTAAAGGTCTTCTAAATTTATCCAAAATATATATGCACTTAAAATTAGATATTTTTAATGTTAAAACCTGTTTTTTAAAATGAAGGTAAATCCTTTTCACTTGAGTGGACTCAAAGAAAAGAAACAAAACAAAACTCCAATGGCATTGACACAATAGGGAGGATGGTTATTGTTCTTTTATGTATGTTGACTGTAAATATTTCATCTATTGAATCATTAACAAGTCTTGGATTGCACAGATCAATCCAAATATTGAGTATGGGTCTAGTTTAAGAGAATGTTTATCATTTTGGTTGCCTGTCTGCTTTGATTTATAGATTTATGAGAGACAAAAAGGCAAATTAAAAAAAAAAAAATCATAGAAGCATTGCATTTTAATGACTATAGAGTTCCTTTTCTATAAATCTCAATTGGTTAAATCATCCCATTATTCACACACAGTGATCAGATACCTTTCCAATTCAATAAATAGCTGTCTGTGCATTTTAACTATTCCTGTTTATGACTCAAGAGGTTAAAAGCCTTTGACTGGCATTTGACTTCTGACCTCACATAAATGTTATCTTATCAGTTCCTGCTTGTTAACTTGTATTGAGTGCTTGTCCCTGATGGCTTTTAGATAAAGGGGTTTTATTATATTTCCTATTGAATCTGAAGTATTTGCTTTGTTCTTCATCTGTGGGCTCAGCTCACATAGTAACCTTGTAACCTAAGAATTTTGCTGAATAGACTAAAATCCAAACTATTTACAGATTAAAGGAAACCTTATTTCTGTCTAAACTCCCTAGATTGAATGTAATATTTTTTAATATAGTTTGTTTTATTAAGCTACCAATTCATGATTATAAATCCAACATTGAACATTACCTTTATTATAATACTATAATTTTTAATAATTTTAGATTGCAGGCCAAGAAGAGAGGAGTTATTAAAATAATACAAAGAAATATTTTTCTTGCTCAAATCTCAAAATAAATCTCTAAAGAAAGCTAAAAGATATGCTCTAAATATTCCTATATCCTAATCACACTGCATTTTCCAATCTGCTAAAATAATGTAGTTGTTACATGCATCTATCCTAATTCAACTTTTCATATTGAAGTGTTCTATTTTATCCTACATATTCTTCCATATCTTACTGCCTTTCTCATGCACCCAAACTTGTAGATATTATCTTGATGATTAATGTGCAGTAGGCGTTGCTTCAGACATATATGTGCACATATATACTGTTCTCTTGTGCTTCCATAAGCCTAAATCTGCTTGATACATTTCATTAACTTGCAGATGTGTTAAGGAAAAGCAACTGTAGTTCCTCTGATTTGCTAAAGAACATTTTGCATTAATTTTCTTATAGAAATGTTACTATAATCATAAAGAATGGAAAGGCAGTCATCTTGTGAGCATCATTTTTCATTTTTTCTCCTTAGTTCTTTTTCAGTCTTTATTTGCTGTGATATTGCCTTTTACCTTAATCAACCTTGAAGATAGTACTTGATATGTAAAAACATAATCTCATCATTCCATATAATAGAGAATAGTTACATTTCCCTTTGGCATTCAAGCAGTCACTGTCTACTGCTTATAAGCAAATGATATCTGCCTTTATAATTACTCAAACATATGGATGAAATATAATTTTTCTATTGTATGATTCTCTGTTGAAATGTATTTACAAAAAGCAAATATGTAAGCAAAATATTATTCTTGGTAATGAGATTAATTTGTGGGCAAGCTAGCATGCAGATATACCATTTAGGAATGACAAAAAGCTGCTGAATGCTCCCTTTTCCAAATTAACTTAAGGCTGTCTAATATTGCTGATAGGTATTGAAAGACTTAGTATTGTTTAATTTGTTTGTATTATTTTTGGAGAAGTCTTAAGAGCATTACTTCTTGCTAATGTTGATTCTCTTTCAATGTGTTGATCATATTTTAACAAAATGAATATTTCATGCAATTCCCAACTTTGTACTAAAGCTATTGTATAAAGATAATCTCAAAAAAGGTTTTTTCCCTACAAATTCTGTTTACTATATGTTATATAATCACATGACCTACTATTATACAATTTCTGTCTTGTTATAGTTTTTTTTTTAAATAAGGGAAAAAAATCTAGAGCTCAAAATTCTATCACTGAGGAGTGAAGATATTTGTCAATGAAATAAATGCCATCAGCAGCATCCTCATTAACATACAGACTGGTTCAAGATTAGCAGTTGCAGAGGTTATTGGCACTACTGGCAAATCACCAACAAATTTTCAATAGTAGGTTGAATGTAGTGGGTTTTTATTTATTTGAAAACTTGCAGAAAATTTGAAAACATTTTCCCTTTTAAAAAAAGTCTCAAAATGTAAAACAAAGTAGCAACACTAATTAGTTTATTTGCTCAGGTCTTTGCAAATGCAAAGTGCATCAGAAGTGTTAAGTGTTATTAATAACACTGAGGACATGGGTAATTTGTGATTTTGGTGTTTCAGAATAATAATCCCAAAAAGAAAGAAAAGAAAGAAAGAAAGAAAGAAAGAAAGAAAAGAAAGAAAGAAAGAAAGAAAGAAAGAAAGAAAGAAAGAAAGAAAGAAAGAAAGAAAGAAAGAAAGAAAGAAAGAAAGAAAGAAAGAAAGAAAAAGAAAGAAAGAAAGAAAAAGAAAGAAAGAAAAAGAAAGAATCCTCTTTCTCCTCTTGCAAATTAGCATAAACCAAACTTTTGTTTCTCCTGTTTTTGGAGAATCTTTGAAAAGCTTTGTAGACAACAATTGACAAGATCCATTCCCAAAAAGGAAAATAAATGAGGATTAGGATGAAAACAATTATCACCTCTCCCCTTCAACTCTGACTCTCAACCCCAAAATAAACCACTTTCCAGCATGCATCAATACAGGACTCAACAAAAAAGAATCTCTGTGCTTATTTATCAGATGATCCTGAACCTTTGTATGGCACAAAAAAAAATCTTCTTTTTAATAAAACTTGAATCTGAAAAAAGTATGTGCATGTGTGACTGCACTCCACCAGTTCAGGGTACCTCCACCATAACCTTGTGTGCCTGGCTTTTCCTCATCAGTTATTGTATGGATTCAAAAGGGAGGATTTCTTCTTTGCTGAATAAGAGCAAATCACATCCTCTTATAGATTGATTTCCTTGTGTATAAAACTATTTTTATCCACTTAATGGTATTATCTATGATATTTTGCAGAATTATGTGAATGTTCCTCTGTGTCCAGACTTCAAACCTGAGACCTTGTGAACTATTTTCATTCAGCTCTCTCATGTCCTTGCCCTCAGGTATAGATGGCAAAGATGGATTCTTCTCAGGTAATTCACCCACCTGCCCAAGAGATACATGTGGGTTCTGCAAGAAGATCACCAGAAACAGTGGGACTGCAGGATTGAAGCATTTCACAGATGGGGGGGATACTGTATGACCTTTGTCTTGAAGTACCCCAAATCAGACCTAAATGGTTTCTTCAGTGAAAAGGAAGGCAGGTAGCTTTAGAATCTGCTGAGACATGTAAATCTTGTCCTGGACTTTTTTCAGAGCAAGGGTGAGGGATTGAACCTTTGGCTCTCAGCAGCTCCCAGACTGTAGCATTAATGTCCTAGGCCTCCTGAGTGCAGTCTCTTATCCTTCCCAAACACCTCCAGCATGAGAAAAGTCAAGTTCAGAGAACTTCTGATTTCCATTTTGTAGTCAAAACCAAATACAGTTGGGCTATTATGGTGTCAGAGACTGAAATATTATAGTTTATGACAAACATTTTCATGAAAGACTTCTAAAACTGTATTACAAAAGCTGCAGAGAAGACCACCACTCCCGGAATGGGGCTCTGAGAGGCCCTACACCGCTGATGAAGATAAGATAAAGTAACGACTCAGGGCTAGGGACATTCACAAAGCACAAGCCTAATACCTTCAGGGTGGAGACCACAGCCTCAGGGCGGAGACCACAGCCTCAGGGCTATCAGATGCCAGGCTCAAACAGACCCTCGAACCAAAGGGTGGATGGAGAGAGGCTTTGGGGGTGTGTTGGAAAAACCTCTGGTCAGAAGCAAAGTGAATGCCCATCCTCCACTGTGCAGAGGAGCCCAGCTGAGGGGACCTACACCCGGGGAAAGAGCTTATCCACAGCAGAAGAGGGTGTCATGGCCGATCAAAGGCCCTCCCCAAAGGGGTCCCCAGACCCTGCACCAGAGCACCGCAGCATGATGCAACAGATCCAGTGTTGCAAGGGAGGCACGTGGGCGTTCCCACTTGGCCGGAAGTGTATATTAACCCACAGGATTCTATACTCTTAGGCATGTGGTGCTGTGGCGTGGCACAGTGGTGGCGATGGGGGACCCTCACCAGAAGAAGAGCAGATGAAGGGGAACAATGAGACATCATTGGGACCCCCGGAAGGGTGATATGCTTCCACCTAACCCCTGTCACTCTCCCCCTGTCCCCCCACCCTCCATGCACAATTCTTTCTCTCTCTTTCCTTCTTTGCTCTTTCTTTCTTTGTGCCTCTTTTACTATTAAATAAAACATATCAAATTTTTGGCACTGACATCTAACCTCGTTTGGTTTTAATCTCATTTTTAGTTATATTCTGAACCTTTAAAGTTCTTTCCGTCTTATACACAGACACTTAGCTTTCTTTGCTCCTCTGGGTTTAAACCGGATCGCAACATATGGTAGGACAGCTTCCTTAAAATATTATTTGAACTACAAAGGCATTAATTTAGGACTTGTGAAGTTGAAGAAAGGACCTGCTAAAAATTAGCAGCTTGTCCTGCTATTTGGAGAACAAGAGTGACAACTTTTTGGAAATTCTCAAGGAATCATTTATATTTCACACTCCAGTAGGCAGCTGATTTGAGATTGTCTGTTAGCATAACAAAAGCTCTGAGCCTGTGAACTTCGGAAACCTTTCGACCTCTTAGCTGCTGGCATGAATAGCCCCCAGCTCTGCCTATAGAGATCTTCCAAAGTTTCCCTGTTTGTGGATAAATTATTAATCAGGGTTATTTAATATAGTTTTCAATATGTCTCATCTCTTACTGAGCAAGGTATTCACAGATCTCACCCTCTCCCAAAAGAAGTTATCCTTTATTCAAGCGCGAGTGAGACAGCTGCAGAGCGCCTCCCCCACTCCTGCTCCCTCAGCCCAGATTCTGACCCCTCCTCCCGGCCCATCCTCCAAGAAGCCACAGCACAGCATCCGCTGCTACTTTTAACACACTGGTGTGAGCCCTGATGAAACATTATATCTCTGGAGGCACAGCTTGCATCCATGGCACCCCTGGGATAGTCCAGGGAGAGCAAAGTGCCTCGCCCTCCCCTCCCCCTCACTGTGAGGTGGCCTCTTTGTGGCTGCCAGAGTGGCCGATGACCTTAACATTAAACCTTCACTTGATTTTTGCTTTTATTTATATATCTTCATTTAGTCCTAGTAGTTCTCCGTGGGTGACATCTGGGTTTAATAGTGCAGTGCATGAGTTGTGGTTCAGCCTGTTCCTTTGATTGCGTTTCTGCACAGAGTTGGGGGGATCTCATTTCCCACTGAAGTACTAAGGCCTGAACAACAGGCTCTGAACCAAAGCTGACCTCTAGATGAACCTTCCAACCAAATGTTATATATATATTTGCTCATTAACAAAGTATTGTTATATGTGCTCATTTATTGGCAAAATATGCATTTACCTTTCCATATCTAGAAACCGGATAAGGCCACATCTGGTCTACTTAGGGGGGTATAGATTCAAAGACAACTCCCTTGGTTCCTCCTTGAACCCTGGCCAAGCTTTGGGATAAAGCCAAAAGGAGAATGAATAAGAAATTATGTCAGCTTGTTTGTTTAATAGTATAAAAGCTGGGCTACTGTCACAGCAAAGTCGGGAAGTCTCGTGATAATCCTGCAAAGGTGTACACACCGCAGGATTTCCCAGTTACCAGGCATAGTTCTTCAGTCCTTCACTATGACAACTTCCCCCCACAGTTAATATTTCTTGGATGTGAATAATGGTTAAGTATTAGAGTAACTGGAGATGTATTTTATTAATCACTATAGGCATTCTTTTGTAGTAATGATTAGATGCATTGCTTATCTTATCCTTTTGTGATTCTTTGCAGTTTTGCATTATAGTAAATTACACTATTCAGTAAGTTCTAGTCTTAAAGGCACAGAACTCAATATCTGGCATAAGCAGACAGTGGATACAATACAGCATCATAAAGTCACCCTAGGACATTGTCTGTGTCTCTGACCCTACCCACTAGTAAAATACCCACCACACACTACCCTCCTGTTACTTGAGTTTCTTCTGTCTTTTCTATCATTCAGCCTGCAAAAGTTGCTGGAACCAGTTTCTACAGCGAAGAACTAAAGGAATGAGAGACACTAGTGTTTGGGAGATGTTTTTTGGGTTTGATACATGCTTGGTATTTGATATATTGGCATACTTTAGAATTCTGGCTACTATTTGTCAGAACTTCAAGACTGGAGGAAGAACTGCAGATGGGGGAAGAATTCTAGATTATTTGCTTACATCAGCAAAAGGGTCATGGAAACATATGCTCCAGATACTGCCACAGTGAGAGACAGTGTGGCTTTTTCCATTGACATGAATTGCAGAATATGTGGAGCCTAAATGTGCTATCATGCTGCTTTGATAGTCACATGCTTTAGTTAGTCAGAATATCTCTTTAAAATGTTTAAAATCATGTTTCACTCCTATTTATTTTGAAAGGTCTTGAAATAAAATGTTATTGAAATAAAAGAAAAAAAGAACAAAAAAGGTAGCACATAACTGTAAATATGGTCAAATTACAAACATATTTTCTGTATTTTACTTTCCTAAAGTAGGGATTTTACTTCTTTGCATTTTATTTGCACATTTTTACTTCTATGTTTATGTGTGTGGACATCTGTGATGCAACCAATATTTTTAATTCCTTTTTTCTTTGAAGCTCCAAATTTGTGCTCCATTTCCTTGATAAAATGTTCGTAGGTTATTACAGGGTTTTCAAAGACTTTACAAAATATATAGAACAAGTTTTAATCAAGATAAGTTTAGGCTTCTAGTATTTATCAAATATCTCCTGAACTAAAATAAAAATCCAAATAAATAAGACAGCCTCTTCACAGAAATTCAAGAAATAACCGCTGGCTCTCTTTAATTGTGAGAGGGTAAAATGACAGCATTTTTCCTTGTTTTTTGCTCTTTAACACTTTAAATTTTTTTTATTACATTTTTTCCTTCATTAGACTTTATGATTCATAGCTATCATTATACTTTCACACCTGTGTTTTTTGTTAATTTTTTGAGTGGTTAATAAACATACAGAAAAAGATGCCTCTGCTCTCTGCCCACGCAAAACTATATTTTCAGTATTTTCTTCCCAAATTACTTTTAGTTTCTTAATTAAAATAATTTTGTTTGCAAATAAAATTATTTCCATTTTGGTTAAAGAATAATGCACTTTTTCCTTCCAACAATTTAAGAACAGGGAGGTTTTGCATTAGGAGATATTTGCTTAGGTTGTTTCAAAGCTGCTTCTAATGGTACAGTTTGGGCCTATTTTATTGAAAAAGGGATCTATATTTGGGGTGGTGTTTGATGGGGCAATGAAAGCAGACACCAGAATAATTATATTACAGTCCCTTTGGGAATGCCAGCATCAAATTTGGCCAGACTGATGGGGCACTGTCTAGATAATCCTTTTTGTGTATTGGCTGTCTTTTGCTTGCTTTATTGTCCAGCTTCACTATATGACTGGAACCTGCATTTGAAGCTCAAATATTCCTGCAGCCATACTTTGCTGTAAAAAAAAACCCCACTTCCTGCAAAGTCTCAGTATTGTTAGGAATAAAACACTAAGAAATCTCAACACCTAAGTTGTAAAGTTAATAAGTTACCTGTTATTAAGTTGTAAAGTTAATGAATTAAGTTACTTGTTATTAATGATTGTAAAGTTAATAAGTTAATGTTGTCAATAACCCTTTTTCCGTTGGGAATCACCTCTGCTGCTTCCCAAAATGGCGACCGGGACTTGAAAGGGGGAGGGATGATGTCGGCACGTATGCAAATTAAGAGACAGTTCATACAGAGCAGCAAAAGAAGCTCTTGAAAACAACGAGCCAGCACCAAATTGAAAGATTTAAACACCTTTAGATGAAGAACAATGTGCAGTTGTCTCCTAAAACACCCCTGAAGATTTTTANTCCTGTGGACTCCCGTGAGGACGGAAGCCCCAGCTCTGCCGTGGCTGCGACAAAGCTGAAATCACTCTCCTCCTCTGCGCTGGACCTGGGAGCAGCGGCAGTGTGCGTGACCCCTCGGGCCCCCCGTTCTGAGCTGATCTTTTAATAAAGTCATTAAAAGGAGCCAGTCTCCTGCCCTGTTCATTTCAAGTATTAGAAGTTATAAAGCAGAAAAGCAAACTACACTTTTGCACAATATATGTGTGTACATATGCATGCTCACATGATTACAGATAAGTATTCTATAATTAAAAATGCAGTTCAGTAGAATTATCACTTTGATGCTGAATTTATTTTTGCCTTTTTGCTTTTATTTATTCTTTATGTTCTTCATATATATTCATAGCTCTGTAGACTACTGTTGTATAGTTATATAGTTCCTAGCTAGCTCCAGTACTTTTCCCTACCCTGACAGACAGAAAGACAAAACACATTCTCCAGAGGCTCCAAGCCCTGGGGGTCCAAGGCTCCTAACCTATCTTGGTTCCTCCTGGGAGCCAAGGACAAGCTACCCTCCCAAGACACTTTCTCATAAACAAAGTCCAACCAGTACCAAGAGGAGGGCTCAGGAAAAGGGCTGAACAAGAAGGTAGAAATACCTCATCACTTGCGTTTCTAATTGGGAATTTTTGTCAATAATGCAAATTTGCTAAACTTATAAAACTGTATTCACCCTATGTTATGTGGGCATTTTTCCATATCTGCCCCTGGAGGCCTCCAAATAAAGACCAGCCTTCATATTATCTCCTATATTAATATCATCTCAAAAGTGTATTGTTTTATTTCCAGATCTTTAAGGCATCAGTGACCTCACCAGTGGATGCATAATCTTGGCTGTGGCTCTATTTTTTCTTGTGGGGAGAAAGATGGAGAGGTGATTTTGAAGGCAATGTGTCTTAGGTTACAATGTAAGATGCAACCAGAAGTATGTATCCTATTACCATCTTCATAAGCTGTTAAAACAGGTGGGGCAGTGTTCTTTATCTCCTCCATGACTCATCTCTGATAACTCCCTCCAGGGGCTATCTCTGCTAATGGGCCATCAAGGCCTTACTGCATGACATAAAATTACATCATCCCATTGTGAGATGCTTCACCCAGGGGGAGGAACCAAACATTCCTACCTTTATAGAATCAGAGGCTAGGAACACCACGAGCAGCCCTACCCACTGGATTCCCAGAGGACAAGAGTTCCATAACCACCACTGGACCTCCAGAGAAGGACCAGATCTTTCTACAGGATCTTTGACAGAACGACATCCATCACTCCAAAAGGACTGCAGCCACCATTTAATCGGACTGCTATCACCACATGTCGCAATAATAAACAGACGAGACTCAGTTTCTTCATGCAGAAAAGCCAAATCTTTATTGCATAGTTCATATTTTATAGGATTATCAGAAGGCACTGTGTTAGATCTAATTGGTTAACAATACACTGACACAGTTCAATGGTTGGTAAATGGCATTTTTCATGTCCATCAAATTTCTCTATTTCTAGATTGTTTACATATTTTCTTCATTGATTCTCATGGGACAGATTTCTTGTTTTTGCAGGTGCAAACGGCTCTATTACAAGAATAGATTCTTGTGCTAACTGACTTTCATTCTTATGATTTTTTCACATGGGAAGTTACAAGCTAGCTGCTAGCTTAGCCAGGGTAGCAGGGCCTAAACCATATTTTACAAGGCCTTTCTGTTGTAAGGTATTAACTATATGCAACACCACACTCACCAACAGGGTGTCAGGTCATATTCTGACTTGGAATCTCCCACTGGTTTGCTTTCAAACTAGTACAGAGTGTTGTTTTACAGAAGCCATAGATGAGGGTAAAAATACTGCTCTTTTTTAATGTGCTCCATCTCTTCCCAAAATAAAATTGAAAATATATAATATAAGCAGGTTTTATGAAGAGGCAATTAGGAACTATTGTACATGTAAATCACAACCTGTCATTTTTTAAAAAGACAAAGGATAATAAGAAGGATTATTTATCCAATATTTACACTGCAATTAGCAGTACACACTGCTCAATTTTCCACTTGCTGAACCTATTACTAAGCTGGAATTAAGTCTGTTCTAAAGACTCATAGGTCTGCAGGCCATTTTCCCTTTTCCTTTTTTTAAGTAAAAAGTATCAGAAACCTATAATAAAGAAATTGCTGCAAAACGTACCTGTATCAATTAATATGCTTCAGGCCACTGTCACAAGGGGATTTTTTTGTCACTAATACTTGGAAAATATCTGAGCAAGAAACAGCCAATGATAATAAAAAAACCTTCTCAAGATATTACGCTGAAGAAGTTTTAGTAACTGCACTGCACACAGTCTGGAAAAAATCTGCGGAAAGCAGATATGTGCAGCAAGCTTTCTAGGCCTGTACCTTCATTATCTGAAAATGGCATTTAATAGGTAGGCAGTCCCTAAGACAATTTTATTTGACCTTGGCAAGATGCCTGCTACTTATCACACTGAGCAATAATGACTCATTTTTCACTCATCTTAACCATCTCTACTTATTTTTTCCTTTTTAAAAATTATAAATTCTTTGGGGAAAGAGCTATCTTTTATATTTTGTTTATTCTGGTTATGATTAGACATGGGCACTGATATTAAAGGACTTTTTTTGTTTACATGCTTCACTGCAAAATTAATTTGCTTCCTGTCAAATATATCATTGCTGTGGTGCTTCTGCACTTCTTTAGACCACCTTTTGGAGTGTACCAGTTCTTGGAAATTTGCTATATGGAACCATTCTCTACTTTAATTGATAATGCTACTTATAAAGTAGCTATTATGGTTTTATAATTAAGAGTCATATGCTCTTCTGGCCTGTAGTCTGAAAAGCCTTATAATTACTAATACATATAATAAGTCATACTATGGAATCACTGTTGTGCTTTCATGACCTTTGTGGTACATGGTCAAAAACTGTACAGTGTTGTTTTAAGCTGGTGAAGAATTGATGAGGCTGGTTAAAAAAAAAATGAGGTGGGCCCCTTGCTTATCTTGCACCTGGATCGAGCAGGGCCTCACAACTGAAAGACGGCTGAAGTGGAAGCCTCACAGCCCAATGCTATTTCAGTGAGGCACAGAAGAGTACCCACATCTCTTTATAAGCCAATAGCTGCACTTCTTTCACCATGAAAAACAGGCCTTGTTATAAATTTGGTTTGTTAAGGAGATAAGGATGCATACAGAGACTATCTGGCAAAGATCAGACAGACTTTACTGCCGCCTCAGTACATGGAGGAGGACCAAAGTGTTTATTCTACCTTTTTTTGTCAACTATAAATTCTGACTGAATGTAACTGAGAACCTCATTAAGCCCTATTTGCATATTAACTTACACACCCCTATGGATGAAAATGAAGGAGAACATGATTCATGTAATGCATGTATGACCAAAGTCACCATACCCCACCTATAATATGCGATTGTTCCACCACATTTGGATGGGCCAAAATTAATAGTATAAAAGGAGGGCTTCAGGGCAGAAAGGGCTGGAGGGGAAACACACCTCTGCCTGATGGAAGTTGCTGAGAGCCAGGTCTCATAAGCTCTCTGTGTGTCCATCACTTTTGGGTTTTTGCCAGCAATCCCAAATGGCATAAAACATTAGTGGGACAGCATCAATGGGAGAGTTGGAAACTGAAAATGTTTTAATAAAGATGAAAATAACAAATTCTACAAAGAAAAGCCATGCTAGGAGCAACAGAGTCTGTGCTCCTGCTAAAACACCCCCAAAATGCCACAAGGTTCTTTGTCCAGTCTCTTTTGTAGTAATGACTGAGGTGGGTTCTTTGGCATTCTGCCCAATAAGGCAGCAACAGGTCTGAGGTGAAGTCCAGAAGGTCCTATGAGGTGCCTTTGTGCTGGCACACAACCAAATAGGGAAAGAACTTTCTGGCTTTTTACCTTATTAGTGTGGCAAAGAGTAAAAACCAAACCATTCCTAATATGGAAACCTTTGCTACAGTGGGGGTGCATTCCTACATCTGCTTTCTTGGTATCAGGTGGTGGACTGTCTCACCTCCTCCCCTGAAGGGATGCTTTTAAGTGAACTTTGCACTTCCAGCTGCATTGGAGCAGACCCATGAATATTCATATATATCTCTATTAGATCTCTATTACTGTACTTTCTGTCGTGACTCATATTAACACTCTGTAGTTAGTGCATTTATCATTGGCAATCCTGAACCTGATTTCCTGTGCTTCAATAAACTACTATTTACGAATCTGGATTGTGCAAATCCTTATTGAATGTGATCAGACTTATAGTACTGGATTGGTAAACTGCACTATTTGTGCATCTGTGCTCATGCAAGTTCTTCCTTTGAACTCAACCAGACTTATAGTGCTGAATTGGCTATAATCAGAAATTAAGCCCAGCCCACACCCAGCCCCTCTGATCTCTGAGGACCAGATGGAATGCAAGGGAGTTTATTTTTCATTAAATTCCTATACTCTTAGCACAACCACCTGGCACAAAAAGAAGGAAAGAAGGAGAAATCTTTATGATAGTATCTATAAGAGCATTTGTTGTGCAGCATATTTCTCACTCTGTATGTGTTTGCAGGTATCCCTTCATGCTTTAGTTTTGATAATGGCCTTGCAGAGCTCAGGAGCTATATTGGATGTCTTGGAAGTAGGCATATAGAAATGGGTACTTCTTAACAAATAAATATTTATGGAGGGAAGTGGAGGTCTGATATGATGTGATAGAAAAATCTAGCAAATAAGTGAGTTTTGCAAATGGAGCACCATGAGAATAAAATAATCATCTTAACTGAAATTAGCATACAAGACTGGTTAGATCCTAATAATCAATTCATTATGTCCTCTTACTGCAACTCTGAGATTATTTATGCTATTCCTGTAAAGCAAATAAAATCTTTACTTTCTTTTTTTTTTCCTCCACTCCCTCCACCTACAGCAAAGATTACACCTCTGAGGTTAAAATTAAAAGTATAAAAAAGCACTTATGTCTTAGCTATTCAATATCAAGCTATTCTTGACCTGTCGATAAAATAGTAGACTCCAGTTTTCCAAGCCAAGATCCCCAGCCCTTCCTGCTCCCTCAGGGTCTAGTACAAAGCTTCCTGCTTTGGGCACATAGGTTCTGATTCATTTATGTAGGGTGTTAAAGGAAAAAGAGTTTGTTTCCTTGTGAACACAGAAGGTTGCACAAACTTGCAAAGTAATTTACTATTTATTCCTTGCCTGTTGAGTTAAATGGTTGTAGAATTATGATTGCAATTCTATGACTTGTAGATGCTGGTGTGGATACCACTATGCATACTACTGATACAAAGCCCGTTTGGTTCTGAAAAAGGGATCATTAAAAAAATCAGCTTTGGTGGAGAATAACCACAGCTACCTAATTAATGGTGGGCAGGACATTAGAGAACCTTACTAGTTGGCACAGTTCAAAGATCAGCTTTGTTTAGGATGAAGAACATTCACCTGCCTACTGGACAGTAAATGTTTGTGGCTTGACACCACTGCCCCAACCACAGCCAAAGACACAGCTCAAAACTGTTCAGTGATGTAATATGAGGAAAGGTGGGACAACTCATAGGCAGAATTGTCCTGGGAGATGGACATTATTTGGATGTGAATGCCAATTGAAAGTGCTACACACACTACTCTGATTAAAATCATTCACAGAATCATAGAATATTTTATGTTAGAAAGTACCTCTGGAGGCCATGTTGTCCAACCCTGTGCTCAGAGCAGTGCAGTTAGATCAGGCTGCTCATGGCCATATTCAACTAAGTTTTGACTAGCTCCAGGGAGGGAGATGCTAGTACCTTTCTGGGAAATCTGTGCCAGTATTCACTCACCTTCATGATAAAAAAAATAAATTTAAAAAACAGAATTTCATATGTTCCAGTTTGTGTCCACTGCCTCCTATCCTATCACTGATGTATAACTAGCTGACACAAAACCCCATATACATATGTGTTGGATGACATGTCTGTATGTGCAGAATACTGTGGTCATGCAATGTTTCTTCTCTGGGGAAGTCACAAGTAAGGTATACTTCTCTTGGGAGCATAACAGTATGTGGCTGTGGTGCAGCTATGTGAGGACTTAGATGCACCATTTGAGGGTATCTGGCATAGCTGGATCAGTTGCTGCACTGGCAAAGGATGGAGAGCTAGGTGATGGATGTTCCCTATGTAGGTCTTGTTTATGTAGCACCTCACACAGCCCAACGTACTGGTGTTTGTGGAGCATTTATTGCAGGGTGATGAGAGGAGGAAATGGTAGCACAAGCTGTGTAACCTGGTACCAGATGTAGGGGTTTGCTATTCCACACATCCTAACAGATCTGTTACAAGGAGTAGTGTTTTTTAAAGGTAATGGTTTCCATTGCCATATAATCAGGTATCAAATTGAGACTATAATTAAGAAACTATAACATAGATCACAAAAGTTCAGTTAACATACCAATGAGCATAATAGAAATGCCCAGAAAAGCTATATCAGGAAACGTTGTTTTAATAAAATGCTCAGAAACTTTAATGAGAATTAATCTGAGCTGAGGCGTGCATATGTGTCCTGGGTTAGCTATATGATGCTGATGAGACCCCTGACCCAGAAGTAGACCCAGGCATGGAAAATTCTGAGTAGTGTAGAGAATGAGAGGATATAGGCCAAACCCTGAAAGAATTTTCTGAGCCTATAGCATAGGATTTTCCATGTGAACAAATTCAGAACCCAGCTAAAGTGGAGAAATACTTAAAAGAGAAGTGCCATGATAACTCTAAAGAGAAAAAGATCATTGCGATAAGCTGAAGTTCCACCAAAAAAGAAGCAACTCCAGTAGCCCATAGCCAAACTACCAAGTATGATGATGACAACGTCTGATCCCCTTGAAAGAACCTCCAAGACATATGCCCAAAGAAAGCAGGATAACCATGCTTAAGAGAGCCCTGCCTGTAGCCAGGTAGAGGCTAGGGTAAACCGTGTTTTTAAGACTGTGTAGATTCGTTAGCCTAGCACATCTAAACCACAAGAATATAAGACCTTGGTCGATACGGGTGCGCAGTGCACATTAATCCCATCAAGACGTGAGAGCAAAATCTGTTTTTATTGCTAGCGTGACAAGAAAATCACAAGATTTTACTTTAGTAGAGACTGAAGTGAGCCTGACCAGAAATGAGTAGAAGAAACATCCCATTGTGACTAACCCAAAGGCCCCACGCATTTTGAAGCACAGACTTTCCCCGAAACAGATATTTCAAAGACCCAAAGAGACTCAGGTGAGCGTTTGACATAAGCAGCTGTAGAAACAGAGAGCGTTAACTAGTTGAACACCTTGCCTAGACTATCAAAGAACCCATCTGCAGTAGGACTCCTAAATGTAGAAGAGCAATGAGTACCAATTGCCACCTCGACAGTGCACCGCCGACAGTACAGAACAACTTGAGATACTGTGATCCCTATCCACAAAATGATCCATGAGCTAGAGAGCCAAGGAGTAGTCAACAAAACCCACTCACCCTTCAACAGCCCCATTTAGCCTGTGCGCAAATCTGAAGGAGGATAGAGGTTGACTGTGGACTATTGCGCCTTGAATAAAGTGACTCCACCGCTGAGCGCTGCTGTGCCAAACATGCTAGAACTCCAGTACAAGCTGGAGTCCAAGGCAGCAAAGTGGTATGCCACTATTGACATTGCCAATGCATTTTTCTCCATTCCTCTAGCAGCAAAATGTAGACCTCAGTTTACCTTCACCTAGAGGAGCGTGCAGTACACCTAAAACCGACTACCCCAGGGGTGGAAACACAGCCCCACCATCTGCCATGGACTGATCCAGGCTGCACTGGAAAAGGGTGAGGCTCCAGAACATCTGCAGTACATTGATGACATCATTGTGTGGAAGAACACAGCAGCAGAAGTGTTTGAGAAAAAAGAGAAAATCATCCAGATTCTCCTGAAAGCTGGCTTCGCCATCAAGAAGAGCAAAGTCAAGAGACCTGCCCGAGAAATCCAGTTCCTAAGAGTAAAGCAGCACAATAGACGGTGTCAGATTCCCACTGATGTCATCAACAAGATCACAGCAATGTCTCCACCAACCAGCAAGAAGGAAACACAAGCTTACTTAAGCACCATAGGCTTTTAGAGAATGCACATTCCTGAGTACAGCCAGATCGTGAGCCCTCTCTACCTAGTCGCCTGCAAGAAAAACACTTTCCAGTGGGGCCCTGAACAGCAGCAAGCTTTGCCCAAATTGATCAAGAGATCGCTCATGCAATAGGCCTTAGCCCAGTCAAGACAAAACCAAATGTGAAAAAGTACCTAGTGAAACTCGAGGCCGACCACTAAGATTTTAGAGTCGAAGCTACAAAAGGTCTGAAGCCAACTACGCTCCGACAGAGAAGGAAATTTTAGCAACCTATGAAGGAGTTCAAGCCACCTCAGAAGTAATAAGCACTGAAACACAACTCCTCCTGGCACCCCAACTACTAGTGCTGGGGTGGATGTTTAAAGGAAAGGTTCCCTCTACCCACCATACCACCAATGCCACATGAAGCAAATAGATTGCCCTCATCACACAGCGCACCCGTATTAGAAAACTAAATCACCCTGAGATTTTAAAGATAATTACAAATTAACGTGAAAGTGAAAACTTCAGTCTCATAGATGAAAAAGAACAAAAGCAAGTACACGTACTGAAAAAGCTCCACCATACAACCAACTTCCAACAGAAAAAACACGTTACGCTCTTTTTACTAATAGTTCTTACTGCATCGTAGAGATGAAACTAATGTAGAAAACAACCATATGGAGCCCCACATGACAAGTTGCACAAGCTACCAAAAAAAAAAGTGAATCAAGTCATCTTGCTAAACTCAAAGCCGTCAGCTGGCCTTAGACATTGCTGAAAGAGAGAAGTAGCCAAAGCTCTACCTCTACACTGATTCATAGATAGTAACCAATGCACTGTGAAGATAGCTGAAGAAGTAAAAAAAGGCTAATTAGCAGCGTAGAAGAAAACCAATCTAGGCTGCCAAAGAGTAGAAAAATATCGCTACCAAGGTAAAGAAGCTACCTGTGAAAGTCCACCATGTAGATGCCCATGTCCCCAAGAGTAGAGCCAATGAAGAACACCGAAATAACAAGCAAGTAAATCAGGCTGCAAAAATAGAAGTGTCAAAGATAGACTTAGATTGAAAACACAAGAAAAAGTTGTTCCCAGCTGGATAAGCTCATGATGCCTCAAGTCATCAGAGTAAAGATGCTACCTATAAGTGAGCATGAGACCAAGGAGTAAATCTAACCATAGACAGTATTTCTCAAGTTATCCATGACTGTGAGACATGCGCTGCCATCAAGCAAGCCAAGCAGTTAAAACCCCTATGGTATAGTGAGCAGTAGTCCAAATATAAATATGAAGAGGCCTGGCAGGTTGACTACATCACACTGCCCCAGACACGCCAAAGTAAGCGCTATGTGCTCACAATAATAGAAACAACCACAAGATGGTTAGAAACCTACCCTGTGCCTCACGCTACTGCCCAGAGCACCATCCTGGGCCTTGAAAAGCAAGTCTCTTAGAAGCATGGTACCCCTGAGAAAATTGAGTCAGACAATGAGACTCATTTCAAGAACAGCCTTATCAGCACCTGAGCTAGGGAACATAGTATTGAGTGTACCATATCCCCTACCATGCACCAGCTACAGGCAAAGTAGAGAAGTACAATGGACTGTTAAAAACCACCTTGAAAACATTGGGTGAGGGATCTTTCAAAAATTAATAGCAGCATCTAGCAAAAGCTACTTAGTTAGTTAACACCCGAGGCTCCACCAACCGAGTGAGACCTGCCCAGTCTGAGCCCCTGCATACAGTAGACAAAGACCAAGTCCCAGTGGTGCACATCAGAAGTTTGTTAGGGAAGACAGTTTAGATCAATTCTGCCTCGAGTACAGACAAACCCATTTGTGGGGTTGTCTTTATTCAAAAACCAAGTTGCACATAGTAGATAATGCAGAAAGAACAACACGATGTGTACCTCAGAGAAATCTGATTGTTAAGTGAGAACCATGTGTAAATATCACTGTTTGCTGAATGCCACTGCCATTGTCTGTATATAGCTGTATACTGTATATATATATATGTATAATGTATGTGTTTGTAGAGTTAGAATATATATTAATTTTGGTAGTAAGCTGACGATATGGGGATAAGGAGTGAAATGTCCTGGGTTAGCTATATGATGATTGTATCCCAAATCGTCTGTTCTGTTTATACTGGATAAAAAGGTGTGCACCTTTAAGACTAGTTCTGGGAGCGAAAAAGGGGAGAGAAGAAGCACGGAGTTTGTTTTCAGAAACTACACTCACTCCTCCACATTCCTCCTCCTAGACTGTGTGTTGTCTGTGGACAGACAGACAGTGCAACAAAGCTCTCCTTTGCTTTTAGTTAGTTTCTAGCTAGCTGAGGCAGAGAAGTTCCCTGGACTGTAGTTTTTCTTTTTCTTTAGAAATGTTTGAACTTGCTCTAGACTGAACACCCAGAAGAGCACCAGGAGCTGGCACCTGTGGCCCACCAGGCCAGGCCTGGGCCGTGGCATTTCTAGCACTAGAGGGACTGATAAGAGACTGAGCTAGCCAAGCTACAGCCCTCGAAGGAGACTTTCTGAGTTTGTCATCTCTTTTGGAGCAGCAAGAAGTCTTATTGTTTAATACTGTTCATTTTTTTTGTGCTGATGAATGCTTTGCCTATTAAATAAACAGTTTTTTCCACTTTTCTCCAAATAAATATTTTCCTGAACCAATTGGGGGAGGGGCCAATTGAATTTGCTTTCTAGAAGAACCCCGTTAGAGGTTTTCTACCAAATTTGCCCTAAACCAGAACAATGTGTAATATGTCCTTTTTTCATATGGTGATGCTTTAATGTAACAATACTGCAGAGTAGGCATGGTGCATAGCCACATTTTCCATTCTTGTTTTTTTTTTTATTATCAAGCATTAACTGTCTCTCCTTTCTCTCTCTCTTTAATTCTTCTTTCTCATTTATAAAATAATCCTTTCAAACCAGCACAGCTAAAAGAGTTTTTATCAAGCTGAACTCTTAGTCTGCCATAATTTTTTCTCAAATCATCCAGTGAAGTCAGAATGAAACTATTTAAATAAATGTGTAATAAAACTGTTTGTGTGTTCGTGAGCTATCTGGTGTAGACACAGTATTAGTGGAGGTTTTTCTTTGGGGATTGCAACACAATTTATGTTTATCTTCTTGTTTTCCACAAGATGTTTTGATCTCCTAAAGAAAAATAACTTATTCTTTTTATCTTTTCCTTTCCTTAAGATAAAATGTCCACTTTTGACTACATTTATTTGAGAGTAATGTAATTTATCAATTTGCTCATTTGGAACTAGGATTGAATTTGTGTTTGGAAAGCATATGCCAAAACAGCTCCTTTTTTTTTTTTTCTGCTGCGGTGAAAGAAATGGAGGAGATTTTTATCTAAAAATCCTACATAGAATAATGATTATTTAGGCCAGATTTTGATCATCATTACACTAATGTAAAGTTGGCTTATTTCTATTAAAGTCAATAGAATTACATATGGGTAAAAATAGTGCAAAATAAAATTAGGTGTATATATTTAGAATAGCCATTCTGTATGAATGAAATAGTTTCAATGCAAGCTGATCATACTTAGTAACTCAGATCTGAATTTGGCCCTCTGTTTCCTTACACTGACTTGAGCTCAGTTGAGTTTTGTTTAGATGTAAATGGTTGCATATCTAAAATAATGGAGAACTATGAATAAATATCATGGCTTTTCTAACCAGAGCTACCAATCATACAGTGCATTTTACTAGGGAGAAAAATATTTCCAATTAATTTAGCTGAAGAGATACCATCATCTGAACTCCAAGTGTGTCAGTACTGTAGGAAAATGGTTAGCTAATTGTTATGCCAAGGAGTGAACTTCCCAGATACCTTCTGGCCAAAACTACACACAGTATTGCCTCCAGAACAGACTAAATGGAATTGCCACTCCAGATCAGACTAGAGTAAGCCCAGTGGGACCCAGAAACTGGGCCATGAAGCTGGTTGCAAGTTGAAGTCAGAACCCTTAGTCTGCCAGGAGCCAGCAGCTGCCTTAGACAGGCATGCTTGAACCATCACAGTGAGAGGACTGGGTAAAAGGGGGCAAATAACCAAATAAAAGCCCTGAAACCTAGCTCAGATCCTAGCAGTAGTCTGAAGGAGCCTTATGTCTGTGCACTCTGACCTGGGCTGCTGTTCTGGGTTGAATCCAAAACTGCTGGTTCATCTTTGTTTTTTCACTGAAAGGAAAATTCAAATTCTAAGTGCTCAGCAATGGTAATTCCTGATCAAGGAATGATCTGGCTTGGACGGTAAAAAGGCCTAACTGCAGAAGGGGTTAAACTGTCTGAATGCAGGAATACCAGAGACAGAACTACTTCCTGCAAAGGAGTGAAATTTCCCTTGTAGTCATCCTAGGCCACATTTGGGCAGCAGACCTGGGCTGGAGGCTGAACTCAATGCCAAGCTGAGGTGCCCCATGCACACGCTCCCATGATTGGTGCTGGTGCAAAGGTGTGGGGTGCCCCCGCCCCAGCACGTGGAGATTTAGACAGTGTTGGGAGAAGAACGTGACTTAGAGAGGATTTACCCCCTCCACCCTGTGGGAGTGGCCCCACAAGCCCGGGAAAAGGCACTCCACCCCCACTCAATGAATAAGGAACAATCCTAGAAAGTTCTCTCTTCTTTGTGTTATTAGTGGTCATATTCTAATGCAGTGGTTTGCATAACCCCACTTTGTGTGTCCCCATTGGTTTGTGCCTCTTAAGTTCCTCCTTCAGTGTAAACCCCAACCCTGAACTCCACCCATACCCCTCCCTATAAAATCCTTAGACCTTCCTTAGTTCTTTGTCTTTGTCGTCTCCCCTGGGTCCTAATAAAGAGGGTCTTGGCGAAGACCTGTTTCGGCTCCCTTTCTCCCCGTGTCGGTCAGACTGTAGCAGCTTCACCTTAACCCCTCCACGGGCTGAAGCTCTGTGCTTCAGTGGCCAAAGGTGCCCACCGTTGAAGGTGGTCTGCAACACAAAGGTATACAAGGAATCAGCTCATGATGCATCTTGACAGACTCCTTGTAGAATTCTTATAGTGCTAGGCCTTTTTCTTATGCACTGTTCATTAAACTCACAATCATGTGTATAATTCATGGCAAAGGCATTTGAAGTATTTATTTCTGATAGCAGCACTAAAGCCATACTCCATTATTCATTAGTGTCTGCCTATCAAGGGCTTGAACTTGAAGGGCCTTGTTGCCTTGAGAGTTCATGGTAGTCACCTCCAAGCCTGTGATACCTGCAGGCTGCCAGGCTTGCAGGCTTGGGCCCCATAGCCTCTCCTGGTGAGAGGGATGCAGTCAGTACCTAAAGGCTATTTCCAATCTCTACACTGTCTTCTCAATGAAAGAATTAATTTTTTCTGCTCTAGAACCCTGCCAGGTCCTTGGTGTGACTGAGATTTTTGTACCAAAAAATTTATGGCTAAAGAAAATTTATACTATTACCTAAGCTGAACTACGTATTCCTTAAAATCACATGCTTATGTCTAGAAGATAGAGATGAGAAAGAATGAGGTAATAATTTTTTTTTAGTCATAACTTTGAATGGCTGAGTCATGGTGTTTTATGCAATATCTTTAATTTTACCTAAAGGCATTTTTAATGACCTTTTCATATTGCATTTTCCACAACAGGAAAAAAAAAACCAAGGCATGACAGCTGTCATAATAGGCAGTAGCTCATCCTAAGGAAGCCAGGATTTTGCAAGCAGATCAGCATTCCTGACAAGCCCAATGATTTGAGCTAGATAACACTTAAGGGGATCCCTTAGCAAATCCAAAAGAAGTAGTAGGCTACTATTAACCGCCCTCTACTTCAGGGTACTTCATGACATCAGGTTTGGTAGGCTGTCTTAACCATTGTACTTTGGAACAAATAGATAGCTGTTGCAAAAATATTTTAATTTTTTTTTGTTTGTCTGATGCATCTTTGTATTTTTAAATTTACTTCAGAATTTTTTTAAAACTGGCTAATAGCTCATAGGCTATAAAACCTTATCTGAAGAATTTATAATGTATGTATTATGGAAAGTTCTGCAGCCTAGAAACCAAGGACCATTGTGTGTTAGGTGAACATTAAAGATTTTATTCCATTTTTCTTGTATAAGAAATAGTGGATTACTGCCCTAATTGTGCAATATGTCATCTGCTTGTAGTCTTTCAGCTCTACAAAGTGCTATGTTATTATTTATGCCTGTGACTGTACTTAAATCTGATTAATACTATAAATATATTTATTTGAAATAAAAAAGACAATTCAGTGAAAATCAATTGTCTACAGTGAATTTTAAATTTCAAATTTCCTAAAAATGATGAATGCAAATTCTAGTACGATTTTAACTTTCTAGGATGTAAAAAGATTTTTTTTATATGTATCCCCTCAACAAATCTTTTTTTAGCACACCTTCCATTTGGTTGCAAACTTTTGTTGTAGTTTTCAAGGAAAGAATTAAAAAAATATTGTACTGGGTCTGGCTGTGATGAAGTGAATTTTCTTTATAGCAGTCCTTAGGGTTCTGCGTTTTAGATCAGTGACCAAACCAGCATTATTAACACACCAGCATTTTAACTGTTGCTGAACAGTGCTTGCTGTCTTAGGTTGGAAAAGCAAGATGTAGCTAGGGGCGTGTATTCTATTGCCATCTGTTAGAAGGAGGGCAGTTATCTTCTCTTAATTAGGCCACCTGTTAAAACCAGGTGAGGCAATCTTCTTTATCTTTTCCACAACCAATCCTCCCTCCAGAAAATATCTTCTGTTAATGAGCCATTAAGTCTCACTACATGCATGATAAAATTACATTATCCCATTGTGAGATGCTCCGCCCAGGGCGAGGAGCCAAGCATTCCGACTTAGATATAATCTGAAATTTAAAACACCACAAGCAGCCTTTTCCCACTAGATTCCCAGAAGAGCAGCTTTCTTTTCCACTAGATTCCCAGAAAAAGACTAAGCCTATCAACACCACTACTAAACTTTCAGAAGAAAACTACACCCTTCTACAAGATCACTGCTTCAACAAAACCATATTTGTCACTCCAAGAAGACTGCAGCCACTATTTAATCAGACTGCTACTAACACCCTAACAAGGTGTCAAGTTATATTCTGACTCTGTTAGTATTGTTTTGTATTACTGCATTTTTATTTTTATTTTTCCTAATAAAAAACTGTTATTCCTACTCTCATATCTTTGCTTGAGAACCTCTTAATTTCAAAATTATAATAATTCAGAGGGAGGGGGTTTACATTTTCCATTTCAAGAGAGGCTCCTGCCCTCTTTAACAGACACCTGTCTTGTTCAAACCAAGACACATGCACAGCATCAAAGCCTTCTCTTTCTAACTCTGTATCTCCAGGGAGGATACTGGGGGTGAGCAAGAAGTTGGAAGGGGACACAGCTGAAACAGCTGATCCTAACTGACCCAAGTGATAAAAGTGATATTCCATACCATATAACATCATGCTCAGCAATAAAACGGGAGTGGGGGAACATTTTTCCAAGGTAGCTGTGACTTGAGGACTGACTGGGCATCAATTTGGTAGTGGTGAGTTATTGCTTTTGCATCACTTGTTTTTTTCTGTTTTTCCACTTAATTGCCTTTATCTTAGTCTGTCAATTTTCTTGGTTTTCCCCTTCCTAGTCTGTCCCCCATCCTGTTGTGGCAGAGTGAGCGAGCAGTTGGTTGGGGGCTTACCTGCTATCCAGGGTCAAATCACCACCAGGATACAATTATGTATTCTCCATTGTTGAATTTGCTCCATTTTAAAAGGAAGGTAAAAATCCTATTTTCTCACACCGTTTAAAAAAGTAACAAACTACACGAGAAAAAATAGACTAGACAGTTGACAATAACCCTGAGTTAGCAGAAAGATGAGCTCACTATTTAAATCTATCCTACAGTTTACTGACTTGTCTGCATGATACCTTAAGTAGGAACTTTATGGGACTCTGAAGAAGGAATGTAAGTAGGAAAAGAAATAAATTTTGAAAGGGAGACATTTGCTTTGTGCTCCTGCCTTGGTTGCCAGCTTCAAGTGAAACTTCTTTGACTCTTCATGAGAATAAGTGTCCTGCTTTAACCCCAGCCAGAAACTAAGCACTATACAGCCACTTGCTCATTCCCCCCTAGTGGGATGGAGAATATAATAGGAAGGGTCTAAGTGGGAAAGAAATTCATGGGTTGAGATAAAGACAGTTTAATAAATAGGTAAAGCAAAATCCATGCATGCAAGCAAAGCAAAAGAAGGAGTTCATTTACCACTTCCCATTGGCAGGCAGGTGTTCAGCCAACTCCAGAAAAGCAGGGCTCCATCATAGGTAATGGTGTATTGGGTTTGTGTGGCTAGGTTTTGGTAGCACTGCAGGCTACAGGGGTGGCTTCTGTGAGAAGCTGCCAGAAGCTTCCCCTATGTCCAACAGAGCCAGTGCCAGCTGGCTCCAAGACAGACCCACTGCTGGCTGAGCCAATTAGCACCAGTGGTAAAGCCTCCATGATAACATATTTAAGGTGAAAAAGTTACTGTGCAGGAACAAATTGCAGCCAAAAAAGAGCAGAGTGAGAATATGAGAGGAACATCTATGCAGACACCAAGGTCAACACAGAAGGAGGGGCGGGAGATGCTCCAGGTGCCGGAGCTGAGATTTCCCTGCAGCCCGTGGTGCAGACCAGGGTGAGGCAGCTGTGCCCCTGCAGCCCAGGGAGGTTCACGGGGATGCAGAGATCCATCTGCAGCCTGTGGAGGACCCCCATCCAGAGCAGGTCGATACCCAAAGGACACTAAAGCAGGCTCCTGGCAAGACCTGTGAACACATGGAGAGAGGGCCCCATGCTAGAGCAAGCAGATGCCCAAAGAAGGTTGTGACCATGCTGAAGCTGGTTTACTTGAAGGATCTGTGGACTTGTGAAGAGAGGAGCCCATGGTAGAACAGGTTTGCTGGCAGCACTTCTGAGACCATGGGGTACCCATGCTGAAGCAGTCTGTTCCTGAAGGGGTGCACCTTGTGGAAGGAACCTGTGCTGGCGCAGTTCATGAAGAACTGTACCCCAGGGAAGGACCTATGCTGGAGAAGGTCATGAAGTTTCCTGTGGGAGGGACCCCACGCTAGAGCAGGGGAAGTGTGTGAGAAGCCTTACCCCGAGGAGGGAGCAGTAGAAACAAAGTGATGAACTGACCACAACCCCCATAGCTCCCCTCAACAGCAGAGCCTAATTTCAAATGCATAATACATCTACTCTTCTAAACATTAATGTCTATGCTAAATAGTTGTGTCTTGGTTTAAGACAATTTAAAATGAGTTACCTCCCCTTAGTTTCAACGCATCCCTTTCTACCAATAAGGAGAAAATTAATACAAGCAAGAAAAACCAAAACAGTTTGCTAACAAGCAAAACAGCAACAGGCAAAAAACCCCCCAAAACTGTGAATAATCACTAGATACAAAATTGCTAAATTTCACTGTATAGAAAATCATGCTATGGAAAGCCAATGTCCATAAAGGAGACAGAGGAGTCTTGCAACTTTATTCGAATAAAGGGAGAGAGTCCACTGGGGCATATGCCTGGGAAGTTTTCTCTCTCTCGAGGTTTCTGAGGGCACAGCCTCCTTTTATCCTAAACTCCCAGCCACATGTTGCCCTCTTCCTTTCCTCGTTGTCTGAGGTACTAGGAAGGTACAGCCTTCCCAAACCACCTACCACATATACCCCCTTGAACCTGTCATTTCACCCCAAAGTTCAGAAACTCAAGCTTGTGCAGACCGACTCATCTGTTTCAGGATGATATAAATGACTCAGACCCCAAATGGGAATGAGTTATAAAAGTTTTATTGAGAACTAATAAAAAATTCACAAAGCGAAAGGGACAGCGCTAGGAGCGTAGCCAACCACCAGAGGTTCATCCACAAAATGGCAGCTCCGCATTTTATACCCCTGGTGTTGCATCAGCCAAATACATATTCATAAGTGGTCATACATATTCAAACATCTTCCTTATATATCCCTGGCCCCTTGCAAAGTCTGCCAGTTGACTCTTCTTTGCCGTCCATTGGTGGAGACTTTCTTGCAACTTGATTGGAGGTAAGGTGTTGCCATGCCAAGTCCCCCCAGCGACAAGCTTCCCCCATTCCCAGCTGCCTCATGCAAGGGGCACATGTACACGCCCTCCCTCCACATGTCCCTGACAACCCTGACGACCAGGGTTGTCTGGTGGCAACAATACAGAGGGGAGAAGAGAGGATTAAAGGGAGGACAAAAAGGGGTCCAAAAACAACCTACAACAACAGTCACACGTGAAAAGAACTTTAAACCATAACAAAGCTCCTTTTAACACACATAATATCCATTCCTCATTTGCGAGAGCCAGTCACCACACCACCCATCTATAACAAGGAGTCAAGCTGTGTGGAGTCTAACAAACATGCGGCTTGAAGTTAATAGAGACATTAAGAGCCATTTCAAAGACGTTAACACCCATACCTTCACCCATGGAATTGTTTGTAAAGACATTAGCACACATCTTCCCTATCATCACAGACACCCCACAAACGAGGAGAAACCCAGAATAGCAAGGTAACCCCCCCCTTTCCAAGATGGTGGCTGCCATGGGCGACCTCATGTAGGGAGACAAAAGGAAGATGGCTTGATGGCTTCAGCCTTCCCTCCACTTACCTCTCTATCAGCAGGAGTTCCATTGAGAAAGGCAACTGGCACTCTCCGGTGGCGGCTGGAACTCAGTCAGGGGCTAGAACTCGTGGGGGTGTTAAATATAGGTTAGAAACTGCTATACCGTTAATAGTAATATTGTTAGATAATTAATGATTGTTATATTGATAA
The DNA here is from genome assembly GCA_013398275.1 of Promerops cafer. Taxonomy (NCBI): domain Eukaryota; kingdom Metazoa; phylum Chordata; class Aves; order Passeriformes; family Nectariniidae; genus Promerops; species Promerops cafer. The sequence goes on from VZSE01002882.1 coordinate 40,678, forward strand.
TGCATGTACTGTTAGAGAGTTTTATTATTGTGTTAAAAGTGCAGTTGTGAGTTTGGGGGAAGGGCGAATAAGCCTGCCCACCTAAATAGCCTGGGTGGAGTACATACCCCCTGGGCAGATGAGCCTGCCTGCCTACCTGAATAGGACTTTTAAGAACCAATCAGCGTCTTATCTTTCATGCAAATAAAGGATCCAAAAAGCAACCAACCAAAATGTACAAAAAAATGTATAAAAGAGGGCCTAAGTCAGCCCATAGTGTGCTGCTCCAGAAGGAACATCCAGGGACCAGCTCCTGCCCAAGAAGAAGATCCAGTGTGGGCTCTGAAGCACCCCGACGCTGACCTGGACTGGTCCTGCTCTGCACCCGCGACCCCCCTTGCTTTAGGCCATTCAATAAAGGCTGAAATCACTAAAAAACCGGGAGTGCATTCCCGTTTTTAACAGGGGGACTTCGCCTTCCTCGCAGCAGGAGACAGCAGGGTAGGCAAGGTACTACTTGAGGCAGTCCAAGATACAAGAGAGGAACAAAAGGCGTGGGGGGGGGGGGGGGGGACCGGAGGGAANGGGGGGGGGGGGGGGGGGGGGAACCCGAAGCGAAGTCTCTGCCTAGAGCAGAGACCACGAGACCACGAGGCGAGAGAAAGCTCAGCTCCAGTGCTTCAACCTTTTAAAGCAACCTCAGCAAACCTCCCGATCTGGTGATTCTGTTTCTGACTGCGTCGCCGGGCCTTAAACAGACAGTAACAATTTTTGGGCATAGATAGATGTGGAATACAATAACATTTTGGGTTACCCCAGGACAAGTTGAAGACTCCAACTCAAGAAAACAATGCTGTTTCAACAAGGATTGAAGTTTAAGTTAAGTTTAAGTTTTAAAAAGTGCTTAAGCACCTGGAGAGTCAGTATGATTAAGCAGATACTTCATACAATCAAAGAATATCTCAAATTGGAAGGGA
>VZSE01002883.1:178-19952 GCA_013398275.1 Promerops cafer
ACGGGGCTCACGGCGGGTGACGGGGCGGTGGGTGATGTCCCACGTCTCCCGCAGCTCCGCTCGCCTTCACCATGCTCCAGCTGACCCGCGTCTACATGGGCAATTCCATGTTCCGGGGGAACGCCAGCCTGAATGGGCAGCTCAGCCATCTCCTGGAAGAGAATAATGTCACCCAGGTGCTCCCGCTGGAGCCTCCGGACGCCTGGGCCCGGCGGCAGAACGAGGTGATCACCTACCTGAGGAACTTCAGGCAGCTGGTGCTGCTCTTCAACAAGGAGAGACCCACCAAATGTCAGTGGTACCCGGGGAACGGGGGTGGGTGCTCCGGGGAAGGGGAGCCTCTTCCGTGCTGCCAGGGCACGGGGGTGGCTCTCCAGGGACGGCTGGGTGAAGGGAGGGGGACGCGGCCATGTGCAAAACCTCTCTGTGGGCAAAGGGAGCCCTTCTGTGGAGCCGGGAATTTCTTACCCGGAGCACACCCTGGGATGATGCTCAACCTGTTGCTGCTCCTCAGGAAAAGGGCTGGGGGCTGGTGAGGTGCAGGAACCCTGTCTGCTGCCTGCCTGTGCTCTGCCTGCATCCCACCTGTATCCCGCTGCTTCCTGCCTGCATCCCGCCCCTGCTCCCTGCCTGCATCCTGCAGTTTGTGGGACGCTGCTGGCGATGGTTTCGTGCTCCTGCTTGCTCTGCCCTACAAGCCCTGTCACCTCTGCTGCTCCTGCCCGGGGTGTGCTTTCCTTTGCTTTCCTTTCCTTGGTTACCCCCAGACCCGTTTTGCCCCAGCCCCACATTCCTGTACCCTTGCGGAGCCCGGTGTCACCGCGGAGTCTCTGGCGTGACCCGCCCCACCCGTCCCGGTGTCCCTGTCCCGGTGCTCGCTCCATCCGCGAGCAGCTCTGTGCCCCAAAGCTCCCTCTCTGTGAAACCGGAGCTGCGCTGTGCGGAGCTAAGGCAGGCAAAGTAATCCCGGCCGCTGGAAAAGGCACTGCCGCGCTCAAGCCGAGGGGAGGCAAAGCTGTGGGTGGGTTGGGTGGTGCTGAGGCTGTGCGAACTCAGCGCCCAGTTTGCTGCTGGTGAGGGCCACGGGGTGCTGAGGGTGGGAGCGTGGTGACCCTGTCCCCTCCCTCTGTCCCCGCAGTCACCCATCACCTGTGCTGCCACCTCGGCTGCCGCCTGTACCCCAACGGCACAGCCCAGAGCTTCTACGAGGTGACGCTCAACAGGACGGCGTTCCTCAGCTTCCACGTCCCCAGCGCCACCTGGGAGCGGCGCTGGCCCGGCGAGCTGCCGGTGGCCGCCTTCGCCCAGGAGCAGCTGATGAAATACCCCGTAACCACCCAGGACCTGCAGTATTTCCTCAACACCACCTGTGTCAGCATCCTGCAGGCTCAGAGCGCCAGGACAGGTGCGTGGTGGGGCCGGGGTTGGGGACAGCGACACGGTGGTGTGGCCCAGTTGTCACCTCCATCCCTCTCACCTCTTGCAGGAAAAGTCAGCGGCCGATCGCGCACTCCGCTGGTCCTGGGGCTGGTCCTGGGAAGCCTCGCCCTGCTGGGCATGGCCCTGGGCATCTTCCTGTGCACGGGAGGGAGCTGCTAGCTTGGGCAGCTGTCCCATGTCACCCCATGGACACAGGGGACGGACCCGTCACCTTCCCGTGCATCCATCACCACCCTGTGGAGGCAGGGAACAGACCCATCATCTCCCTGTGGAATCAGGGGATGGATCCATCATCTTCCCAAGAATCCAGGAACTCTCCACGGATCCATCATCACCCTGGGGAGGCAGGGGCTGGATCCATCATCCCTGCACAGAGAACGAAGATGGATGCATCATCCCTCCGTGGAGGCGGGGACCAAGCCCATCCCTCACAAGGGATGCGTGTCCCCAGTGCCACAGGCTTTGCTCCCCAAGGACACCGGTGGCTCCCCAGTCCTGTCCCAGCTGGACTGACCCCCCCCAGCAGCCCCCAGCCCTGTGGACGGTCCTCACGCTGGGCAATGCACTGAGACTCCACACAGAAACACTGGGCATGGATGGAAAAATGGGGATGAGGGGCGTGGGGGGAAGCATCAGGAAAAACAGCCATGGAATGGTTAAAAGGATGGTGTTAAACCCTCATTTATCCCTCTTCCAGTGGGGATGGAGGGAGGATGCCACACCTTGTGTAATAAAACCACCCATCAGCTCCCACCACACTTTTGGCTGCCCTTGTCCCCCTTGGCAGCACTGATGTGGGGCTGTGGATCCATCCTGGACCACGGCTGCTGGTGCTGGGTGGGCTCTTTGGTGTTGCCAGCCCCTGTGCCAGACCTTGGGTTGTGTGCTAAGTTTTCCAGGTCTCTGGAAAGACACTGGTGGTGTTTGCAGGAGGCTGTTGCACTCCTGAGCTCATTTCAGCTTTCTCCCAGCTTTGGTTTCACTCAATTAAGTGATTTTTGCAACATATTTAATTTCCTCGCTCGGTGTGAGATGCTGAGGTCAAGCACACACAGCTGTGAGGGGACAGTTTCCCTTTCCACAATCCAAATCTGAGCTAAAAACTCCACTTTGACTGCTTAAACTTTGATTGCGTCGATAACAAACTCTTGGCCACGTTTCCCTTTCACCCAAAAGAAGATTTTGAGCTGTCCTGTGCATCTCCAGTGCTCCAGTGGCAGGAAGGGCTGGGGATGAGCCAGGAGCTGGCTGGGGACAGCACAGGAGAGAGGCTTTCCTGGATTAGTTTCCAGCTCTTTCTAAACACCCTGCGAGCAAGACAGGGTGGGATGAGGGAAGATGGGAAAAGAGACGAGGGACAGAAGGGATGCGAAGATGACCTTAGGGGCTGTCCTAATAGAGGGATGGAGGAGGAGGTCTCCAAAGCCCACATCTCATCACCCTGGCCCCCAGCCACCCCTGGAGCAGCCCCCGCCTCCCCCGGGCTCCTGGGGCAGGGGCTGGGGCGCTCCCCACCCTTGGCGGGCTCCGAGAGGCCGGAGAATCCAAAACAACAGGATGAGGCACGGGAACGTCATCGCTCGGCCCCTGGAGCAGCGTCCTTGGCAGGAGCTGTGCTGTGGGCTGAGCACTCCGTGTCCCTGCTGCCAGGGACACCAGGGCACTGCCCAAGGTCACACGTGCTGCATCTGCTGCCCACAAAGGGATTCAATCCCTTCCAGCTGGGAGAAACCGCTGCGTTCCCAGCTCTGCTTTGAGTTTCGGACTCGGGCCATCTCTGCTATCTGCAGATGTTGCACCGTGGTCCCAAGACTTGGAGCCATGCCCAGTCCCCTGTCCCTGGGCTGCAGCTCCTTGCTCCGGCTGGGATGGCTGAGTGTGGATGCTGTGGGATGCACGGCTGTGATGGAGCGGGGATGGCACGCAGGACGGACAGACCCAGGCATCAAACACTGCAGGGGACGCCTGGAACAGCAGAGCTTGCTTTGCTTTTTGCTCCAGAAATGTCATCTTTTGGACAGGTGAGCAAGTCTGAGCTTGTCCACTTCACGCAGCTCTGGAAAAGCCTTTTTCCTGCCCCCAAGGCTCCCGTGTGTGTCTGGAGAACGCTCCAGAACGGAGCTGACTCTGCTGCTGATCTTGAGTTTCCACAAGGGACTGGGCAGTGGAGATCCCCCAAAAGGGCAGAACCCTGAAGAACAGCCTCATCTCCATTGGTGTCCATGGGCAATGCATCCAAACCTGGCACCTCCATCCCAAGGCACCTTCCTGGTGGTGACCAGCATCAGTGTCTCACCTGGAAAGGGTGGCCAGCACCAGAGGGGTTATGGTGGCAGCATCCACCTCCAACACATCGTAGCCCCAAAATTTCTCTTCCTCACCCCAAACATCACAATTTGTTGCCCCAGCATTTCTCTTCCTCACCCCAAAACCCTCAAGTGCCTCATGGTGGGGCCACTGAGTCCTGGCTGGGTGTGGCAGTTGGGGACAGTGGCCTGGCTGCCTCAGAACTGGGAGCTGGGCTCCCGTTCCACCACCATTCCAACACAGACCAGCTTCCTGGCAGCCAGCAGCCACATGCATGGCTCACCCTTTCCCAAATTTGGCTGCTCTTCCACCCCGGATCACAGCTCAGGACAGGCGCCAGTGCGTATTCCAGCAGTGAGGGGTGGTTTCAGTTTTCTCCTTGGAGGACTTTTGGCTTCTGCAGGAGGATGAACGAACCTGCACGGAAACCTCTGGCAGCTTTAACCAGCGCCCAGAGTGACCCATGCCTGTATCCGCAGGGACTGTGGGGCAAGGCTTTGTTTTCCATGCATGGTTTCCATCAGCCCGCTCCGCTGTCGCTGTCGTGGATAAGGGCTCAGATAAGAGGCCCAAGCCTTGATCCTTGTTCCAGGGAGGCAATGCCCATGTGCCAGGAACCAGCTCTTTCCTTCGCCCCATCCCATGGGGAACCTGGATGGCGTGGGCAAGTCACCTTGTTTTCTTCTGGACATCAGCTCCCTCTGCAAGGTTGGTATCTCCATCCGTGTCCTTTGGGAGCTGCCGTGCCTCAGGACAAAGGGCTGGATGGCTCCAGGAGCTGCCCAAAACCAGTGATGGGCTCTGGTGCCTGCTGGAGTGGGAGAGGGGAAGAAAGTGGGGCTGATGGGATCCATCTGGAAGGAAGTGGGATTATCCCTGTAAACACCTCTTACGCACTCGGAGCCTGCGCTGGTGTCATTGTGGCTTTTCAGGACTAAACAATCCCTGTCCTTCCAAATTCTCAGAGGTCACAGTGTCACAGCTACAGATGTTTTAATTCCTGGCTTTGGGACACCCTTGTTAACCCCAGGGGCTGCACTGGGGTGAGGGGATCTGCTTCCTAGCAGCCTCCTGCTCCCACATGGAAGTGAGCAGCTCCCTGGAAAAGCCTCTCAGCACCGGGAAGGGCCGTGCCAGTCACTCCCTCCTCGCAGGGCGGACGGTGCCCAGTGCTGCCCTCTTCCCTTCCCGCTCACTTCCCAGGTCAGCCGGAGGAAACAGGCCAGGAGCAGGGATACGTGGCAGGGGGTACCACCCATCCCACACCTCTGCCCTGCCCCAGAGGGCTGCCCTCTCCCTGGGGAGCGCTCCGGAGCAAGCCAGGCTGCTCCACCAGCTCCTGCAATGCAGGCGAGTGGGGATGGGGGCTCCCAGCCGGCAATCACAGTCAGGATTCCAGCGAGGAATCATCGCTTCACCTTCCCTTCCCAGCTGGAGGTTCCCACTCCAAGCCCACGTGTCCTCAGAGCAAACTTCTCCTGGCACCAGCCCCTTCTCCCTTCTTCCTCCACTGCCCAGCCCTGGAGCAGAAAAGTTCAGAGAGATAAAGACATGAAAAAACAAGATTTTTCTTTGGAAAAACCCAAGCTTGCTTGCACTACGCCTTCAGAGACGTTTCCCTGGAAAAATGACTGTTAGGGAACACTTTCACCCACTTCCCAGAGTTGGGAGCAGCCTTCAATGACTGAAGCCATTGGGAGCAAAGCCCTCCTCCCAAGACCCCCACACTAAGGGCTGAAGCTCCTTGGAGCAGCCCCAAAATGTCACCATCCAGTCTGGGATGGGGAGCGTGGCTCTAGGTGCAGCCAGCCCAGGCTGTGGAGGGACAGAAGACACAAACAAGGCTGCAGGGCATGATGGATCTGAGCCCTGTATCCCCTCCCATCATCAACCTGCTGTGGAATCCTCATCCCATCTGCTCCTTCCCTGCCCTGGGACGGGAGGGGCCAGCCAAAGGGTGGGAACACAGCGCTGATGGAGGTGATGACATCTGAAAGCCAGCCTGTGGTGAGGAACACGTGCAGCCCCCGGAGGTGCTGAAAGCCATTCCCTTCAGGAATAAACCAGGAGCCCATTTCAGCCAGGCCTTCCCAAAGCAGCATGGACTTCTGGGAGTGCATTCCAAGGACAAGTGTTTTCCTCGAAGAACTGAACGACATGCCTTCATCTGAACCCTCACAATCCTCACTGTTCCAAGGATTTAGGTTAAAAGAGGCCCAGGAAATTTGCATTTATTTGTTCCAGTTTGGGAACGGCGTTGCTTAGAAAGGACTGGAAATTCAAGCTGTGCATTACAGAATTCCCAGCCTGGAGGTTCAGTCAGGATCCTTGTTTGGTGCCAGACCAAGATGTGAACACCTAAACCTTGTGGGAAGCATTTCTATGGATAAAGGAGTCCATGTGTGCCGTGACTTGCTCCCACCACCTCCATGTCACTGGAGAAGGGAACAGAGGATGTCATGGACACCGAGCACCCTCCGCACCCCCAGTCCTTGGAGGACAAATATTCCATGATCCTAAAAAATGCACACTGAGTGGGCCAGAACCAAAACCACTGGGAACGTTTGAGCAAGCACTGCTGTTGCTGCTGGGCAGAAGCATGGAAGCCCTGGAAGCTTTGTCTGGAGGTGGGAAAGGCATTGGACGCCGGCTCCGAACACACCCCACAGCAGGGGGGAAAGGGTGGAAGGAAGCAGGGATTTTTGGTTGGACTTTGGGGCTTTTTTTCCTGTTTTTCTCCTTGCTAGTGTGCAAGCTGGGGCTCTGCAGCCATTGTGAGTCTGGCCCCACAATGCAATAAAAACAAACCACAGGAAGGAAAGGAATTAGCAGTGAAAGGAAAAGCAGCATTGGCAACAAGGACTCAGGCCCAAAATAAACCCGCTGGCTGCTGCTGGGGGTGCAGGTAGGAGAGGTTACACCCTCCCCTGGGGGAGAAGCTGGAGCTTAGGGGTGAAATCCTGGCTTTTTGGGTTTATTGCTACAGGTGGGCAGGGTTGCAAGGGGCTGGAATCACAGGGAACAGCCCCATGCACAGGGATATGGGAAGGAATTTCTTTGAAATCTGAGGTTTCCTAGAAACTTGAACTAAGGGGGAGCAGAGGCAGCACCTGAAAAGACTGGGCATCATGGGCAGAGGAAGCAGCCTCAGCTGGGGTTACCACTTTATCCTTATGGATTCTGAGGAGAAGCAGAGACCAAGGGTTTGGCATTGCAGGTTTGTCTCAGCTGCTCCCCTAGCCTCTGCTGTGTCCTGCCAAGGCAAATGTACACAGGATCTAACAGGAAATCTTCCCGGGGCTGCTGCTTCCCCTGCGTCACTCCGAGTGGAGCTGCAGGGGTGGGTGGGACCTGCTGGACCAAGGGCAGCATGGACATAGGGGCTATGTCCACCTCAAGCTGCTTCCTGCTCCCAAGGGAGGAAAACAGGAATAAACTGAAAACAAAACCACCTTGAGGTGGCATCTGCTTCTCCCCAGCAAACACTTCCCTGTAGGTGAACCAGAGCCCATCCACTCCCCAAATAGGGAATGGGGTAGGGAGAAGCTGGAAGGATCCCACTTTACAGCCCCCAAGATCCCTGAAGGAACTGGAAGGAGCGTGGAGCCATGTGGCATTGGGCTCTTCTCCCAGGGAACAAACAACAGGACAAGAGGAAACAGCCTCAAGTTGCTCCAGGGGAGGTTTAGACTGGATATGACAGAAAATTCCTCCCTAAAAGGGTGATCAAGTACTGGCACAGCTACCCAGGGCAGTGGTGGAGTTCCCCATCCCTGGAGGGGTTTAACAGACGTGTGGATGTGGCACTTGGGGACATGGGGCAGTGGTGGCCTTGGCAGTGCTGGGGGAACGGTTGGACTTGACCTCAGAGGGCTTTTCCAGCCTTATGATTCCATGATTTCTGCTGCTGCCTGGCACAGGGAAGCCCAGGTCTGTCCCAGAAATACACCACCAGGGAGGTTTTGCCATTCCAACTCCATCAAACACTTTATTCCCATCAGCCTCACCCGTCCTCACAGAGGACAGAGTGCAGGAGGGGAGGGAGCTTTTCCAGACTGGTTCCATGTGGGGGCAATGAGGGACAACCAAGGCCATGAGGAGCCATTCCCAAATTCCACCATGACCGAGGAGTCTTTGCTAAGCTGGTGCAACTTCAGATTTCAAACCAAGTGCTGACTTTTGGGACTTGGCAGTTAGGAGAGCCCACAGAGGCCTTGAGAGACTCTTTTCCCAACCAATTGTGGGGCCTAACACGGCCCAGTGCACTTCCAACAGCACCAAAACCAGACTCTGAACCAATACCACACTCTGGACTCAGAGGGGAAGGGGAGGAAGGGCTGGGATTAAAAATATCACCCCAAAACAACAGGAATTTGGAAGAAATTTACACGAAGGACGTAAAAAGCAGGAGCAGCTATCAAAATATGTTGAGATGGCCAAGAAAAGTCACATCAAAATATATTTAAAAACCAGAAATTCCAATCTGTGTGGAATTTAAAACTCCTTTCCCCACCTATGTTTTCCTGCTCAAGGAATCTCTGTTGTTCCAGGACGCGGAACATGATAGGCAGCACCAGTTATGTCCTGAAAAAGTATTTCCCCAAACTCTGAGCACTTCCATAATTTACAAACCAAAGATGAGCTAAACACCTCAGCCATCCCCCCCTCCCTCTTCCCCCTTCTACAGTGGGCAGGAGAAAAGACCGCAAACAAATCTGACTTTGCGTTTCCAGGGAAGTCCAATTTTTCCACACATCAATATCCCTGCAATCCGTTGTAGACCTTCTGCACTGATCCTTGCTTCAACAGCTGCTTGAGACCTGCAAGGGAAGAGAGAGTGTCACATGCAGAGCACAGCAAAGACGTTGGGGATGACTTTTCCAGCGCTTCTTCCCCATTCCTGAAATCCCGGACACTAAACATCCCAAGGAACTGGCAGTTCAAGGATCTGTCGGTATCACATTCTTACCAAACAGGCTAAAAGAGTGAGTCAGCCCTTAAATCCATAATAGCTCATCTCCTGGGGTCAGCACGGCAGGGAAGGGCTGGCAGGTCTCCACTGCTGCTTAAAGGGCAAGTCCACACGGAGCAGAGGAAGCAGAGTGGCAAGGATGGATGTGTCACTGTTTTTCCAGAGATTAGAGAGGGAGTCCCCTCTGATTAACTCAGCCTGGTCACTCACTGCCCTGGAGCCCCTCAGGACACAGCTCAGAGCAGCCTCAAAAACCACTGAGTCCAAAACAGGACCCAAAACAGAGGGAAACTCCCAACACTGTGGGTGACCTTCAAATAACTAAAAAAAGGACATTGAGGGCTGGAGTGTGTCCAGGGAAGGGAATGGGGCTGGGGAAGGGGCTGGAGCACCAGGAATGGCTGAGGGAGCTGGGAAAGGGGCTCAGCCTGGAGAAAAGGAGGCTCAGGAGGAACCTTCTGGCTCTGCACAACTCCCTGACAGAAGGGGGCAGCTGGCAGGGTCAGGCTCTGCTCAGAGGAACAAGGGACAGGAGGAGAGGAAATGGCCTCAAGTTGCTCCAGGGGAGGTTTAGATTGACTATCAGCAATGAAACCAACCAATTTACTTGTACAGAAGAAAATTCCAACCTTTCAGGCATGCAAATACTTCAGGAAATCCTGCTAAAAAACAGTTTGTCTCTCTGCAACCCTTGTCCTGCTTGTCTATCCTTAAACTTTTTTGGCTACACGTTCTACCGTCCTTGAAAACCAGTGATGGGATGCATAAGGGTCACAGTAGCTGTGTTAAAATACTGGAAAACTGTCCTGGAAGTATTAACTGGAAGCAGGATGTCTCTCTGCCAGGCAAGAACTTCTCATGCTCCTTGTCTGATGGCCAGAGATTCCTGAACTCTTTTCAGGAACACCAGGACAAAGTGAAACCCTGTCCAGGAGCTGCTTATTATTAGGAACAGGTCATTCTCCAAGGCAAATTCACTTCCTCTCCCGCATCCAGAGGAGGCTCCAAGTCACTTTCCAGCTGGTGGGTGAGAGGATGTGGCTCCTGGATGTGTGGTTCTTAGAAAGGAAGGCTGGAGAAAGGTGTGCTCCAGGAACCCTGAAAAAATTGGGATTAGCACCATCTCACACCTCATTTCCCAGCAGCTCCCACACCTCTGGCCTGAAGAACACCCTCAGTAGTACACAGGATATTGCAACACGTACCTGAGGTTTAATCAGGAACTCAAAGGAATCCTAACAATTGGTGCTATTGCACTTCAGGCACTTTTTACTGGAGCCTGAAGTCAATTTTTCCTTTGAAATGTCACTGATACCAACAAGTGACAGGTTACAGCACAGAGGGAGAGGAAGCTCTGATCAACAGTGATCAAGTCCCACTGCAGGAAAGAAGGGATATTATTTCTGTGACTCCAAAGCTCAGGGTGGTGCTCTCAGAGCCAGAGTATCTTCTGACAGCCCCAGGAGCTGGACATGTGGTCAGGAGATAAGAAACAGGACCACTGCCAACTATAAGGAAAAAAGGGATGTTTTGAATTCTGAAGCCTACTGTTTTCCATTGCATGTGTACACTGAACTGCTGCCACACACAGAGATAGACCTATTCCCACATAAAACTCCTGAAACCATGGATGTTTGGAGATACCCAGCACACAGAAAGGCATCTGACTGCCTACCCAGTCACCTTCCCCTGGGAAATGTGGAATTGCTTTAGGAGGAGAGAAACACCCAAGGCCCTGTGCCTGAACACACCCATGCCAGTGCCATTATCTCTCTGTTCCCGGACATCCCTAGAGGTGTGTGAGCAATTCTGTCAAAACCATGGAGGTCACTGCTCCTGCCCAGTGACCTCCAAACTGCCAAGAGCAACAGCTGGAACAACCTCACATCTGTTTCAGAGTTGCTGTTGCCTGATGAAGTTTCTGGAAGGGCAGCAGAGCCTGGACTGAGACTCCACAGTGATGTGGCCATTGTGCCCTGCACAACACTCTTGGAACAAGAGGGAAAGCACAGGGATAAAACCATGAACCAGGATCACTCTAAGCCCAGCCCAGAAGCACAGACCTCCTAGCCCAAACAGCTGCAGGAAGAGCCTTGGGACATCTGGAGCTGCAGCCACTGACTGGACTGCACAGGGCAGCTGGCACAGTGTGCCAAGGCAGCAGCAAGTGCCAAGAGTGGAATAAAACCCACCCAGGGCTTGGCTTCCCACCACGAGCTTGAGGAGTCTAGGAAATCCACTAAAAGAAGTGAATCCACTTCAGAAGAAGCCCTGGAAGAAGTTCTGGGGATGGGGATTTCCTGAAGAGCTGCACTAGTACATGCCAGGAATGTCTCTGTCCCATGGCAGAGGATGAGGCCCTTGATTCCTATTCTGATGTGGAGCAGCAGAACCACAGAGGCTGCTGGAGCAAAAAATTCCCTGCTAGGAGTACAGGATTTAAGGATTTACCCTCCTGGCAATTTTAGGATTCCTACATGGTTCATCAGGTTTCCATCTGAGCACTGAAGCTGAGCAGCAGATGTGTCCTAGAGGGAGTAGGGTGGCAGGAGCTGTAGGGAGGAACAACCCTTCTCCTGACGCAGTGGGACATTCCTTACCCTCAGCAGCACAGGGATTTCCACAAGTCTTGCCTCCAAGAAAGTAGCAGCAGGGGCTGGAAAACCCTTTGTGATCCCATTCCAGCTGAGGCAAAGCAGACAGAGGCTGAGCCCAGCAAGGCTGTGGGGTCAGACAGATGGGCAGCACCAAAACAAAGCACCTGCAAACTTGCCAAGAGCTGCATTCCAGCAGCAGCACATCCCAACCTCAGCCACAACCACAGCAGCCAAGCCTTGCTTCCAAGGGAAGTGGGAGTTAATCACAGGCCATCAGCCAACTGTGTTATGCTGGACAAGGGGCACAGGGACAGGACAGCCCCTCCTGACTGCTCCAGCCCCTGGATGAGCTGTGCCAGGTTCAGGCTCAGGGCTCTGGACACGCACCTTCCCGCTGCTCCGGCGTCAGCTGCTCCTTGGGGAACTCCACGTCGAAGGTGATGATTAGGGAGCCTTTGATGTTGTTGTTGTCAAAGTTTGGAAGCCCTTCTCCCTTCTTCCACAGCTTGGCGCCCGGTTTTGTGGTTTTATCCCGCCCAATGTGAACCTGGCAAGAAAAGGAATTTTAGAACATTGTTAGTGTTACAGGATCCCAGGATCACTGAGGCTGGAATTTTAGAACATTGTTAGTGTTACAGGATCCCAGGATCACTGAGGCTGGGAAAGATTTCCAAGATCATCGAGTCCAAGCTGGGACTGATTCTGACCTTGTCAACCAGAACAGAGCACTGAGAGCCACATCCACATGTTCCTTGGAATGGGGACTCTACCACCTCCCTGGGCAGTCCATGTTCTGTATGTGCACCCCAATACTCCAACACTCTTTCCAACCCACTGGAAAGCTCCAACTGGCATTGATTCCTTGTCAAAACCAGTGATATCCGATGGGTGCAGGAGGTTTTACTGGACACGTGCCAGAACTAACACCAGCCACTGCCGGGACAGCCTGGCTGTGAGGCACACACTGTGCATCCCCATAGAGAGCCCATTGGCCTGGAATGCTCCAGCAGAGGGAATAGTGTAGATAGCCAGACCCTGAGCAAGCCAACCCTCAGCACAGAGCTGCAGGTGAATTTGGGATGCACACAACACTCTGGAGCTCACCTTGTGCCCATCCAAGTGGGCAATATCCATCTCAAAGCCTGTCAGTGCCTCGACCAGCGAGATTGTCACGTTTGTGTACAAGTCATCTCCTCTCCTTTCAAACACTGGGTGCCTGTGGAAATAAGAGCCATTGAAATTTACTCCTTCCCCAGAGGGGAAACAAGTCCTTGAGCTTCTTTCCTTCTATTTGGGAGTGTGAAGAAATCATAAATAGGAGGGGAAGTGAGGAATGAATCAAATTTAGCCTCATTTTCCTGTGTAAGATATCCACTGATAAGTGTCTTTTCTATTTCTAGGGCACTGAGTGGTGAGGTGTGGCAAGAAGTCCTGACTCACACAGCAATTTTCTTAGTAGTGCATTTCCTTACAATAGTGAGGTTGTGTGCTACGAAAAAGGAGATATTTATTCTGAATCACACATGGTGAATTCAAGCCAAAAATATTAAGATACTTTGATAATTCCACTTTTAACAGCATCAAATCCAGCTCCTCCAGCACCACGAGGGCTGAGCATCCTGCACAGCCCTGAGTGCCAGGCCTGCACCTGCCCTGCTGAAGGGCAAGCTCCATCTGGCCAAGCAAGAGCCTAACTAGGCCAGAGACTTACTTAAGAACTTTTATTCGGAAGCGCAAATCTCCTGGCTCCCCATCTACGTGGGGCTCACCTGTGGGGGAGAAAGAAAAGTTTTGTTTAAAGGAAATAGTTAGGAAAGAGTGAAGAGACAAGCAGGATAGTACAGACTTGTAGCTCACAAGTCAAAGGAAGAAAAAGCAACTAACTGATCTTTAGATGACTAAAATTCTGCTTAAACATATCCTAAAGAGCTTAGGGCTTTCTGAGTGTTGCCACAGCAAGGTCACACCTCTGCTTTTCTGGAAGACCTGTCTGCATGTTAATGATGTCCTTTAGTCACTGAAGGGCAGAGGGGATCCCTTCACAGGCTCAAGCCTGGAACAGATGCTCCTGCTCAGGTGTTATGGGAAACATCAGACTTAGAGCTGGTTTTGTGCATGTCCAGCTAAGGCAGTGGAACTGTGTTATCCAGACTTAGGAACGTGCTCCTGGATTCCAGCATGCAGAGGACACAGCACTTCCAACCACATGGGGGGCTTGGGCACTGCCAGTGCCAGAGAACCACAGAAGAGGAGCAGCTCAGAGCTGAGCACACACTCACCTTCCCCAATGAAGGGATACTCCATGCCATCCCTCACCCCTGGCTCTATCTCCACTTCCAGCGTCCGCTCCTCATTCACCAGCCTGAAAACGGGAAGAGCAACCCAGCACTCAGTTTTCAACTTTATTTATTTATTTCAACTTCATCCTAACTTTTAATTTGTGTCACTGGGGTAAGGAGAACACCCCCACAAGATCACACATGCTCTCCTTGCTCACATCTACACCCAGAGGGTCAGAGCTGCCTTTCTGGTGAGCTGAGACTCAGGGAGCAGAGAAGGTGAAGCTGAAAGCCCCCAAATGCACAGTCAGCATCAGGGTGTGTGACTGCAGCATGGCATTCCATATCCAGTTGTTCCCAGCTGTGTGCTTCCCCTTCAGATTTAGCTGTGAAAATTCCACTGCAGTGTGACTGTGGATGGAATAAAAGGCTGGAAGAGGAAACTGGGGAGCTCTACATCCAACAGTTGTAAGAATCAAGAGTGGCTCCCGGGCAATGAGAACCCGGTGTTAAGCCCTCCCAAAGTCCCCCGTTCTTCCAGGGAATATAGGCGCGTTCCCCCGCCTAGCGGTGGGTTTTGGAATAACCATCCCTATATAGATGTCACTACATAAAATCAGGGTATTTATGATTCTGTGGAGCAGAAAACAGCACCAAACTCACTTGACGTTGGGACATTCGTCACAAACAACTTCCTGAGTCATCTGGAAGCGCCCAGGCCCCAGCTGGGTGGTTCTCATCTCCTGCCTGCAGTTGCATTTCCGTTTGCCAGGTGCCTGTCTTGCCACTGGCTTGTTCCTGACAACCTGCAGGGAAGAGGGAGAGGTTGATGTCAGCGTTCCAGGGTCTCCACAGGGGTCTGGATTTCTCTGAACGGGGAACGGTTTGGGTTGGAAGGGACCACCTAATTCCAGCCCCATGCCATGGGTAGGGACACAGTTGCTGTGTGGTGCTGCCCCAATAGCTCCAAATGGGGCCTCAGCAAAACACTGACAAGTTTTCACCTTGTGATCACACCTTAAACACCAGAAAAGCTCTCTCTGACATCACTATTGCCATTCTCTTTCCTCTTCCACACTCTTCCACACAGGAAAGGTAACACTAGGATGGAACACCCCACACTTTGGTTATGACACTGTTTCATCTAACACAAAGGGGAAATTATCTGGAGTTCCCCCAACAGCCACAACACAAAAACAATCAAATGAAAGGCAACATGCAGACAAGAGGGACTGTCAGCACCAGAGATGGAGCTTGCTTAAAAGAAGATAATAATTTCCCACATACTCTTCTCAGTTATATAATCTGGAAATTTGCAGTGACACGTTTGGCCATAGAAAGAGACTGAAAAACCCTCAATGTGGTTTTGCAAGAATTGCAAAGTGAATTTGAAGCTTATGAACAGCCCCTCAAATATCCCTAAATTCTACAGAGGGACAATTTACACCTCTTCCAACTGGGCTGCTGCACTAATCAAGCTGAGCTGGTGACTGACAGCCAACAAATCAATATTATCACACTTTATGGAGACACTGCCAGATGCAAAAGGTGAATAAATGTGTGGTTTCTTCAGTAAACTACAGGAAATAGCACCACAACATCCTCCACTGCCAGACACAGAAGAGCATCTATTTCAGCTCTAATTTTTGGGAGAAGATATTCTGAGCTCTGGTCGGGCACCTCAAACCTGGGAACACTTGGAAACACTGAGACAAGTAAACTTACTTCTACAAAGTTTCCTGAATACACCTCCTCCAGTGTGACCTCCAGGTCCACGATGATGTCACTTCCTCGGGGAATATTCCTGTCTTGCTGGCGAGGGTTTCCTCCAAACATGAATCCAAAGTCCCCAAAGAAACTGGAGTTAAGCACACTGATTAGGTCAAGAAGGAATTCTGGGCAAATGCTTCTACTCCACTAAAAAACAGCCTCCTCGCAGTCCTAAAGCTCCAGAGTAAACCCAGGAACCTCTTTTTGCTCCTGCAGAACAGAACTAAAGCCTTCAAACATAGCAGCCACTTTGGAAGAGTTTTCTGCACTAAAGAAAACAAAATTTGGAGCAGAACACTCAAAATCTGATGTCTCCACACTGCACTGCTGCTCAGCTGCCACCACCAAAATGTGTAAACTCTGAGTAGCACTGCAGGTCGCTGCTAGCAGGTTGGTTTTCAGTAGTTTGAGGACAAGAGGGATGAGGAGAACTCCCTAGGAATCCTGCATATTGTCCCTCAGAACAGAGCAGAGCAGCACTGCAGGTCCTCACCCAGGATTACAGGAGCTGAGCAACTTCTGTAATTATTTTAGGAAATTTATCCAAAGGGGCAGATAATCAGGTTCTGTCCAAGCAATGTGCAAGTGTCTTTGGTTTTTAATGCTCCAAAGTCTACAGGTGCTGTGCAAGTAACCACAGCATTGCTTTGCAGAAGTAAAAGTGTCCCCAAAGTGATGTGTGACAAGAGGTTAAACCTCAATCACACACAGATAACCTGAGAAAGTTTCCACATGTTTGAAGCAGGTGCTGCACCTGAAAAATCACCCACAGTGCCCAGAGGTGCCCATGTGGGAAGTCTCTACTGGGTCCTGCCTGCAGCAAGCAGTGGGGCACACCAAAACTGGAAATTGCATGTGGGATACCCACTGTAAATGTACTTCTTCAAATTCTCAACTCGCACATCAGCGACCCTGGGCCAGGTAAAAACCCCATCAAAAGGGTGCTTGAGCATCACAGAATCACAGCAGCAGCTGTAGGACAGCCCAAAGGGGTTAAAGCTTCTTACTGGGAGAAGATGTCTCCATGGGAGCTCTGGTGCCCATCCTTCAGGCCCTCCTCTCCATAGGCATCGTACTGCTTCCTCTTCTCCTCGTCTGACAGCACCTGGAAAGGCAGGGATGTAGGACAGGCTCATCTGGAGCTGAGGGGAGGTGCTGGACAAGGCTCTGAGGGCCCCCAGCACTTCTCACTGGGGACTCTACAGGAGCCCTCCTTGCTGTGCTAGAAAAGTTAAGCCCATAACAAGCACATTTCATTCATCAAAAAAGCAGGAGGAACCTGGAAAACGTAAACATTTGAGTTTACATTGAATATTTAAAAAAGAATCAGAAGGAATAACTCAAATCCTACAAAGTAGGACATGCTGAGACAAATAATCACATACCACCATCCCTGTGTCTCAGCCATGACTTTTAAGACTTTTAAGCATTGATTTTATTTCCTAAGTTTTGATCTTTTCTCCTTCTTGCCTCAGAGACCCAGAAGTCTCTGGTCACATTTAGTCTTCCTGGCCCTTCCTCCCCGACTGATCATATCTGGAAAAGCCAGAGTTGGCAGGTTGGCTTGCAGAAGGCTGTACAGGAGTGGGAACAGATGGAGAAGCAACTCAACAGGTGGAGAAGCAGCTAAAAGATGAAAACCAGCTGAATTTGGGGTGTTTGGAGAAGCTGTGGCTGCCCCGTCCCTGGAGGTGTCCAAGGCCAGGTTGGATGGGGCTTGGAGCAACCTGGGATAGTGGAAGGTGTCCCTGCCCATGGCAGCGGGTGGGACTGGATGAGCTTTAAGGTCCCTCCCAACTCAAACCATGCTGAGATTCTTTGGAATTATAACCACTGATAAATGCTAGCAACAGGGAAAAAATCAGCGGTGACTTCACTACTTTCACCCAACAGGTAAGGGTCCAGTTCCCCCTTTGCCACTTGGGATTCCCATGGAAACTCCTCCCAAATCCATCCTGAGACTCATGACTCTTTGTAGAAGAGCCTCAGCTCCCTCTCCTGGGATCAGTCTCCTTCCCAGTTGAAACAGCTGAATTCAGACCACGCAGCTCCGGGCTGGAATCAATGAGCCTGTGAAAATGAAGAGACTGAGCAGGTTCACTGACCTACTTTGCCCTCAATTTTTTGGGAAAGCTTTGCCATAATCACCTACCCAGACCCTGAGCAGCAGTGCTGTTAACAGAGAATTCTGCTCTTTAAGGGACACCCAATTCTGGTTCCATTTTGCCCAAACCAACCAAATCAACTGGCTGTATCCCACAGCTAATTCAGCAGAAGGATTTCCAAGCTGTCCTGGCTAAACACAGATCAAGGCCTTGCAGGGAGGGCAGCAAAAGCTTCCTGCAAACCTCACATACATGAATACTGGATTTCTGATTTGATTTTACAAACATTTTTTTCACTCAGCTTTTAAATAGAAAGAATAATCTCAACTCCTGGCAAACACTTCAATCAACTGGAACTCGAGGAAGAGGCAGAGAAAACCTCTGCCAGCAGAAAGTGCCAACAAAATCCCAGCTCACAGAAGCAGCACCAAGCTCACAGCTCCACATGCATCAATCCTGAGGTGCTGCAAATGACAGGGGATTACTTTTATCCACAAAAAAAATCTTTATATTAATTTTCCCTGTCATAATTAAGCCAGTTTATTTAAGTCTGAACTAAAAAGGGGTCCCAGCTCTGAGAGAAAACTAAAGTGAATGGTTTTCTTTCTCAACACAGAGAAATAAATGCCAGCTGGTTCTCTCACTTCCTCATTTGAGGAATATTTGCACATCTGAGGAGCAGCAGGGATGGAAGCAGGAGCCAGGCTACAAACCCTTTCCCCTGCAGCTGGATTTTTCCTGAAGGACCCCAACCTCCCACCCAAAGAGCAATTCACTGCTAGGAATTTTTGCTAATGGAATTTTTCAGCACCATCTTCCTCTGGGTCTCTCTGCTGCACAGGGGGGAGCAGGAGCAGATGGAGTCCAACAATGACAGAAGGAGGACAAAAGGGACAGAAAACATGGAGGAAACAGCCAGCATTTCCTCACTATGTATGTACAGCCAAGGCAAGCAGGCTTTGACTCCAAGCCTTTGGGCAATACAATAATTTATATCTGATTTATTTAATGCACTGTGCTATTAGTATGGGGGATCATTTGCATGCCACAACATCATCATGGAATAACAGGAATCCTGCTGTGACCCACAATTACTTTTCTCACTCAATATCCTCTAAACCCAAGGCCAGCACCTTTCACTTCCCATCAGCTCAGACTAATCCCAGCCAGGCCCTACACACACTTGGAGCTGCTGCACCTCCACTCCTCCCTTGAGGAACTGGGAATAAATTCCAAAGAACTTTAAGCTGATGCCTTGGCTTCCTCCTGGCTGAGAGAGCTGAGGTGTTGGATTGTCCTCTGGCAGGAGCAGCTCTCCAAGCAACCTGGTATGCTCTGCATCTTTGGTTTTCATTTGGGAGAGTATCTGGAACTGGATGTAGTAACAGGGCCAGGATGGGATTTGGTGTAGTAATAGGGGGAAGGTGTACATTTATGAGAAGGAGAAGGAGGGAAGGGAATTTGATGTAGAAGGTGTCCCTGCTCATGGCAAAGGGATGGAATGAGATCATCTTTAAGCCCCTTCCAACCTAAACCATCCTGGGATTCTGTGATAATAAAAGATGCAGGATGGAATTCAATATATTAACAGGGGAAAGATGGAGTTCCACATGGTAACAGGGGAAGGACAGATTCCAGCTGCACCTTACAGAAGAGCCTTTAATTCCCTACAAATCTCCTTTCCCATCCCCTGAATGCTACAGGATGAATCTTCACGAGTCTCAATGGCCAAGCTCTGGCCTGTTTTACTACGAGCCCCATCCACCCTTCCCAGCCCGGGGAGGACATTCCCGGCTCCCGGCCTCACCTCGTAGGCAGCGCCCAGGTCCTGGAACTTCTCCTGCGCCCGGGGGTCGTCGGGGTTCCTGTCGGGGTGGAGCTGCAGCGCCAGTTTGCGATAGGCCTTCTTGATGTCCTTGATGGAGGCGCCGCGGGACACCCCCAGGATCTTGTAGAAGTCTCTCCTGCCGTGGGGGGAGAGAGAAGGTGAGGGAAGGGGAACGGGGAGAGGGTGAAGGAGAACGGGGATAGGAGAGAGGAGAGGGAGAGGGGAACGGGAGAGAGAGGGGATGGGAGGGAGACGGGAAGGGAGAGGGGCGAGGGGGAAGAGGTGGGGGGAAATAGGAGAGAGGAAAGCGATGAGGGGAAGGGAGCGGGGTCCCGTCAGCGCCGCGGCCGCCGACCCTGAGCAGGGGGAAGGCCCGGTGCTGAGGCGGAACCCCCCAGGCCCGTGGGCGCGGCCCGGCGCACTCACCCCGCGGCGGCCTCCCCGCAGAGGCAGAGGAGGAGGAGGCAGAGGCGGCC
>VZSE01002883.1:20202-70202 GCA_013398275.1 Promerops cafer
GTTCCTGGTGGGAGCGCTCCCGGCCCCGCCGCCCGCCCGCCTCACGCCGCACTACCTTCGCAAGGCGGCCGCCTACGCCCGCGCTCGGGCGGACCAGGGCTGCTTCCCGCGGCTGCGCTGGCCCTGCTGGCGGCACATCGCCTGCGGGAAGCTGCAGCTGAGCCGCGAGATCGCCTGGCTCTACTTCGAGCTCTTCCGCGGCCTCCTCGGGCTCGCCCCGCCGCTCCGCCTGCGCTGGGCCGAGGCTGAGGCGGCCTGCGCCAGCGCCGAGGAGCTGGAGCGGGAGCGGAGCAAGGCAAGAGCCCGGACCCGGCCTAAGGCAGGGGGAGCCCCGACCCCGCCTAAAGGGGAGCCCGGCCCAGCCTGACAATTCTCTCTCTCCCGTGCTCTCCAGCTCTCCGTGGACACTCTGCAGTTCCTGCTCTTCCTGTACGTGCAGCAGCTCCACAAGGTTTCCCTGCGGCGGTCTCTGATCGGGGACGAGTGGCCCAGCCCCAGGACCAAGTCCCCCAGCCTGACGGGGAAATCGGCCGGCGGGAATAAGGTACTCGTGCCTGGGGGACACCCCGCGTGCAGGAGCTTCTTCGCCTTGCGGAACTGCCTGGAGGCGGCTTGGGAAGGGACTGGTTTGTTCCTGGGAGGGTTTCACCTCTGAGCAAGGGTCCAGCTGCAGAATTCCTATCCCACAGTAAACGAAGTGAAGTTGTTGTGATCCCTACAGTTTATAAAAAGTTTTTTTTTTAAGTTTTCCATGAGACTTTCCTGGAGTACAAAGCCGACTGAATATTCCCTAAAAGTCTTAGCAAGTCTCCTTTTAAGAAGCAACAGCCTTTTTGCTTTATTTGCCAAGCAGGAAGCTCTCCTGGTGCTCATAGTGCCTTTCCCGTGATCCAGCCTGGAGTTTTGAATCCCAGGGGGTTCCCTGGCATCCCATTCTGTTTCTGAGAGGGGAGTTGGTCCTTCAGCTGCAGATCAACCACGTGGAAACACTGTTTCTGTTTATAATACTGCCGGGTATTTAGGAAGGAGTGAGTTGGGTGTGTCCCGTGGGCAGCTCTGTGTGGGAGAATGGATTACAATTTGCAACCCTACCTAAGGCCCTGCCAACCTCTGGAATTCTGGCACAAACTTGCTGCTGTGAGCAGGAGGAGCTGGTGAAATGTAGCTTAGGGCAAGCTGGAATAATTAAAAAATAGGAGCTGGATAACTTTATCCTGAAACGTTGAACAAAAGTGGTGAGGACAAGGTGTAATCACAGCTGTGTGTTCCTTCAGCAAAACTCAGCTTTATGAAGCTCTGCCAAAATTCCAGTCTCCTGCTTTTGTTTTGGGCTGGAGCCCTTTAGAATTTGAAATGAGGATTCTTTCTGAGGGTTTGGTTTATCAGGGCACTCGCTGTGGAGAAATGACCCTCTGCTTTTTATCCCGGCACTGAATCCTGGCCACAGGTCTGGCCCAGCTGCAGGGATTTTCCAGAGGAGCAGCTCCAAGACCTTGAGTGTCAGTTATTGATTTGTTTCCTCCCTTCAAATGCCAGCAGCAGAGGCCTGGGTTTGTGTGGGATTGTAGAAGAGCCTGGTGCTGCTCTCTAGAAGGAAATACCTGGTATTTGAGTTGGAATGAAATGTTTTGAGTTTTTGGGGGGAGGTGTCTTTCCAGCTTTGGGATAGCAGAGCAGCAGGAATGAGCACTGTGTCTGCATTTCCTTCTTCTAGAAGGATTCTAAGCAAGGCTTTGTATGTATGATGTCCATGGAGCTTCTCAGCTTGGAGAGCTCACCCCCTTGTGTGTTTTCCTGCCCCTCCAGAACTGGAACGACCAGGAGCACCTTGCCTTTGTGCAGAGCCACCTCTTGGATATCCTGGAGTTGCTGCTGGAGCCGGAGCAGCTCTCGGCCTCTTCCCATTCCAGCTGCAGCAGCCTGGTGTCCTTTGAAGCCGTGTGTGCCCTCAGCTTCCTGCTGGAGGGCACCGTCAGCAATTCCGGCACCGTCCGGCCCCTCCACGAGCTGGCCCTCAGGCAGCCCTGCCACGGCCACAACGGATATTCCAAGGGGTCCAGAGCCTTCTCCCTGCCCAGGCTGGAGAGCTGGCTGCGCTCCTGCCTCACCGCTAATCCCCTGGGAATGGCTGTCTGCCTCAAGGCTGGGAGGAAGCTCGCGTGGGCGCAGCAAGGTGGGCAAAACTGGGCTGGGAAGTTGTTCTTAGAAAGACAGAAACGTGGGGGGAAATGGGGGTGTGGGAGCAAAATATATGGAAATATATGGGAATATATAGAAAAGTGAAATATATAGAAAATGTGTATGTGAGGAGAGGCAGTATATGTGAGGAGAGAAAGTATATATAAGAAAATACACGAGGAATACAGAGAAATATAGGAGGAATATAGAGGAATATAGAGAAATATAGGAGGAATATAGAGGAATATAGAGAAATATAGGAGGAATATAGAGAAATATAGGAGGAATATAGAGAAATATAGGAGGAATATAGAGAAATACAGGAGGAATATAGAGAAATACAGGAGGAATATAGAGAAATACAGGAGGAATACAGGAGGACATATAGGAGGAATACAGGAGACATATAGGAGGAATACAGGAGACATATAGAGACATACAGAGACATAGAAAAATATATGAGGAATATAGACAAATATGGCAGGCAAGTGGGAGTATGGAAAAACAGAAGCAGAAGTATACAGGAATGTGGAAACATATAGAAATAAATAGAAGTACAAAAGTGTAGAGAAATCGAAAAATAGAAATAGAGAAAATTAGAAATACAGAAATAAATTTAGAAATACTGAAAAATAAATCTAGATAAATAGTATAAACAAAATCTAAGAAAAAAAACCCAGAAACTGAGTTTTTTTCAGCTCTTGTTGCTGACCAGGGATCTGGCAGTGGGGTGGGACCTGGTCTAGGTTTCCTTGTCTCCAGTCCAGCCCTTCTCCTTCAGGGACCTGGCAGTGGAGCCAAGGCACTTTCCCCCTTAGGATAAGGAATTCACCTCATTTTATTGTTTCTCTAACTGCAGGATCCCAAGAGGGGCAGTGGGTTAGGGAGGATGGGGAAGGGCTTAAGGATGGTGTCCTGGAGGGAGCATTTCCCTTTCTAAAACATGCAATTCCTGCTTAAAACTCACCCTCAGGATCTTCCTGCTAAGCTGAGTCTTGTGCTCAGCAACAGGCTTGTGGAACTGGAGATCCTTTGCTTGGGGCTGGCTGGAGCTTGTGGGAGGCTTTGACTGCTCCTCAGTAATCTTGAAGTGGTTTTGATCCTTCAGTGTCTCTCAGTTTCTGAAATTTCTGGTGCCTTGTGCTGCTGACCTGCCCAGGAGGCATCGGGGATGGTGTGACTGGTGTGGGAAGTACCATCCTTGAACTTTGGGGCTGATTATTTTCCTGAGGGATTGTTGGACCCAGAACTTTTGTGGGCTTTGTTTTGCAGTGGAAGGAACAACCAGGAGAGCCAAGATTGCCTGCAGTGCCCGGGTGGTGCCAGAGGTGTCCCCCATGGTGATCATGAGCCAGGTGTACAGGCAGACCCTGGCCAAGAGCTCAGACACTCTGGTGGGGGCTCACATCAGAATCCATCGCTGCAACGAGTCCTTCATTTACCTGCTGTCCCCTCTGCGGTGAGTTTGGGTTCTCCTGGGACACTCCTGGACTCCTGGCTGACCATGAGCGTGTCCTGGGGGCCAGGAGGCCAATGGGATCCTGGGGGTATTAGGAAGAGCATTCGCAGTAGGTCAGGGAGCGATCCTGCTGCTCTGCTCAGCCCTGTGAGGCACAGCTGGGGTGCTGTGTTCAGGTCTGGGTTCCTCAGGAGGGATGAGGAGCTCCTGGGAGGGTCCAGTGGATGGTACGGAGAGGATGAGGGAGTGGAGCATCTCCCTGAGAAGGAGAGGCTGAGGGAGCTGGGCCTGGTTAGTCTGGAGAAGACCGGACTGACAGGGGATCCCATCAATCCATACAGAGATCTCCAGGGGCTGCCAGAGGGTGGTGCCAGTGATAGGATAAGGAGCAATGGCCATAAACTAAAGCACAACAAGTTTTACCTCAGCATGAGGAAGGACTTCCTTCCATTGAGGGTGGCAGAACAGCTGCCCAGGGAGAACATGGAGTATCCTTCTCTGGAGACATTCCAAAGCCACCTGGACGCATTCCTGTGTCACCTGCTGCAGGTGACCCTTCCCTGGACTCGATGGAGGTTCCTTCCAGCCCTAATGGTTGTGTGTTTCTTTGGCAGATCCGTGACCATCGAGAAGTGCCGGAATAGCACCTTTGTCCTGGGCCCCGTGGAGACGTCAGTCCACGTGCAGAGCTGTGACAACGTCAAGGTCATCGTGGTGTGCCATCGCTTGTCCCTCTCGTCCACCACCGGCTGTACTTTCCACACTCTGACACCCACGCAGCCCCTCATCCTCTCGGGGAACCAGGCAGTCAGCTTTGCCCCTTTCCACACCCATTATCCCATGCTGGAGGACCACATGGCTCAGGTGGGCTTGGCCACTCTGCCGAACTACTGGGACAGCCCCATGCTGGTGTGCAGGGACGGCGGTGACAAGAGCGTCTTCCGGCTCCTGCCCCCCTCAGACTTCTACACCTTTGTGATTCCCTTCGAGATGGAAGGAGACACCACAGAGACCCCAGGGGGGCTTCCCCAGAAGTACCAGGAAGTGCTGAGCCAGCGGGAGCAGAAGGTCCAGGTGTGGCAGCGCATGGTGAAGGAGGCAGGGCTGACCAGGTGAGTGCCCCCCAGCAAGGGCAGAGCTCAGCCACATGGACAGAGGGTTGTGGATGGGGTTCCACAGAAATCCTTGAAAGATGGGTTGGGTTGTGTGAGCCATGTCTTGCAGGCCAGTCCTAGAACATTAGTAATTAGCAGTCCTGGGATTCACTTGGTGAGGTGGGAAGAGTAATGCTCACAGGCATAGCTCAGAGTTGTAGAATCCCAAAATGCTTTGGGTTGGACGGGACCTCAAAGCCCATCCTGTTCCACCCCCTCCTGTGGAACACCTTCCACTATCCCAGGTTGCTCCAAGCCCTGTCCAACCTGGCCTTGAACAGTTCAGGGATGGGGCAGCCACAGCTTCTCTGGCCAACCTGTGCCAGGGCCTCACCACCCTCACAGGGAGTAATTTCTTCCTCATATCCCATCTAACCCTGCCCTCTGGCAGTGGGAAGCCATTCCCCTGTGTCCTGTCACTCCAGTTCCTTGTCCAAAGTCTCTCTCCAGGTTTCTTGGAGCCCGTTTAGGCACTGGAAGGTGCTGTGATGTCTCCCTGGAGCCTTCTCTTCTCCAGGTGAGCACCCCCAGCTTTCCCAGCCTGGCTCCAGAGCAGAGGTGCTCCAGCCCCTGGAACACCTCCGTGGCCTCCTCTAGATTCCAACAGTGGCACATCCTTGTTTATGCTGGGTACCCAGAGCTGAAGGCAGCTCTGCAGGTGGGGCCTCAGCAAGTGGAGTGAAGGGGGACAATCCCCTCCCTCACCCACGCTGCTCCTAAGGAGGTGCTTGCCCATGGTTGCGTTTTCCCAGCTTGTGAGACTCCAGGAAAAGCATTCCCAGATACTGCAAGGTGAGGGATCCACCCTGGCAGTGCACTGGGCCAGGGCTGGGTGTGCACCCTGAGCTGCCTGGGGTCCCTCTTAGCCCAAGCTTCACCTTGGGATTGAAGCTGTAAATGACTGTCCCAGCCCTTGTTGGGGTGAGCTGGGAATGTGCATGTGGATCTTTGCAGCAGATCACCTTGTGGGCAGTAGCTTTTAAATTCCTCTGGAGCAGATCACATGGCATCCTCTGCCCAGCTTCCTTGGCAAGCACAGAATGGGCATAAAACCCCATTTCAAACATCTGTTGTTCTCCCTGGGCTGCTGCTTCCCACCACAGTTTTGGGAAGGTGTTTGGCCTGTCAGAACCTTCCTGTGAAAGAAATGTGAGGAAATAGGGATGATGTGCTCAGATTTGCCATCGTCTGCTGCAGTCACAGGAGGCAAGAGCTCGCTGCTTATTCCATAAAAGAGGGGAAACTCTGGCAAGTTTAGAAGCTTGTTGGAAAGAAACTGGGCAGCTGACAGTGGAAAATGTCTGTTGTCTCCTGCAGGCAGGGAAACAAGAAGGGAGACAAGTAGGAAGCTTAGAGCAAACAGGATATCAGGCTTGTAGGAAGAAAAAAGCTGCTGTGCTCAAGCGGGGAGGTGAAAGAGAGTGTTAGAAATAAGAAGACATCTTTCAAGAAGTTGAAGTTGTCTGATTGAGGAAAGTGGGGCAAAAAAAGAATGTAAATCCTGCCAGGCTGAAAGTAAAACCCCCGTAAGACAGGACCAAGAAGACAGCTTGAGGAGCAACTTGCAAAAGCATAAAATCCTGTTTATTCATTTTCCGAGCGTATCAGACAGAAAGTCTTTCAGGGTCAGTAGCAGATCAAGGTAGAGAAAAAGCTCTTGGAGAAGATAAATCCACAAGGGAAGAAAGAAGTGGCTGCCTTTGTGTTCACTGGGGAGGAATTTGGGTTAGTTTGTGTTCCAAAACCCTGCTTTTTGGGGAATGGCTCAAATGGAAGAGAACATACGGACAGCAGCTTTAACTTGAAAAAGGGATGTGGATACATGGAGTCTGTCTGAGGGTGAGTGGGACAAAGCTGAATAGAATGGCCTGAATTAAAAGGGACCTTATAAACCCAACCAGAATCCACCCCCTGCCGTGGCCAGGGACACCTTCCACTATCCCAGGTTGCTCCAAGCCCCATCCAACCTGGCCTTGGACATTTCCAGGGATCCAGGGGCAGCCACAGCTTCTCTTGGCACCATGTGCCAGGGCCTCAGCACCCTGACAGGGAAGAATTCCTTCCCAGTATCCCATCTGACCCTGCCCTCTGGCAGTGGGAAGCCATTCCCCCTTGTGCTGTCACTTCAGGCTCTTGGAAGGAGTCTCTCTCCATGTTTCTTGTAGCCCCCTCAGGCACTGGAAGGCCACAGTGATTTTACCCCGAAGCTTCTCTTCTCCAGGCAGAACAATTCCAAATCTCCCAGCCTTTCCTTAGAGGAGGGGTGCTCCATCTCTCTGATCACCTTTGTGGTCTCCTCTGGAGCTGATTTCCTGCTTTTCCCAGTACAGAATGGGCTCAGCACATCAAATTAGGAATGGGTTCGAAGCAAACCCACATAAAATCTCCAGAATATTGAAAAATGTTCATGTTTCATTGGTGTTCAGAAATGAATTGTGTAAACTCCTTGAGAAAGTCCATCAGGAGCTACTCAACACCTCTGCCACCTTTGGCTTAAGAAATTCCAGATGTGAGCTGATCCCAGAGGGCTGGGATGCTGTTCTGGAGATGATTTTGGGCATCTGACCAGTGCCAGTTAGCCTGAGCTGAGTGGCCCACCCTGTTAGGCTTGCCAAAGGCACCCCAAAAGTTCATGATGAGCAACAGGAATGATGTGAGGTGTGTTTATAGGTGTATTTCCCCCCTGATCTCCATCCTTTTTGGTGCTGTCAGAACAGAATTTCGTGTCGTTAGTGCTTAAGCACTGGTTGCTAATCTTAATTTTCTCCTTTTTCAGACAGTTTTTCAGCTGTGCCCTGAGAGGAAAGTGGGGGCAGCCCTGGATCAGGGTGGTTGTGGTGGTGGGATGGGGAATTTTGTATGACTTCTCCAACTCCACCAGGTTCTGCCTTTGGGGATCATTATCATCACATTCACTTGGTAAAAACCTTTTCTGGTTGTCTCTGCAAGGCTCAGGAACCAAGCCTGGCTCTTCCTGATACATCCCGAGGCTTCTTTGGATAGTGAAGACGTGGTAGAAGTATAATCCTGTGAATAAATGTGATTTTTCCCTGCTGATGTGTCTCTTTCAGGGATCAGAGGAAACAGTTCCAGACGGTGGTAGAAAACAAATTCTATGAGTGGCTGGTTCAGACGGGGAACCGGCAGCAGCTGGACAGCCTGGTCCCTCCTGCCATGGGCTCCAAGCAGGCAGCAGGATAACATCCCTGGGCAGGATAACATCCCTGGGCAGCAGAAGGAAAGGGAGGTGAGTAAAAGGCCTCCTTCTCTTGCTTCTTCTCTCCCCCCAAGAATTGTCCCATGTTTGGCTGCACAGCCAAGGTAGGAAAAGCAGGAGTCTGTTGAGTGAATGTTCTCACAAGAGCCTGGCATTTGGGTTTCGTTCTTATTTTCCTATCAAAACCCATTTTTAGTTGAAATCTGTGCTCAGCACGGCCTTGTTGTCGAGTTTGATTTGTTGGAGGCCATCTGTAAGGCAGATGGGCATATATTGCACACAATGTGATGTAAAACTGATTGGAATAGCTGCTCTTTCAAAGAAACTGTGCATTGATGTCTACCCATCTCACTTTTTGGTAAAGAGAGTTGAGTGAGACTTTGGGTCATTCTTACAATGAGACTTTGGATAAATCTCATTTACTCCTCCCAAGCAGAAGTGGTTTAGGAGCTGGTGACCTGCCCTTATTGTGCCCTTCTGCCATGGCATGTTTTGAACCATTAGAAAAGAGTTTTATTTCTGATTTAGCCTTTGAATTCCTTTTTCTTTGCTGGTGTTAGAAGTAAAATGGTCTCTTTTTTATTTTGTTCCAGAGCTCTGGGAGCAGGCAGTGATCCACTCAGCCCAGTTCTCATTGTGCCATCCCACCTGGATCCGACAGCCAGCCCTGGTTGGGGTTGGACTGCCCGGCTGCCATAGGATTCCTGAGCACTGCTGCCTTCCCAGGAATGTGCTGTAGCCATCCTGTTGGTGGCTGAGAGGTGCCTGACACTGGGGGAAGATGAAGTGTGCCTTGTTGCAGAGCTGTCACTGCAGTTAGTGTCCATGGTGAGCAGGTGTCCAGCACACCAGGTTTCCTGGGACAAAGCTGGATGCAGGCCCTGGGCATCATCTGCATCCTCATGGTACAAACCAGCAGTGCTGTTTTTATAAATGTGAAAAAGAAATGTTTCCATTTTTAATGAATGAAATCCAACAGGTTTTTTTAATATGAAGATGGTACTTTTTGAAGATTAATTTTTGTATATGGTTGCATCGTTTTGACAAATGTCAATAAACCAGATTTGTTGGATAAACCTGGCACATGTCCTGGGGAAGGGGTTTTACCTGTACAGTTGGTCTTAGGGGGACACAGCATCTTCTATCTTAATGAAATGTGAACCTGTCAGAGAGAGAAACTGCTAATTTATGAGGAAAGTGGGGCAAAAAAAGGAATGCAAGCCCTGCCAGGCTGAAAGTAAAACTCCTGTAAACTTCAGCCGTGGAGCTGAAGGTTTTGAAGGCTGTCCTGGCACAAAGTTTTGGTACAAGCCCCGTTCCTATCTCATAATTTTCATAAAGATTATCAGCTTGAATAAGCACCATTCTCATGTGCTGGTGGGATGTGTTTTGGGGAGATGTGCTCACAGCTGAGCACCTAAATAAGCTTGGAAAATAGGCAAAGGCATTGCATGGATGAGTGGAGGCAGCAGCTGGTGGTGCCTTGGGAAGAGCTATCCAAGCTGACAGTGAGGGGAAGACACAGTGCTCTGGAGCCTCAGAATTCCTCTGAAGGTCTCCCTTGGCTCCTGGGCAGGCAGGTGAGGTGAGTTCTTTATATTTATTCTATTTATGTAAGATGAGTTTATTGTATTTAACCAACCTCTAGAGGAGGGATGTGCGAAGTGAGCACAGCTTTGAGCTGTGAACCTGCTGGTAGAACCCAGCTTGTGCTTGAACTGGGATCTTCAGGAATTAAAAACTAAATCAATCCAAGTGGCCTCAGTGAGAGCAACAGCTCTGGGTGATTCAAGGCTCCTAAAATGGGAAGAGGAGCAGCTGCTGAGTGTGTGTGCCCCGGGCTCTCCCATCTGCCTGCATTTACAGAGCTGCTGTTGCGAGAGTGCTTGTCCTGACAGATTTGAAAGAGGGGCTGCGTGTTTCGGGTGCTGCTGTGCCAAATTCGTGTCCCTTTGTCTCACTAAGCCTTTGGGCTGGGGCACTGAATAGCTGCAGAGGTGGTTTTTCATAATGCACTGGCGGGGGGGTGGCTGTGGAAGCCAGTGATCCTCGGCCTCCCCGCTCCGAGGGCCGGAGCGTGGCTGAAGGGAAAACTGCTCCAACCTCAGGTGCTGGGCTGAGAGTTGGGAGTTGAATTTGTGACACTTGCAGGGACAACCAGAAATCTGGGCATCCTTTGATGTGTGAAATCACTCACTCTGTGAAGAGTGGGGAGGTGGCCACGTGTCCTCCTTTCCCTCTATGTCAGGAGGTGTTTGGAGCAGTGTGGCTCCATCTGAGGGTGTCCCAGGAAAATCTGCAGTGTCTTTGCTGCACAGGAGTTTCCACTGAGAGCTTTCAATGCAGAGCTGGTCTTTGCAAGCCTCTGGTGTCTGCTCTGAGCACTTGTTTATCGTTCCTCAGCTGCATCCTTCACTGCACAGGAACGTGCCCTGATGAATACCCTGTGCCCTCCTTACAAATGGAGTGGGTCTCTAAGAGCCAACGGGGGATTCCTTCTTGTTTAACAAGCTTGGAAGGGAGGGAGCAGCCAAATTACCACCCGTCCTCCCGGACTTGGCAGGGGGCTGCGTGTTTTGAGTGCATTTGGCAGAGTTTTGGTGTTCTGACTCAGCAAATGGTAACAAAGGGAGGATGGCGAAGCCTTCCTTTATTCCATAATCCTGTTTGCTTTTCTGGAAATCGGCTATAGCCTCAGAATCACTGACTCAATTTTTGGATCCTATTCTCATGACAAAGCGGCTGTCTGGTTTAAAACAAGCCCGTTATAAAAAGGGCACCTCGGATCCTGGCTGTTTGTAACAGCTGCTGACGTTCCTCCGGCACAGGGGAGCTTGGCTGGAACGGAAAATGTCCAGAGCTGGAACCAAGGTAAGTTTTTTTGCAGTGTATTCATGATTTTGGCTGAAAGTGCACAATTTTGCAGGGATGAATTGTGGAGAAACTTTGTTTTTTTTTGTTCTGCTGACAGCTTCCCCCTCTGTCAGCGTGTGGGCAGGGGGAGATGCTTGAAATCCGTCCTCACGTGGAGGAAAGCTGGAGCTGAGCCCTCCCAAGTATTTTCCCAGATTTTGGCTGGTTCCTCTAGGTGTGGCTCTGCCAGAGGATGGAGTCAAGTGCAGTGGCTGGTGAGGAGGCATTTTGAAATGGTTCTAAATCAGCAGGATCTGATGCTTTGTAAATTGGGGGTGGAGGGGGCTGTGCCAGCCGGGAATCCCTGCGCTTGCAGAGCGGGGTCTCATGGAAGGCTCCCTTGGAGCCTTGGGAGAGCCTGAATTCCAGCAGCAGCAGAGCCACCACATCCCTTTTCCATGGTGGAGCAGAGGGTGTGCTGTGACAGAAAGACTCCTGGACCATGGCACCAAAGGGAATAGGGATGCAATCGGCAGGGATGAACTGGGATCGGAGGAGGAGGTAGGCTGGGAAGCTCAGCTTCAGCTGGAGTGACACCTCCAGTGGGGATCCAGCCCCTCAGGCTTGAGTTTAGCAGAGCTGAGCTGGCTGATCCCACAGAACTTGTACTGGGTCTGGGACTGGGCAGGGAGAAACAGCTGGGAAAGGAAAGGAGGGTGAGGACTTGGGCCAGTGTCCCCTGTGGAATGTCAAACACTGTTAGGAGGCTGTGGGAAGAGCTTCATCTGAGTTTAGCTTTTGGGCTGGGTGCCTTTTAGCCCGTGGAGGCTGTGAGACCCAAGGGGCTTTGGAAGCACAGTGGGTTTGGAGGCACTGGGCAATGCCATGGAAGATCTGGTCTTGGCTTTTCCGTGTCCTTCAGCTCTGTGGCTCTCAGGGGTTGGGCTGTTGGTCTGGGAAGCCGAGGAGGGTGTGCTGGTGGCTCCCTGATCCCAGGGTGCAAACTTTCTGTACCTGAGCCTAAAAAAGGCTCTGGGGAATTGCAACTGTTCCATCCTTGAGTCTCCTGTCAGCTTGAAAAGCCTTGAGGACATTCTGCCTTTCTCCTGCTGAAAGCCATGTCCCCTCAGAGTGTACCACAGGGAATTAATGGAATATGTGCTGCTGAGGGGCAGCAAGATGGCCAGGAGGAGTTATCTCCTATTTCTCTATGCTGTGCTCCTGTTTAGCACATTCCAGGGAGAAGAAAAGGGCAAAGTAGGGAATTAAACACCATTTCTCACAACCCCGGTGAGTGATCCGCCCTGGAAAGGGATCACTGCCGGCAGAGGAGGCACTACTGGATATTTTTTATGAGTTTTGTTCTAGCTAAGCTGCTGTTGAAATATGTGACAGCTCAGGTGAGGTGACTAAAGTGAGAGTTTTACATTCCTGCAAGGAAGATCTCCTCTGGCAAACGTGGTATGTGCCTGGTAACCCCCAAAAGGCAAGGTTTGGGCAAGGAGAGGTTAACAGGGAGTGGTGGGAGCAGAGCTCCTGAAGGGTTTGGCTGATGGAAGGCGATTTCCCTGCAAGTAAGAGGGGACAGAAGCAAAGCTGCAAATCTGGAATTGGCATCTGTAATTCACCTGTTATTCTATGGGTGAAAACATCAGCCTGCTCTGTTGGTGCCTGAATCCATGCAGGAAAGCTGGGAAATGAAGGTCTGAAATGAGCTGAGGGTGTGTCTGAAGAATGGGTGGGCAGGATCCCTTAAATTCTGAGATTAAACCAAGGAGCAGCACTTTGGTTGGACTCAGTTCTGTAGGAACAGCCATATCTTTAATGTGCCTTTGGATTTCTTTGGCTTTGTGGTTTTATAAGTACAGGGAAAATGCCCCCCTGGAAACATCAGGAAGCTTTGCCAGGCTCCAGTTTGGTTGTGTTAGGCTGGGTGGGGAAGGAACGTCACTGAATCCTGGAATGGTTTGGGTTGGAAAGGACCTTAAAGCCCATCCATTTCCACCCCCTTCCGTGAGCAGGGACACCTTCCACTATCTCAGGTTGCTGCAAGCCCCATCCAGCCTGGCCTTGAACTCTTCCAGGTTCCCTCTGCCCAGAAAGCAGATCCACACTGGGCAGAGCTCATCATCAACCATGTCGGACAGTCACTGCATGGACAGGAGTGGGACAGCATCAGAGCCTGGGGACAGATGCTGGAGAGAGGGATCAGCCATCCCAGCAGAGGATAATGCTGAACCAGGAATAAATGAATCCTGCAGAGGGTTTCCCAGGGATGCTGTGGCTCCCTTGAGCGCTGGCTTCAAGGAGAGGGTGATTGGTGATGCTGACTGCCAAACCCAGCGAGCAGAGCTTTCGTCGTTTGTCTTTTTGGCAGATTTTTTGGGTGATACCTTTAGGGATAATGATCCAGAAGCAGGATCTGGAAAAGGCAGCGGGTTGTGGCTGGGCAGACCTGGCCAGCGTGGTTAACTGCCCAAGAGTGGGAAAACAGGAACTGGGCTTTTCAGTGCTCTCCTTTCACAGCCTTTATTCACTGCTGGAAAGGTCAGAGTGATTCCCAGCTCTCCACTGAAGGTGGGAAGAGCTTGCTCAGGATGTTGGGGGACAGGTTGTTTTGTGTGCACCAACTGCTTTGTGATGGCAGATCAGTCCTTGAAATTATAAGGAAAATAGCATTATCCCAATAAATGTCCAGTAACAGGCCACAAAATCAAGGGCATGAATTCTCTGGCATGATCAGTCTGACTCCTCAGATCCCTTGGTCAGGCTGGTGGGACACGCTGACCAACCAGCTCCAGGAAAGCTCTGGCTAATTTAATTTTTAGCACAAAACAAATGATTAAAAATAAGAAGTGAGTGAGTTGTCCTGGATTTGGGTTGAAACACTGACAACAAATAATTTTTTAAGAGCAGGGAGGTTACATCGATAGTAGCCAAAGCACTGTAGATGAAGAACAGCAGGTGGGGATGTATTTAATACTCCAACTATGGAAAAAAACCATGGGAAAAATGGATTGTGGAACACTGCATGTTGGGTGTGACCAGAAAGATTCTCTCGAGACCATCTGGTCTTGCGAGCAAGCAAGGGATGTAGTCAAGATAGATGTGATGGTTTGGGAATCCTCTTGGAGAAGGGCAATGTTTGATGGGTAATTGTTACCTGGGAGGATCTAAAAATGGTGCTGGAGAAAGGACTGGTCTGGTCTAGGGCTTGGCAGTATTTCCATGAAGGTATTTTTGAGGAAAACTGGGTCTCCTCTCCAGGGCTGCCTGGCTGGGTGCTGCCTCGGGTGGAAGGAATGGAATTCTCTCATCAGCTCCCAAGATCATTTCAAGCCAGGCTGTGATCAAAGATAAAAATGCTTTGGGGTCAGCAGCCTGACTATAGAGCAGCTTGTGGGAAAGAAATGTGGGCATGGATCATGAATTTGTCAGAGTCCATTTTCATGGACTTGCAGCAACCAAAGCAGAACAAGCCAGCCGGACACAATCCTTAGATATCCATAAAACTGCTACCCACCATGCACATGGAATGCTCCCTTAGTTTCTCCTGGTGTGGGCTAAGCTTGTGTGATGTCCAGCTTTGGGCAGTGAGTTTTGAGAAAGGAAGTTTTGGGTTGTTCAGGCGGGAACAAGGATGGGCTGGAAGACATGACCGGGGAGGAAAGAGACTTCTCCATCCTCTAATCAGTAAAGATCTCACTGCAAACACTTGGTAAGTCAATACAGAGGAAAGAATGGAATTGTTGAGGCTGGGAAAGCCCTCTAAAGGCATCAAGTCCAACTGCTAACCCATGCTGCCAGACCCACCCATGTCCACAGAAACCTGCTTTGTACATTCCATTAGCTTCTCACAGCTCTCTGGCCAGAATATAGTGACTCCTGATCTAGAGAAGGTGGGAGGGAATTGTTTTGATAATGTTTTGCTGGAAAAAGGACAGGGACTTCTCCGTGGGACTGTTGGGTTGGACTGGGACAGAACAAAGGTCTGGGAAGGGCAGAACACTGGTTGCAGCTGGAGGCATTGGGGCCAGACAGGTGAATTAGTCTGACTGACTGTAGTTGGTCCCATTCCATGGCTGGGTGTGATGATTTCTGATACCTCAAGGACTCTGCTTTCAGATACCTCCTGCCATGATATGGAGTGGTTGGAATATGGAGATAAGTGCTGGATGAGAAACCTCCCCACTCTCCCCCCTCTGCTCATTTCAGATCACCTTCTATGAAGACAAGAACTTCCTCGGCCGTTACTACGAGTGCGACAGCGACTGCCCCGATTTCCACAACTACCTGAGCCGCTGCAACTCCATCCGTGTGGATGGAGGCACCTGGGTGGCCTACGAGAGGCCCAACTACGCCGGGAACATGTACGTGCTGACCCACGGGGAGTATCCCGACTACCACCACTGGATGGGCCTCAACGACCGCCTGGGCTCCTGCAAGCACATCCAGATCGTAGGTGTCGCCCCTTCCCCGGGGATGCTGTCGTTTACACCCGTCGTGGAAGGGTTTCACGTGGGGGAACGTGGTGCCCATCTTCCTGGGGAACCACGGAGGGCGTGGCTGCAGGGGATTTGCTCCCACGGTTCTGCTCTGAGAGTAGCAGGGGGTTTGGTGGGGGGAGAAGGTGAATGTCTCCCACTCTGGATTGCAGTGGGAAAAGGCAGATCCCTTTGAGTGTGGGTGAGTTTCCATAGGAACAGCAGTGTAGTTTCATCAGTATGTCCCTTTAGGGATTTCAGTGTCCAGGCAGGTTGCTCCAAAGTTTGCCCCTTACCTTTTCCCTGGTGTGTAACCAACTGATCCAAGAGGCTCAAGGCCTGTAACAGTGGAGTGTAGGTTTTGCAGGAACATTTGGAATGAGGGGCAGTTTCCTCTCTTAGCAAGCCAGGACTCACTTCTGATACAGGGAGCTGAATCCGTGTCACCAAACCCCTCTGGGCATGGAGAGACCATGTAGCAGCCCTGGAGTGCCCAGAAACAGGAGGGATGCCTGGAGCCCTCCTTGGCCATGCTTGGAGCAGCCTGGTGCCTCCTGGAGGGCACAGGAGTTGTGCTCATCCCCTCCTAACTGATGATGGGGAGAAAGGAACAGAGGGAATGATCCTTTTGGGAAGCCTATGGGGAGGAGCATCCTTTAAAACTGGGATTGTGGATGAAGTGGGGATTGGTGCTGCTGCTGCTGAGGTTTTGCCAGTAGTGGGGCAGAAACTGGTGACCCATGGGTTGCTGACTCGGAGCACAGCCGTGAATTCCCACTGCATGGAGCAGATCTCACAACTGGGAACAGGTTTTGCTCTTCTGCCTGAGAGTCTATTGCCCCTCTGAGCCTGTTCTGGCTTTGGGCTGAGTCTAAATCCCTTTTCATAGGGCAAGGAGAGTTTCCAGCCCATTCAGAGCACTGATCTGGCTTAAGACACGGAGCCAAAACATGTGCGAGATGTAAGAGCAGCGCAGCTTCCTCCACCAGGATGAAATGCGGGAACCTTATCCTGCATGTCTGGCACCTGGCTTTTCCTCCTGCCCTGGGGAGACCCCGAGACCCTGCGGAGCTCGGCTGGGGCTGGCAAGGAGAGAGCTGGCTGGGGAGGCGGGGGAAGAGGTGTCCAGGCAGCTGCCGCGGTGCCTTCGGGCAAGGAGCGCTTCCAATCCCGGTGGGAACCAGCGCTGCCTCCGCAGCAGCACGGCCCCGCCGGGGTCAGCAGCTCATTAAACTCCGCTCCGCCCGGAGGAGAGGGGACTGGAGGGGTCTGGCTCTCCGATGCTCACGTGGAGCACTGAGGGGCTCAAGGCAGCCCGGGATAGCGAGACCGGCACTGCTGACTCAGCCTTGTCCCTGAAGCTGCTCTGCGAGTGATGCTCTGTTAAAATTTATCCCAGCTGCTTCTCCCTGTGCTTTTGGAGGCTGACGTGAGATTTCAGCCCTGTCCTGGTGTGCTGGGAGTGGTTGGTGCCTGATTTGAGTCTGGCTGTGCCCAAGCTCTGTCCCCATGTCAGAGCTGGGACATGTCAGTGCCTCCACCCGATGCTCTGGTTGCCAATGAAGTCACCCAGAGAAGCTGTGGCTGCCCCTGGATCCCTGGAAGTGTCCAAGGCCAGGTTGGATGGGGCTTGGAGGAACCTGGGATAGTGGCAGGTGTGCCCACCCACGGCAGGGAGGTAGAACTGGATCATCTTTAAATCCCTTCCAACCCAAACCGTTCCATGACTGATTTTCTCTTTCCCCCACCCCCTTTTTTTTTTTTTCCTAGCCAAGTGGAGGCCGAGGCCACATCCAGGTGTTTGAGAAGGGAGATTTTGGCGGGCAGATGTTCGAAGCCACCGAAGACTGCCCCTCCATCATGGATGAGTGGCACATGCGTGAGGTGCACGCCTGCAGGGTGCTGGAGGGCGTCTGGGTGTTCTACGAGCATCCCAACTACCGGGGCCGGCAGTACGTGCTGCCCAAGGGGGAGTACCGCAAGCCCGTGGAGTGGGGCGCGGCCAGCCCCGCCGTCCAGTCCTTCCGCAGCATCTCCGAGTGAGCCAGCCCCGTGACCGGGCTGCCACAATCCCCCAATAAAGCAACTGAGTCGCTCAGCTCCGCCTCGTCCTGCTTATTCCCGGGATTTGCGTGCCAGATGTCCTGCCTAGGGGCAGCTGGGGTGGAGCGGAGCCTTCTCTGAGCAGAACATCCCCGCCAGCCCCAGCTGCCTCATTGTCACCCCCTTGCCCCTCCCCTGCCCTCTGTCCCACTGCTCCTTTAGGAAAAAGCCCTCCCGAAGCTGGAGCTCGTGCTCCAGCATTTGGCCATTCCAGTGGAGCAGTGGGACCACACATCCCTGGATTCCAGTTTTCGGTGGTGGCTGGGGGTGGCTCGGTCTGTCATGTCCCTGTGGACTCCCTGCCTGCTCTGTTGCTGCTCCATGGTGGCCTGGGAGAAGGGATGAAGTTTTTGTCAGTGCCATGTGTCCTTCCGGACATCCCGAGCAGGCAGATGCTGTCCTGGTACTGGATGAGTTTGTCCTTCTCGTGATGCATGGGGTGACAGGACTGGGAAAAAATGGAGATCCCAGATGGAGCAGGAGGGGACAGCCATAATCTCCGTGGGGAATGCTGGGGATCCTGGCAGCCCAGCGTGTCAGGCACTGGGTGTCCCCTGGAGGTGTGAGCCAAGGG
Source organism: Promerops cafer (assembly GCA_013398275.1). Lineage (NCBI taxonomy): Eukaryota > Metazoa > Chordata > Aves > Passeriformes > Nectariniidae > Promerops > Promerops cafer. The sequence goes on from VZSE01002883.1 coordinate 38,225, forward strand.
ATTCAGCTGCTTAAACTGGGGCTGGGCACCACATGGAGCCGGGGAGCTGGAAGGAGGAGAGCAGGCTGGATGTGGGACAGTGGCAGTGAGTGCCTCTGGGAGGCGGCTGCTGAGTGATCCTGAAGGGCAGGAAGAGCTCCCTGAACACCTGATATGTGCAGGGAGCAGAAGGGGCTCCCAGTTAGCCCAGTTTGCCACCAGGAACATCCCATTTTGCCCGGTGCTGCTGGAGGAGAGACAGGTCCCAGGCACGGCCTCCCGGGCAGCAGTAACTGATGGCTGGGCACTCTTCCCCTGGGAACCCTGGGGACCTGCAGCCTGATTGCACACGGAGCCGAGGGGCTGTGGGGCAATGACGCTGGAGGTGGAAGCAGAGCCCTCCCAGCCATGCTCTGCAGTCTCTTCCCATTGATGTATGAGGTTATTACGGAGCAGGGAGCCAGGGAAGTGATGCTCACCAAGCCACGGGGCTGCCACCTCCCGGGAAAGCTGCTGCCTGTGGGGAGTGGGAAGGAGCTGCCAAGAGGGGCAGATCCAGCCCCCTGGACTTCCCCCAGCACAAAGATGAGCTGAAGAGTCGCCTTGCCCTTCTTCCTCTTCCTCCTCTCCCTGCTGTCACCCCTCTCCCTTAGTGCCCTGCCCCATTCCAGCGTTTCCCTGCAAACAGTGACACATCTTCACCCACCTCCATCCCTCCTCCACTCCTCTCCATCATGGATCAGCAGGATGCAGATGATCCAGCCACATGGTTGGGTTTCACTGTATTTTCCCCCATAATATTTCTCCAGGACCAACCAGCCCTCAGCTCCAGCTCCCCTTTTCCCCCTGGCTCCTGGAAAAGCTCTCCGAGGGCAGCAGCTTGAGCACAGCCTGGCTCCTAGTTTTTTTGACAGTGAGCCTGTTGCTGTCCCTGTTGTGGATGGAAAATCTCCTGTAGGTAGGTGAGCTGCACCCAGTGCTTTTCCAGCCACCTCCCACCTTGATTTTGGGGAATGTCCCCCTGTCCCTGCACTGGATGGGTTTGGGATGCTCCAGCTCTGTGGCTGCTGGTATGCATCCACCCTGGAGCGAGCATTGGAGGAGCCAGACCTGGTTTGCCCTTAAGGTAACATTTTCCTGTGTCCTTCCCTTTCACTGCTGAGCTCCCCACTTTTAAAACCCAATTATCCCAAGTCTTCCCCCCATGTCCTCCATGCTCTTGCCCTTGGGTGAACGTTGCGTCCTCAACATTTGCAACCTACACAAATAACAATAAGCTGCTACTTGGGTGGGTTTTTTTAATCATTAGTTCTTATTTTATTGTTATTCCAGATGACTTTTTCCATTTTTCCCTTGCCACGGTGGCGCACGGAGCCTGTGGAGATGAGTGGGGAGTGCAGCAATCCAAGCCCAGCCGTGCTGATGCCGGGTTTTCCTTGACAGCTAATTTCCATTTCCCAGTATCAGGGGGTCTGCTCCAGTAATTGGCATGCAGATTGTGTCCGGTGGGCCTGTTAGACACGAGCAAAGGCTCTGCTGCTTGGAATAAGCCAACCCCAGGCTGATGGATGGGGTGTAAGGAGGTCATGGGGAGAGAGAATATCCAGATGCCCGTGCGCACACACCTACGGAATTTCCCATTCCGTGCCCTCCCCCCATCCCTACTTTCTTTATCCAGCAAACTCTAATCTATCATATTTCATTGAGACAAATCCTGCTCCATTTCTCTCTCTTTCCCTTTTTCCCTCTAAGGGAAATGTGATGGAACCTGCTTCTGGATTTAATGAGAAGATGGTGTGACGTAGCGGGAATTAAAGCGGTGCCATGCTCCATTAGCAGTTGGGGATCACACGGAGCAGGCCCAGATGTTAATTACACTTTGGGAATTAATTGCTATAAGGCATTCTTCTCCTCCATCATCTGTAATCCGGTGGGTGTGTGAGGACTTCTCGGAAGCAGAGACCTCCAGGCAGGTGTCTGTCTGTCTGTCTGTCTGTCTGTCTGTCCCCCTCCTCAGCCTGCCCGGCACCAAGGGGCACTGGCTGGTTTGGAAATTTTGAAGTCACCTTCATTTCCATCCCCAAGGACCTGCTGTAATTTTTCCCTCTTTTCCTTCCTGTGCCACTCTCCTCCAAAATTTTTCTCCAGCTGCTGGGGAAAGCAGGTCTGGTTGGGATGGGACAATGGTGGGAGGTAGCACGATGTTGAAGGAGGAAAGAACATCCCCCTCAGAGCCTGAATCCCAGTGGATTCCAGGACATCCTGGCCCTTTCTCCTGCTCCTTGACCTGTCCTTGCTGGCCCATCCTTTCCCTCCAGCTCTGGAGACAGACAGGGGAGCCTCAATGTGCCCCACAGCACTTCTGTTGCTGAAATCTCCCCAGTTCTCCAAGGCCAGTTTGGAGAGCAGTCTCCAGTTTCTTCCCTTTTCCACCTTGGGTTCAGCCTGATGAAATGCAAAAGCTGCTAAAAAGCTGAGGGGTCGTTATTTTGCCAGAGGACAGAAATGATATGCTTGGAAATGAAGAATATTCCTCTGAATGCTGCCAATTTGTTCCTTGAGCTCCAGTGAGCTGGCTGGTGGTGGCCCAGCATGGGGCACAGAAGTCACTGCGATGGAGCAGCACATCTGTGGGATCTGGCCTGGGATTTGCTGCACAGCTCCAGTGGGACCCTCAAACTCAGCTCTGCCCCACCCCAAATTGCTCCCAGGCCCTGACTATGGGACACAGCCACCACAACCAGCCCAGGCTCCCATTTTCCCTCCTCTTCCCGAGGTCCTCAGGGCTTTGTGGGTCTTCCCTTGGTGCTACTGATGCTCCTTGGTCTCAAGGTGTCAGCACCTTGATGCATCTTTGTTCTGGCAGCAAAGATCACTCCTGAATGAGAGCCACTGTCCCTTCCCTCCCATCCCTGGGAGGGCTCAAAAAGTGTGTGGATGTGGCCCTTAGGGACAGAGATGTGGCAAAGCAGAGCAATTCGAGGCCACTTTGGTAAGAGTTAAAGAAAAACAACACTTTCAAAACTCCAAAATTAATTGTTTTGGGGTTGGATGGAGAAAGGAGATGTTTAATCCTTTTGTTTAAACGTTCTTGATTTTAGGTCTTGATTTTTGGTTTAGGGGTGGGCTTGGCAGTGCTGGGGGAAAAACTGGTGCTTTTAGGGGACTTTTCCAATCTAAACAGTTCTAGAATTTTATGATTTCACAATTCCATGATTCTATGGTCTATGATTCTATGATTCCATGGTTCTATGGTCTATGTTTCTATGCTTCCATGATTCTGTGACTCAGGGAAGCACTTCATTGCCATCTGGCTCCCTTTGCAGTCCTGCCACCTCAGATCCTGCATTTCCCACCATCTGCTCACTGAACCCCAAGTCCCTGAATCAGGGATTCAGCCTCCACCTCAGCCCCTGCCTGGGCAGTCTGAAGGTCCTCCCCAGTGACTGCAGCCCCCACTTTGGTTTTGGCAAAAACACTTTCCAGGTGTTGTTTTCCCCTCTGTTTCACATGTGACCCAGCCTGTGTGCTCCGTGTTGGCCCTGGCTGAGCTGTGGTTGCAGGATGCTCCCGAGCCTGTGGGGGAAGTCAGGCCCAAATCTGGGCGGGGAGAGATGGAGCTGGCTTGTGTCTCTCTCACACAGATGTTCTGGAAACTCCACCAGTGTCTGGCCACTGTCACACATGTCCTGTCACCCAGAGGTGCCGGGCTGGCCGTGTCCCTGAGAGTGTGAGTGGTGCCGCGGGAGGGAGCTGCCTCTCCAGGATGTGTGAGGGGTGCTGGCACCCCAAATGGGGCTCAGAGGGAAAGGAGAGGAGAGGGCAGGAGAGGAGAGGGCAGGAGAGGAGAGAAAGAGGGAGAGGGCGCTTCCCGGGGCGCCATCCTTCCCTCTGCCAGAGCCCAGCAGAGGGCAATAGAAGCAAATGGAAGAGACGAGACCTTGCGAGGGATGTGCGGCAGCAGCAGATTCCAAGGCAGAGCGACCTGGCAGCGGAGGGATGTGCAGGAGGATGTACAGGCAGAGGGATGTGCAAGAGCGGGGACCGTGCGCCCGGAGCGCTGTGCAGGGAGCAGGGCTGGGGGGGGGGATTGCTGAAGGGGCAAAACAGAGCAATTCAAGGTTAATTTGGTAGAGTTAAAGCAAACCGATGCTTTTCTAATTCCTAAATTCAGCGCTTTGGGGTTGGATGGAGAAGGAAAGGGAGATCGTTAACCCTTTTGTTTAAACTTTCTGGATTTTATGTCAGTTTTTACGAAAAGCACTGCATGGCTGAACACCTCCAGTGGATGATTCTGGGAGGAAAGGCTCTGAGAATTCACAGCCTCGATTATATTCCACTTGGTTAATGGTGTGACTGAGCCCAGCTCCGTTTCTGGGTCTCTTGGAAATCAAATTCCACACGCGCCTGGAACCTCCTGTGGGTTCTGCCTGAGCGCTGGCAGGAGGGATGTGCTGGGCTGGGGCTGGCACTGCCCACGGGCTCCCTTCCTCCCTGCAGAGCGAAAACCGCGGCAGGCTGTGGTGGAGGAGCAGCAGGGGAGAGTTGGGAACAGCATCCCCTTCCACCTGCCTGCAGCTGGAGCAGCTGGGACAGAGCTTGGGCAGGAGCCTCCTCTCCTGCTCTCTGTTACTGCTCCCTGCACGCTCTTGCCTGGCTAGGCAGGTATTCCCAGCTGGATTTCCTACACATCCAGGTCACCTCCCGAGGGGTTTTAAGCTTTTTTTGGTCCAAACTCTTTGGAGTCACACAGGGACGTTTAACAAGGAAAGGGTTCCATGGTAGGAGCATGATCCTACAGCTGCACTCCCAGCCGGGACAGGGCATCTGCAGAGACACAGCCGGGAAGTCTCTCCCGGCAGGTTCCCGCTTGAGACCTCGTCTTTTTTGGGGGGGGGGGAAACAACAATTATTTCAAAATGAAGGGTCAAATCCCTGTGGCCGGGAGCTGCAGGTGGCCGGGAACAGGCAAGATCCTGCCTGGGTGCAGAATGCCTGGGAGGGCCGGACACCCCGGGAAGTAGCTCTGGGGGTTATTTGGGCAGAGCCCCACCACGGTGCTGCTGCTGCGGGGTGCGACCTTAGGGAAAAAGGATGGGTTTTTTGGGAGTCTGGCGTAGGCTTTTTGTTGAGCTGCCGCTGCTTGGAGAGAGCGCAACTGGGCTCTGGTCTTAGAGGAGAAGAAGGAAGGGTCGTCCCCACCTTCCTCTCCGGGGCCCCCCAGCCGCCTCATTAAAGCCGTCCTTGCCGAGACGAGCGCGGCGCGATCTGCCCATCTCAGCGTTATCTCCCGATCTGCCTCCTCTCCTGCCACGCTTCCAGATGCTCCTTATCTCCTCTCACCTTCCCGGAGAGCCAGCGCGCTGGGGGCAGGGCCGGCTGCCCAGACTCCCCACCTGTGATCTCCCCGGCTCTTATCAGGCTCCGTGAGTCCTGATCGAGCCCCTGTCTCAAAGTCAAACGGATTTTCTGGCAGGGCGAGCGCGCCCAAGGTCGGGCGGTGGCGGGGAGGCTGCGGGGACCCCGCTCTCCCCCTGCGCCCCGCTCCAGCCCATTCCCCAGGTAGCGCCTCTCCCCATTTATTCTCCAACATTATCAATTACATTTGGATTATTATTCCTCATTGAAGCCCAAGTGAGCCGCAGACAGCTATTTCCTAATGGGGAAACGTTACAGGCAACTTATTAACGAACAATGCGTCATTAAGGGGGGAGAGCTTCAAAGGCTCCTAAATGCATTTCAAAGGACACAATGCGGAGCGGATCCTGCCGCCGCATATCTGGGGGACATGGGCAAAATTTGTGACAAGGAATAGACCGGGCCCAATGTAATTAACTAATTCTCGATCAAAGGGGTTTTAGAACTGAATGGTCAGGGAATTCAATTATGGGTTTCCTAATGAACCACTCTGTGCCAAGGCAGGGGGATGTTTTCTTCTGGAAAAGCAGGGCTGAGGATCAGGGCTAGGATTTCTAGGGAGGTTTGGGAGAGAAGCACCAGAGAGCTGAGATCATCGAATCATCGAATCCCAGAATGGTTTTTGGCTTGGAAGGAACCTTAAAGCTCATCTCATTCCAAGGTGCCATGGGCAGGGGCACCTTCCACTAGGCCGGGTTGCTGCGAGCTCCATCTACCACCATCCAGGCTCTCTTTGGTGGCCATCTGTCCTGGACATGCCCCTGTGGTGGGACGTGTTCCTTGTCCCTCTGAATTTGGGCAGATCCGCAGCTCTTTGGAGCCAGAGCTGCTGGCAGGGGCTGTGGGAGGCAGCAGGACGCCTGTGCCAGGGCTGGCATCTCCTGATCCCCTCCCTGGAAAACCTGGGCAAGAGAGATTTCCTCCTCTGCTGCCTGAATCCAGCCTCGGGCAAAAATAGCATGGTTTTCTGCTCATGAAAGGAGCATCTTCTAGTCCTTCACTAGTTTTCTCTTATTATAGAAAGTTGATTTGCTCACTTTACAAAGGGAAATGTATTATGAATTTTCCCTTCATTCTCCTCCTTTTTTTTTGCCCCGTTTAACAACCGATTTGTGTGTTGCATGAAAGTTACACAGTTCTTTAGATGCGTTTGCTATTTTATTTTCTTTCATTCAAAAATATGTCAGTAATCTTTTTGTTAACATGAAAGATAAAGGATTAGTAATGCAAGATGCAGTTTTCTTGTAACCTTCTTGAAAGCAGACTATAGTTTCTTATCTGGCTCTAACATTCATTTTCCTGAAATGAAAAAAAAAAAAAAAAAAAAAAAAAAAAAAAAAAAAAAGAAAAAAAAAGAAAAAGGACTTCTTAAAATGAAATAAACTATATTTGATTCAGACGAGCAGCGCCAGCAAAGGAATTTATTGCAGCTGGCAGAACGGAGCAGCTGCGCTGAAGTCGTTCTGCCGCAGCACTGGGGACCTTCCCAAGGAGCAGCGCACACGGACCGTGGGGCGCCTGGGAAATGCTGCAGGGAAGAGAAACCACTGTAGAATCATGGAATCATGGAAAGGTTTAGCTTGGAAAAGGCCAGTCCAGCTCTGAGTCCAGCTCAACTCCCTCAGCACTGCCAAAGCCACCTTTAGCCCATGTCCCCAAGTGTAACATCCACATGGCTTTTAAATCCCTCCCAGGATGGGGAGGCCACCACTGCCCTGGGCAGCTGTGCCAGGGCTGGACAGCCCTTTCCACAAGGAACCTTTTCCAGTATCCAACCTGAACCTCCACTGATTCAACTTGAAAATATTTCTTCTCGTCCTTTCAAGGGCAAACCTTGTGTTGACATCATGACATCTCCCAAGATGTGCCTGTCCAGTTGACTTTGGAAGCCACCACATTTACCTTGGGGACATCCAGGATGTCCCAAGCTGGAGATGGGCCACCATTTCCTGGGCTTGGTGCTCACTGCAGGTGCACAGAGAAGCTGCTAGGGAAGCTGTGGCTGCCCCATCCCTGGGAGTGTCCAAGGCCAGGTTGGACAGGGCTTGGAGCAACCTGGTCTGGTGGAAGGACTGGATGAAGTTTAAACCCCTCCCAACCCAAACAAGTGATTGTGATTCCACGATCTCCCACACATGGCTCACGGGCAAACAGGGATTTACAGGGCTTCCAGCTCCTGGGAATTTATTTGAGCAGCGTTGGGTTTCCAGGAGGTCCCACCTTGCTTCACCCTACCTGTCTCGGCTCCTGTCCTCCCTGCCAGCTGGGGACAGGGCTCCTGCTTTGGGCTGTGCAGGCTGGTGGGGGCAGCCAGGGAGGAAAGGACATGGAAAAACACCCAGGAGGGGAAAAAGAGAGGTGGGGACAGTGCAAGGGGCTACCAGAGACCTGCAGACGTTTGAGAAGAAAACAGCTCATTTCATGAAATGGTTTGGGTTAAAAGGGACTTCAAAGATCAGCTCCCTCCAAATTTGGTGGAGTTGATTTCTTCGTAGATGCAGAGGATGAAAGGAAACCCAGGGTGAGCAGGGGCTGGTTTTCACAGCACCAAGATCCTCCGGTCTGTAAAACCAGGAGAGCAGACAGGGAATGCTGCAACCCAGGAGAGGTGATCCATGTGGGCACACCGGGATGTCCTCCTGCCCTGCCCACCCTGCTGCTGTGCCAGCCAGCCTCTCCCACCAGCCTGACAGCTCCTCAGGGGTTAAATCCTTTTATAAACTGCTGGATTTCTGTGGCAATCAGCTAATGGGTGCTCAGCATGTAAACAAGGTATTTTCCCCCAGTCAGGCGGATTTGGTTATTACTGAGTTGGCCTGACAAGGAGCTATCATTTGTAACTTTGTTTATAACCTGGTTTGCAGGGAATACTTTGTTTTGCTCCAGAGAAGCTTGGTATTTTCTATTGCGGAGGGGAATGATGATTTCTGTCCCACATAACATGGATTGCAGGGCTTAATAATCAAATAAAATAAAGAAAAGCATCATCCTGTGGGGTCAAATCTTTGCCTCCAGTGTTTAATGGGGCTCTTGTCCTGCACTAACAGATCCGTGGTTTCATTTGAGGGAAAAGTGTGTTTTCATATCAAAGGAGCCCCCCTGCACTGACCCAGCCTTCCCTTCCCCCTCTCTGCCCCGGCACACATGCTATTTTAATATTTCATATATTTCATAAGCTTTTATGCTTCTAAAAGAGAAGTGAATTTGTGGAGAGTTGAGCTCTCCAGAGCTGTACTTCAGAGCTGGGAAGTAATTCAGGGTGAAGCCTGTATTAATCTCAGGTGAGAGAGATATTTAAATTCAGGCTACCAGTGTGAATATAAAATGGGGATCTCTTTACAAAAATTTCAAATTGTAATATGCAAAGCTTAAAGAAAAGAAACCCCAAGGGAACAGCTTTCTTCTAGAACATTTTGTTCCAACCATCATCTCTTTACCTTTATTTTTTTATTTAAAAAACCCTCCCTTTGCCATTTTGTATTTTTAAATTAAATCTTTCAGTTTTTAAAATGAAATTCTTTATTGCTGGGAGATGGTGATGGAGAAGGGGGAGCTGGATCTAAGTGCCTGGCTGTGAAAAATGGTGCATGGACCCAAATTTCAGCTGGCACAAAAGGAATAGTGACCAGTGGGAAAATAAATCCGTTTGGTTGGTCCAAGGAATGTGGGGCCACCTCCCCAGTTGCCCAAATCCTGTTTTTGGGGAGAAATCTCTGCTTGGAGGGAGGAGAGAGGCAGCACAACCATGTCCTTGCATCCTCCTCAGCCAGCACTGGGGAGCACTGGGATGAACTGGTCCATCCCATCAGCCTTCTCCTTCTCCACAGATAAACTTCAGAATGGATTTATGACCCTGGCCAGTGGCCACATTCTCTGAGTGCATTTTGGTAGGATGGGGATCACCTGCAGGTGTCTGTGCTGGGCATAATGAGCCAGAATATCCCAAATCCCGTGGTACAATTCCTGGGAGAGCCCCCTATTTGCATCCATGGCAAACACCTCCGGCTGCAACCAGCTCCCAGGTCAGGAGAACTGGTGACAGATGACATGCTATTATCAGCTCTGTCAATTAATTAAATTATACATTATGCTTATGAGGGTGATATACTGAGCTGCTCTAGATTAAGTGTCGCAATTAAGTCTTTAATTTCTGTTTAATAAGTAAGTTATTATATGTTAATAAAAGATCAATTAGTTACTAACAGAGCATTGATCCAGGTACAATGAGTGTGTCATGGAAACATCAGGGCTGACACAGAAGGGGCTGGGGGATTTTGTGCACGACACGTGTACAATTAGGATTTTAATAAAGACAAGCTAGAGTGGGCAGGGGGCATCCAGGTGGGCTTGAGATATTGCTCCATGCATGAAACCTGGCTCTTCCCAGGCTGGCAGGGCTGGGACAGCCAGGACAGACCCACTCATAGAATCCCAGAATGGTTTGGGTTGGGACCTTAGAACTTATCCCATTCCATGTCCTGCCATGGGCGGGGACACCTCCCACTATCCCAGGTTGCTCCAAGCCCCATCCAGCCTGGCCTTGTACACTTCCAAGGATGGGGCAGCCACAGCTTCTTTTTCCAGGGCCTCTCCACCCTCACAGCCAAGAATTCCTTCCCAATATCCCATCTAACCCTAGCATCTGGCAGTGGGAAGCCATTCCCCTTTGTCCTGTCACTCCAGGCCCTTGTCCAATATCCCTCTCCAGCTCTCCTGGAGCCCCTTTAAGCACTGGAAGGGGCTCTGAGGTCTCCTTGGAATCTTCTCCTCTCCAGAAGAACACCCCCAGCTCTCTCTCCTGCGATGTCACTGACAGCAGGACGACCCCAAGGAAGGACCTTCCACCAGAATGATCTCCAAACCAGGTGTTTTTACTGCTTCCTGCTCTACCGTCTGTACATCACGGCGTCTTTCCCTGTGCCTGGTGCACCTCCCGCCAGGACCCCCTTCCTCCCCCAGCCCCATCCGAGCCTTTCATTCCCACTGGGAGATGTCAGGTGAGCGCGGAGCAGGGGGGAGCCTGCGGCGGAGCTTCCCGCGGGGGAGGAGGGAAGCGCTGGGCTCCAGCGGAGCCCAGGCTCCAGCTGAATATGGATGACATCATTATACGGGTGATCCTTTCAGCAACAGCGAGCTGGGCTTTAAAGTAGCGACCTACAGCATACAAATGATGGGTTTAAAGGAAATAAAAAAAGAGATGATTTGAATAGCAGACATTTAGAGAAGAAAAGCTTCACACCCCCCCCCTTTTCCCATTTCTAATATCTTCCAACGGGGCACATTCGGAAAGAAATTAAAACACTCCTCCTAAATACACTCCAGGCAGTAACAATGGCAAAGTTAAGAAGGTTACGAGACTTAGTTGTCCCAGCAACATGTCATCAAGTTGGAATGAGCAGGAAACACAGATAACAGGGAGAAGGAGGAGGGAGGGAGAAGAGGAATAAAACCACAGGAGGAAAAATGCCAAGAGATTGAGGAAGAAAAGGGAAACCCCTTTTTATTTGCTGTTTCATTAGGATGAATCTGATTTTATAGTCCCTAAAAGAGGCTAAAATATAATCTCCTTTTGTGTAATGCGTGTGTTAGGAAAATGTGTCATCAGCAATTCTTCTGTACACTCCAGCAGTAGTCAGAAAATTAGCAGGCATATTCAGGGCGGGCTACAAAGAAAAACAAACAGAAGACTCACATTTCCAGCCCGAGCTGTCATTTAAGAGTGTTTCCAACTTTTTTGTTCACCTTTTTGATTGTCCCTTACGGTTTGTCTCCTCTGCAGCAGCAGAGCTTGGGGTTTCCAAAGGAAGACAACGCAGAAGAGGAGGTTTGGGATGTGGCTGTAAGTGCCTGGAGAGCCCAGGGCTCTCCCAGCACTGAGGGCTTTTGTGCTCAGCACTGTACATGGGTGTAGGAAGAAAGCACATGGGGTGCAACACCTGGCAGAAGACAGAGAAATGGGAGGCTCATCTGAGCCATAACCCCAAATCTGGTCACACATGGGCCAGTTATCCTGATTCCAGGTGCCAACCTGGTGCTGAGGGTGTGTGGCACATCCACCCTAATTGGCTTCCATACAGGTGCAATCCCGAGTGTCACAGCAGCCCACAGCTTTTAGGGGATGTGTCTCCAAAGCCTTGTGGTGCCCATCAGTGCCCACCACTGCCAGGTGTGCTGGTTTTGGGCTCCCCAGAAGTGCACGTGTTCACTTCAGGTCAGTATCTCCCCTTGGAAGTGTTCCAGGCCAGGTTGGACGGGGCTTGGAGCAACCTGGGCTAGTGGAAGGTGTCCCTGCCCATGGCAGGGCTGGGATGAGATGAGCTTTAATGTTCCTTCCAAACCACTCCATGATTCTCTGACTCCATGATATTGATGTTTGATTCCTGACTAGAGTTACAAGGCAAAACTGTAATTAAAATAGTAATGAATCACTCAGCCTGTGATTGTGGCAGGAGGTTTGGGTGCTGCTTCCTCTACTCCCAGACAGAGTGCACTGGAGTGGTTGGCGGCTCATTTGGTTCCAAGGGGATGATGATACTGGGAGAAATGGGGCTGAACTGGGAGAAACTTCAGCTGGCTGGAGCAATCAGTTCAGGGGCCTGGGCAGGAGCCCCTCCTCCATCCCCCAGACTCAGCCCTCCCCGAGAGGAGCGAGGTTTGCGCTGACATGGGGAGTGAGGAGAGGATGAAACAACAGGATGAGGGAGGATGGACTTGATGATCCCAGAGAGTTATTCCAGCTCTGTGTCCCTAAACTGGACTTAGCACCCCAATTTTATGCACTACTTTTAAAAACTCTGACCCATCTTTTTTGTGTGTGCTACCCCAAAATTCACGACACCCCCAAGTCCCTCAGTTACATCTGAAACCTCACACTATGCCTTGGCTTGGTCCACCCTGAGATATTTTTGGTGCTTGCATGTGACATACAACCACCCAAAATGATACTGATCTCTGACAAAAATCCCTCCTCTCTCCTTCCCATCAGTTTTTTCTGCAAATATTTATTTGTTGTGCCTTTAAAAAAAAATTTTAATTCTCTCTTGCTGTGGCTTCTTGTAGTGGATTATATTTTACAGCAAGCCTTGGTTTAGTTAATTGATGGGGAGCTTTGCCTGTGAGGATTCTGTAATCCTTGGCATTTTATCTTTGCAATAATTGCTGTGTTTGTGATTATTTCAAAGGACTCAGGGAAAGCAGATGACAAGAAAACAGCTCATCCACTCCTCTTTTGCAGCTTGTCCAGGCACCTGGGTGGGCTCCTCCTCTGCAAGATGTTTGTGCAGCAGAGAAGGAAAACCAGAGTGAAGACCTGGGGACCTGGAGCAGGCACAGCAATGGCATGAGACCACTGAGGGCCTTGGTGACACGGTGGCACTGATGGCTTGGACTCATCTTTCATCATAAAAAGCTGCCTTTTTGGTAAAAGGGTTTCATTGGGGTGTTGGTCTCTTCTCCCAGAAGAAAGTGACAGGGCAAGAGGCCTCAGGTTGCACCAGGGGGGGTTTGGATTGGTTAGTTGGGAAAAATTCATCAGCAGAAGTGTTGTCCAGCCCTGGCACATTAGCGCAGGGCAGTGGTGGAGTTCCCGTCCTTGGAGGGATTTCAAAGCTGTGTGGATGTGGCACCTGGGGACATGGGTCTGTGGTGGCTTTGGCAGTGCTGAAGCAGCAGTTGGACATGATCATCTCAGAGGGCTTTTGCAACCTTAGTGGTTCCATGACTCAGTGATTGACACCTTTCTGGATTTGGGCCAACTGTTAGTCCCTGTGGGCTTGGATCTGACAGGAGGGATGGTGGGGACATGCCACATGGGGGACATGCCACATGGAGGACACTGGGTGCACAGCCACACCTGTGTTTGCCATGGGACTTGGGGTGTGGGGCCGTGTTGGTGTTTGCTGTGGGATGTCAGGAACGGGGCCACACTGGTGTTCCCCAGGGAATGCTGGACACAAGGCCGCACTGACAGTGGCCTTGGGCCATTGGGTGTGAGGCCAAACTGGAATTCACCATGGCACACTGGGGATGAAACCACACTGGTGTTTGCTGTGTGATGCCACCTGTGAGGCCACACTGATGTTGGCTGTGGGTGATCAGGCACGAGGCCACACTGGCCTTTTCATGGGATGCTGGACGTGAGACCACGGTGGTGATGGCTGTGGGACATCAGGCATGAGGCCACACGGGCGTTGGCCATGGGTCATTGGACATGAGGCCACGGTGGTGCTGGCAGTGGGACATTGAGGATGAACCCGCTCTGGCCTTGGCCATAGGACATTGGACACAAGGCCACAGTGGTTTTGGCCATGGGACCTCAGACACGAGTGTTGGGTGTGAGGCCACAGTGGTCTTTGCTGGACACAAGGCCACACTGGTGTTGGCTGTGGGGCATTGAGGATGAAACCACACTGGCCACAAGGCCACACTGGTGTTGGCTGTGGGACACTGGACACAAGGCCACAGTGGTGTTGGCCATGGGACACTGGGGATGAAACCACACTGGTGCTGACCATGGGACATTGGCCATGAGGCCACGCTGGCATTTGTGTGGAACGGTGGCCACGCTGCCACGCTGGTGTTGTTTGCCAGCTGGCCACTGGAGGCTGCTGCTGTCTTTGTAGTCACCGGCAGCTGCCTGCGGCCCGGAGCACCCACGGAGCTCTGCCCGGCCAGCATGGCTGGACAGCAGACTGAGGCTCCTGGTTCTCCCCCAGCAGCCCGAGGCTGAGCTGGGAAACATTCTCCTTCCTTGTCTTTCTGTCCTTCGTGGGAAGGAGGGCAAGTGAGCTGGGTAGGGATCCTGGGCTCCTGGGAAGGGAGAGGCATTTCTGTGCCACACTTTGAAGCAGGATGATTTTCCAACCTTTCAGTGCCCAGGTGAGGTTTTTTTTAAGAAATACAGACCTTTCAACGCTCTCTGTGCATTTTCATAGATTTAGAAGCTGTTTAAAAGGGAGCCAGCCCTAGTATTGTGGACAGCCCTGGCATAAAGCCAGAGCCCTGAGTGTGCTGATGCCCCTCGACTGCCCTGAGCAGGTTCACCTGGGACCCTGCCCCACACACACCCAGCTGCCCATTGGCTCAGGAACTCCATTTAAGCCCAGACCTGGGTGTTTGCTCCTGGTGTAGGCCCTGCTGCAAGCGTGCTTGTCTCCAGTCTTGCCTTTCTCCTGGGTAGGGCTGGAATGTATGCTGGGTTTAGCTTGTCTTTGCCCTGTCTTTTGAGGAGTCTCTTGGGATGGGTCTTGGCCTGGTCCAGCCCCTTGCTGTGTCAGGGGCTGCTGGTGGAGTCCATTGCCAGCACTGGGTGGGCTCTGTGGTGCTGAGGGGCTGTGCCATGGCTGGTGAGGGCACTGCTTGTGCTGGGATCATCCTTGGCTCTCAGCTCATCCCACCTTGGACAGTAGTGGAGCTTCCTGCTGCGTGGTACAGATGCAGCCTCGTTGTAATGACCCTAAGGGCTTCCCACTGCTTTGAAATTTATGGGTGAAAAGTATAATCCAGATGGGGCATGCTCTGAATGCAACTAAATTTAAAGCTTGGGTGTGAAGCAAATTCCGAGTTGGACATCCAGCCATGAAATCATGGAATGGTTTGGGTTGGAAAATCATCCCATCCAGTCCCACCCTCTGCCATGGGCAGGGACATTTTCCCTATCCCAGGTTGCTCCAAACCCTGTCCAGCCTGGCCTTGGACACTTCCAGGGATCCAGGGGCAGCCACAGCTTTTCTGGGTAACCTGTGCCAGGGCCTCAGCACCCTCACAGGGAGGAATTTCTTCTTAATATCCAATTCAAATATCTCTTATTTAGTTTAAAACATGGAGAGACCTGACTTCTCCTATGGACATGCCATCACTCGTGCTTTCATGATCCAGCTGCTTTTTGTGGATGCATTATGCAAAATGTGATACTTCTGGTGGCATCCCATGGGAACAGAGGCCATCTGAGTTCCGTGGTGTTGTCTGGAGAAGGATGAAGGGAATGATGTGCTGTTTTTAAAGAGCTTCCAATGATTTGGTGAGTGAAGAGCAGGCAAGTAATAAAAACCCCAGGATATATTTCAGCCATAGAGGAAAAAGAGTCCTGAAAAGATTCTGTAGCTTGTCAGGGTGCTGGGAATGTGCATTTACCTGCTTGGCTCTTGGGATAGTGGGAGGCACCGTTTCCCTGAAAGATGGCAGCACACACACTACATTTAAGAAAAACACTTCCATACTTCTCCCTGCTATAACTGGAGTTTTGGAGACTTCATTTGAGTCAGTTCTCTGGGCTTTTTTTGCCTGTTACAATTTGCTCAAGCCCTTGGAATACACAGGAAAACTTAAGTTACAGAAGCCTCATGATAAAATGCTTTCAGTGTATGGGGTCTGCCATGCTCCACAATCACAGGTGACGTTTCTCACCTTCTCTGGGTGTCCTGACCCTCCTCTCAAGCTCAGCCTCTGCATCATCTTGGTGTGATGTGCATCAGCTGTTTCATGCCCTCGTCTGGGTGTGGGGGGTGGCTGTGAGCTCTGTGCTGGGAGCAGGAGGGGCAGTGGGATATGGAGTCTCTCCCAAGCCCTCTGTGAGGCAGAACCACGTGGGATTGAGAGCTCAGGTCACAGGAGGGGGCCTTCATCAGCCTGAGGAAACTGGATTAGCTCCTGGAGATGCCTACGGGGTCATTGCTCTCCTGCTGCTGCTTTATAAACACATTCCTGGTGCTAAATCCAGGTAAGTGTCATGACTGCAGGAGTGGAGCTCAGCTTGAACAGTTCCCACACCTGGTTGCTGAATTCCTGTGTTTTCCTAAACCTGTAAGGGCTGGAATTGCTCATGACACTCCTGAGTTTAAGACCTGCCCAACACCTGGGCAGCTGTGCATTAAAATCAGCTTCTGCCTCTGGAAGAAAGGAATATCAGGGTTATTTTTGGGATTTAATCCTTAGGATCACCTCCCTGTAATGCTGGCACCAGGGAAAGAGGTTGAGTCAATTGCTGGGCACAGATCCTACAGCTCTGCATGAGACCACCACACACAGACCCACAGAGACTGGAAACCTCTCTAAGATCATTGAGTCCAACCATTGGCTCTGGGAAAGAAAACTGGGCTTGCTTGAGGTTCCTCAACCTCCAAAACCCAGGTATTTGGGTGCTGAAGGGTAGAAATGGGTGCTGAAATACAGAGGCTGGATTTGGGAGAAAAGGAGATGTTTTCCTCATGAGGAAGGCTGGCATTTGAAGGGAGAGGAGCACCTTGGAGAGTAAATCCACAGGGCAAGTGGCAGAACAGCTGATAAGGAACTGCAGGGTCTGAGGCCGTGCTCTTGGCACGCAGGAAAGGCTGCACAGTCCCTCTCCAGCTCCTCAACTTGTAGGCCCAATGTGATGAGCAGAGGTCTCCAAGGTCATTGATTCCAGTTCCTCCTGCTCAACTGCAGATGGATCCCAGAGGCCACCGTGGCCTCTCTCATGTCCTCAGACTTGTTTCCAATTCCTGTAGCAAATCTGTGATGATGCCCTGAGGTCCCTGTGCACTGATGGTGACTGCCTGAGATTCTGGCTTTGCTCCCAGAGCTGATCCCGACTTGGAGGTGACCAGGGAGGGATTTTATGAGTAAAAATAAAATAGGCTGGTGCAATCAGTTCTGAGAAAGACTAATTGTGACCCAGAGGCAGTGGAGGCTCATGTGGCAGCTCTACCAAGATCATGAGACTCACCCCATTCCAGCACCTCCCTGCCAATAACACCATAACAGAACCACTCCCCGTAAGAAAAAGCTGGCATTTGAGGCAGCTGCTCCTCTGGCAGAGCAGAGGTGTTTTTTATTCCACAGGGGAAGAAATTTATATGCATAATGATGGGTACAATTGACTCCCTGCCTTTAGGCATGTAGGGGAAGAGCTAAAAGAGGTTGAGAATGCAGACGGAGGAAGGTGTGGAGAGCTGTGGCCAAAGTGAGACAGCACTGCAGGAGCTGGTTTACAACATCTTTGTATCCCAAAGGCAGGGGAATTTGGGATCACTGCCGATGCAAGGAGACCCTAAAGAGGGAGCAGATTGACAATGGAGAGCAGGATGTGCTCCTTTGTATTTAAGCTGCTGGCTCTAAGGGCCCTGGATGGTCATCCCAGGGTCTTCTGCATAAATTCCTGGGCTACCTTTGTTCTGCTAAGCCAGGTGTGAGGGGATGGCCTCTACTCCATCCCAACAGTATTCTGAGTGTCCCTCAAATCCCTTTTGTCTTGGACCATAAAGGGGAAAACGCAATGCATTCCCTGGAAAAACCCTGCTCTGCCAGCCCTGCCCCTGACCCCACTCTTTGTATGCAGAACTTGCTGCTGGGAGTCCTTAATGTTTGTGCTGCTTCATCTTCCCAGGGTTTGGATCTGGCACGAGGGGTGTGAGCCATTTCCTGAGAGCCTCGAGCATTTGGGCAGCATTTCCATCCTCTGGCTGCCAAGGTTTTTCTGCTGCCTGGGGAAGAAGCAGGAGCACTCCAGAAATGATGGAGACGGGAACGCTGCAGTTTGGAAGCAGCAGCACCGAGGGAAGAAACTGTCCTTCCCTTCATCTGTGGAGTCAGTCCTCGATCACCTCCTGTTTTTCATATGCTGGTGAAGGCAAGGAGCAGGGAGGGAAATCTCATTAAAGACCTTGCTGTTGGGAATGGCTGGATAGCTCATTAGAGTGGGCAAAATGACTCGTTTCCTCTCTGCAGGTTTTTTTCCCAGGAACTCCGTGGAGGGAAGGAGTTCATTTAAAAACAAATATTCACAGCAGCGTGCCTGCAGGACACGCCGCTCCAGCACGGGGCTCAATCCCAACACCCAGGCAAGAGCTCGGCGCTCGCTTCCGAAAGGAAAACCTCATCAGGCGCCTTTGGCTTTTTTGGGTGCGTCTCAGATCGTGGGGATGGGTCTCCCGTGCTGGAAATCGTGGAAAGCAAGAGGAGGGGGAGGTGGATTGGCGGGGGGGGCCCTTCCTTTCCCAGCACCCCACTCCACGCCTGGCGCGCACTCGCGCGCGCGGCCGCTGCCGTAGCGCTGCGCTCCTGCCAAGAGAAACTTGGGAAGGGGGGAAGAGCCAGGCAGAGACAGCAAGCACACTTATCAAGTGGCTTGGACCGTAGCCGATTTGAAATATTACTAACCTTGCATTTTCAAATTTGATGCACAACAACCAAGATGCTAATACTTTCCTTAGTTTAGAAAAAAAAATCCTTTCACCCATCTCTTCTAGCCGAAGATTAGGAGAGAAGCTTTAAGAAGATTTAAAAAAAAAAAAAAATCAACTTCTGAGCAGCGGAAAAAATGGTTTGTGATTCAGGGGCTCCGGGCAATTCATCATGGAAATTGGGTTTCTTAGCCGACATCATGTGAATCCTTTCGGCCCTGTCAACTTTTTAATACATTACATTGAGAATGTAAATCGTGTTGGTGAGGGGGAAAGAAGAGGGGGGAAAAAAAAAGAGAAAAAAGAGAGCTGCTTCATTTTGGGTTTAGAGGGGAGGCAGCTTGAGGCCTGTAATTCATATTAACTAAATAATAATACTAAAAAAACCCCTCTCTAAATCTACAGATATGGATATACACCTAGGGAGGGAGGGGGGAGGGAAGTGAATGAGACAGCCCAAAATTGAAACCATTTTATCCTTTTGAAGGGTGAGTATTTGAGAGGGGTTTGTTATGGATTTATTTTTATTTTCTTTATTTTTTTTTATTTGGGTTTATTTTATCCCTTTCTCAGCTTGAGCTCGTTCTTCCATCAAAGAGAAGAGAAAATGAATGTTTTGGAGGTGGAGGAAGATGGAGGAAAGAGAAAAGGGAAAAGCTGCAGTAATATCTGGGATCTTTTGGGAGTTTGGTGGATTTTTTGCTCACATCCAGGTGATTTGGATTAACTCTTTCATGGTTGGTGGAAGCTCATGCTAATTTTTTGACTTTTTAGAGGGTATGAAAATAGAGCTCTGGATGGGGAGTAGCAGGTAGTGCTGTGAGATCCCTGAGACTGGGCTTCATGGAATTGCAAACACGAACCTCTTGGTGCCTTTATTCCCTGAAAATGTCCTTTGGGAGGTTCACTGTGAGCTAAATGGAGCACAAAGGCTCCACATAAACCCCTGGATAGGGTTTAGCTGCTGCATGGGCTCCCAGCTGGCTGGGAGGTGGGGAAGCTTCCCCAGGCATGTTCTTGTTATAGCTGGTGGCTTCTCCTGTGCCTTGAAATGCTCCTGGCATTAGAAAAGGGGGATTGATCATGGAGGAGAGGCAGGGAAAACACAGAGTCTCTGGGCTTGCAGGGAAAATACCCTAATTTTTTCTCATTGGATAGTGCTACATGAAGATTGAGACTTATTTAATACCAGTCATAAAATAATTTCAGGGTGCAAGGGACTTCTGTGGGGCTGCACATGGGTGTCCTGCTCAGAGCTGGGCTGGCTTCTGCATGCCAAACCTCTCTGCTCAAGGGCAACTCGAGAAGAAGACAGGAAAAGAGGTGGAAGGATGTGTCAGGAGGGATTATAGCAAATAGGACAAAGAGTTGATTGGTTTCAGCACAAATTATGAGCGTGGACATAATTGTATGAGGATTGAGTGATGAAGAAGGCTCCTTCAGTACCCTCAGAGAGGGGAAAATGGCTGGAAGTGGGAACTGTAGCTGGGGCACATCTAGAAAAATCAGGGAGTCAAGCTTGTTTGGGCTGCTAAAGTCTTCTTGGAAAGCATCTGAACAGTTTAAACCCCTCTCAGAGAAGCCAGACAGACACTCCCTCTGGAATGCTGCTGCCAGTTTTGGATGCCTGCCACAGGCAGAGGGTGGTGGGGAATGGAAAGGGCTGGAGCACGAGGGCCAAACTCCTGGCTGGGGGATCTGAGGGTGGCTTCAAGCTGATAACTCAATGTTCTTTTGCCAGCAGTGTCTGCTCTGCTAAGTGACACCCAAGTGGAGTGCTGGAGGAGTCACCAGTGTGGCACACGTGGCACCGGGCAGGGCGTGTTATCCCTTGGGCTTGGGCAGATCCAGCACACAAAAAATCTGTCACCAAACTGCTGTGTGGGGAGGCAGCTCCTTTAAAAGGGTCATTAGTGGCTGTTTGGGGGGGTTAATTGGGCCAGTCCAACTCTTCCCTCTCCCTTTCTTTCCCAGCCATAACAGGAAGGACTGAGAACTTCCCACCTCTCCCCTGGGACAACTGGTTTATCACTGGTGCCTTCCTTGCTTGGCATCTGTGAAAGCCCTGAAAGAATGATGCAAAGCTGAAGATGTTCCCTTGGCTTGTGACTTAATAACTGCAGTTTAACTATTTAAATAGCATTGTAAAAACAAATATAAACCCCGAATGCTTCCCTTAGGGTTAATAATCCTGTTTTATTCCTCTTTTGACTGCTGGATTTGGGTGCTACTCCTCACGCCAGACTGACAGCAAACATCAATCCTGCCATTTTCCTGGAGACATTTGCAGGTGAATTGGTGGACACACACATGTGGACTATGCAGTTATGCAAATCAAGGGGGCTGATATTAATAATGCACAAGGAAGAGGTTGGATGTTATTTTTATGCATAGGAATATTCCTGTGTGTGACTTTGAATTCCACAGTCAAGCAGTTGATGTCATCGATGTATTATTTAGTCTGAGGCTGGGTACAGCATTTCCAGAGGGGTTTTTGGGCCTGGTGTCCTTCAGAAATAATTAATTTCCCTTTTTGCTGCTTCCAGGGCTGCACAGCTGCAGTTGGAAAGCAGCCCTTCTCCTATCTTGTTTCCATTTAGGCATTGCACCCATGGCCACAACCTAATCCTGGATGTCTCCATCTCCTGCCAAGAGTCTGGCCTGCTCCAACTTCAAGAGGTTCAGGAAGAGTGAAACCAACACTCTTTGAGAGCAGACTCCAAAATACTGGAATTCATTCATATTATGATGTCCAAGGACTTTTGAACCCACTTCCCTGTGAGGGTGGTGAGGCCCTGGCACAGGTTGCCCACAGAAGCTGTGGCTGCCCCATCCCTGGAAGTGTCCAAGGCCAGGTTGGACGGGGCTTGGAGCAGCCTGGGATAGTGGAAGGTGTCCCTGCCCATGGCAGGGGGTGGAAATGGAGGAGCTTTAAGGTCCCTTCCAATCCAGGCCATACTAGGATGAAAATTCCATTGGTGGGGTGACCGCTGAGGGTCTGAAGAAAGGATTTTCCACCTTCCTTTGTGGGTCAGGAGGGACAAATCTCAGGCAATGAGACCCTCATCAATTGATGAAGGCTGTGTGGGCAATTCCCCGCTCGAGCTCGGACACATCATCCCCTCATTCTGTACAACCTGGCTGCCTCTAACCTCAACACCTGCAATCCTACAGGAATCTCCCTCAAGAGGAGCTTCCAGAGCCTTTGCATTCTCACAGATGAATGTGCACATTCCCAAGTCCTTCTAGGAAAGCCTTGGTTTGGTTGGTTTTTTTTTTCCCTCTGGTGCCTCAATCCTCGATTGCCACTTGCTGGGATGGTGGGAATGAGTTGTTGAGGCTGTCAGGGCTGTGCAGCACATAATGAAGTGCACACACGTACATCTATACATTCATACGTGGGCAGGCTTATGTTGTGATGCTGTAATACAGCTTAATTAGGACATCACTCAGGCATCTGGGACTATGCCTAAGCTGGAGATTTTTTTTTAATTTTGGTTTTCTCATTTAGGTTTTAGTCAGATTCCCAAGTGAAATAAACAAAAGGCTAATTGCTTTTGGATTTTAATTACCGCTGCAATACCTGGGTTTATTGTATGAATTGTGTTTTATAGGTGGTGAAAGGACACAGCCAGCGAGTGACAGATTCTCAGCTGACAACAGCTCTGTTCATACCAAAGGAATTCTTTGCAGTGGGATCCAAAGGACAGCACATTCATTTGCTAAACTCCTAATTTTTTTTGTTGTGGAATGTAACTTCAAGACTTGGCTGACTTTTAAACATGATATAATTAAGCACGCCTGGAAATGCCTTTATAAAAAAAACAGAGACACAAAAGTAGAAGTACTTTATAATCCACAGTGTTAAGTCTCTTCAAAATTCCTGGGATAGCTACACTGCTGCTTTAGTCAGGGTGATGCAGCACAGTCCTAATACCTAATCCCAAGTGACTCTTCACACAGTGACTCAAGTTACCAGAGCTGTTTGGCTCCTATCTGGTTATCTTTAATACCTTGATCCATACATCTCCTGTCTGCTTTGCCAGGAGGGTTATTCCACTGATTTTCAAGACTACAAAATAGGCAAATCTTCATTCTACATCTATTTATTAATCCTAAAAATATTTGACATCTTTTTTCTACCCAGCTGTATTTCCTTGTCCACGATATCCTGATTGAACAATTGCAGAAGAAAAAAAATTCTTCATTGAACTGCTTCTAAATTTTTTTTTGACAAGCTGGAAACTCCAGATTTCCATTTTTATTGGTGGTCAAAGGAAATAGCAGCAGTCAGATAATGTATTTCAAGTGTATTTATTCCAAATATGTCTATTTGGGAGTAATGTTGAGACTTATGTAATTTTTATATAACAAGCCTTGCACGACATTAAAAACAAGGAAACTCACCTGAACAACTTTGAGCTTTGTCCTGCAGAGTGAGAAGAAATAAGAGGTGAAGAGTGAATTCATAGTTGAATTAACCATCAGATCCTGAGAGCCCTTGGGCAGAAGCAGAGTGTGGATTTGATAGGAATCCTGATTTTTTTGAACCTATGGGCAGGAGGTTTGTGGATGAACAAAGCATCTTCTGTGTTGAGACCACTTTGGATGTGTCCCCACAGGTAAGTTAGTTATAATTTCAGAAGGATTTAAGGTTCATCTGTAGGGAATTCAGTAACAGGACCATACAGATTTGAAGCACGGTGGTTGCTTTCAGCAGAAGTCTAAAAGAAAGTCTTGCAAACCAAATTTTATTCGAAATCATGCGATGTAACAATTAAAATTAAACTGTGTTTCTTTGGAAGTCCTGTGCTGAAAGTATAATGAGTCATAGAATTACTGGTTTGGGTTGTTAAGACCATCTCATTCCACCCCCTGCCATGGGCAGGGACACCTTCCACTGTCCCAGGTTGCTCCAACCCCCGTCCAACCTGGCCTTGGACACTTCCAGGGATCCAGGGGCAGCCACAGCTTCTCTGGGCACCCTGTGCCAGGGCCTCAGCACCCTCACAGGGAAGGATTTCTTCCCAATATCCCTCTGGCAGTGGGAAACCATTCCCCTTGCCCTGTCACTCCATCCCTTGGAAATATGCTCTCTCCATGTTTCTTGTTGGCTCCTTCAGGCACTGGAAGGCCACAATTAGGTCATCCTGAAGCTTCTCTTCTCCAGGCAGAACAATCCCAACTCTCCCAGCCTTTCACCTGGTTTTATTTCAAGACTGGAGATGAGAGCACACTCAGGCCTGTTCAAAGAAGGGTTTGCTCACACAATTGTGCAGCTCCAGCTGGTGCCTTTCTCTTTGAGCTCAGGGTTTGAACTCTCTGAGAGAGGCTGGAGAAATATTCATCTTTGTTGCCTTGACTGTTTTGTCCCAGAAAAGGGGACAAACCTTGGTTGTGCCAGTGTCCTGGCTTAGGGCCCCACATCAGAAGGAATTTCTGCATGGAAAAGCTTGTCAGGCATTGGAAGGGGCTGCCCAGGGAGGGGTGGAGCCTCTAGTCCTGGAAGTGTCCAAGGAATGCCTGGAAGTGGCACTCAGTGCTCTGGGCTGGTGACAAGGTGGGGATCGGTCACAGGTTGGACTTGATGGTCTTGGAAATATTTTCCAACCTCAGTGATCCTGTGGTGGGAAAGGAAGGATTTGTATTTTGCTGTGGTTATTAAAACTGAGTGGGATTTATAATTATTGCTCAATTTTTATACTGGGGACACGACCCAAAGCCTTGGTTGATCTTGGCTCTGCTGTCAGGAGTGGGATGTTTCTCTCCAGTGCTCCCAGCAATGGTGCTGTGCCCCATCAGGAACCGTGGTGGAATTCACTAATTCCTAAATGATGCCTTGATTACCACATGGTGGGGTCTATTCCTCTTGGGAAAATGGCTCTTTTATGACATCAGATTCTGGATTCTCTCTGACCAAGGGAAATGTGAGAGCTGGCACAGCTTGTGTCAAGTGGATGAACTCTGGGACTAAAACACCCTTGAGATGAGGAGTCTTGGATAAGTGGGAATGATGGAGTGGGATGTTCTGGAGCTACTTGGTGAATGGAGAGGGAAAAGCAGTGACTGTGTTAGTGCTGTTCAATTAAATCACAAGGAAACAGTGGAATTCCAGGGGTTACGGTCAAAATGAAACACCAATTATTTTTTATTACATTAGGGAAAACGTTGGGAAGTTGTTTTTTGTTGAGGATTTACCTCCAAAGATGGAGCTTGTTCTAAGGCAGAATTAGAAGAAATTTTGGACTGTTGAAAACTTCACTAAACCAAGTGTTCCAGCTTTCAGCAGAGCTTAAGTGAAGGCTAAAAGGATCTTTTACTTGACAAGACAAAGATTGTTGCTATCAATAAAGATGCAGTGCATTTCCAGTTTTCTTATACTGGTAATGTATGGGCTGGTAGAGGCCAGTGAGACTAATCCAAATTATATCTCAGAGACTTTTCGTATTCCTGCATGGAATTTTTAACAAAAAGGAAACATTGCTATGGGGAAAAAGGTCTCCCCTAAAAACCATTTGGTGAAATCATCTTGTAATTTAGAGAAAGAAAAAAATATTTGAATGGGAAGGCTGGGACCTGCTGGGTTATTGCTGTGGGCCTTTCTGGTTGGAGAGAAAAAAATGGGTTTATAGAATTCATCTAGGCTGTATGAATTGGTAAAATGTATTGATTGATCCAAAATGACCCAAATCGAGCAATGTACTTTTCAATGCCATCAAATGCAAGATCAAATAGCAAGAAAGATTAGGAAGCACTGACGGGCTCCAGGAGGTTATAATTTGGATATATCTTTCTAAAAGGAGGCAGTGAATTTGAAGGGATTTTTGAATTTGAAGGGATTTTTGAATTTGAAGGGATTTTTTTGTGTCCTTCCTTTTGCTGTCCCCAGACACGGAGGGTTTTGTGACACCTGGCAGAGCGATTTGGAGCAAATAAGGGATATTATTTCCACTAACGGAGCTGGGATGATCTTTGTTGGGAGGCAGGACCCAGACATGGTCTACACACACTATGAGGGGGCATAAGTGCATCAGAAGCTGTGGGTTCAGCAAACACCTGCAAATGAGATGGAGTCAGGAGACCAGAAGGAAGCTCTAGAGGGTAATTTGGCTGTGATATCTCAATGTCAACACCCGCACCAGGTACTAGAGGCATCTTTGCTCTAATAGACCCAGCACTTCCCACTGAACTCCTAGAACAGAGAGCTCCTAACGGGAGCACTTGATTGGGCTGAAGTATGGTAAATTCCCAAGGAAAATAAGATGCTGACAGTGAGAGCAATTAACTGCTGGAGCAGCCTCTCCTGAATCCCTCAGGACTGTTTGCCTCTTAATTCACAACGAAAGGGCTCTCTGAAAGGTTCCCTCCTGTTCAGCCATGGAACAGCCTCCAAGCCTCTGAAGGAAGTGGAAATCCTTCTACTGCTCCACTTGGGAGTTGAAACTCTGTGATCCTCATGGCCAGCACAGCCTTCTCCAGGCTTGGCTCCCACTCACTCCAGGCAATGCATTCAGGCACAAACCCACGCTCCTCTTCACAAATGCCTTTGGCACAGCTGCTTCCCTGGAACCGGCAAGGAAAATCTCGTGAAGCTGCTGTGATCTAATGAAAAAGGATTTCCCAGGTCCTAGACCCACCAGAATTCCTGGGTACAAGATGCCCCTGTTGCATTTTAAAATTGGTATGACACAAGGGGGCTGTAATGCCTGACTGGCCCTGAGAGTGTGAACACCCCGAGGTTGCTCATTGGGATTGGAAACTTGTCTCCAGCCAGAAGAAGATACACCCAGCCATGGGAAGTCATACTCTTCCAACACCACTTTTACACTCGCTGTGCCTCAGCCTGGCTTTGAGACAAGGGTTTTAAGTTTCTTTTCTAAAATTGGAGGGGTTTTCCTGCCTTTGGGATGAATTCTGCTGAAGATAACAGAAGCAGATTTCACTTTCAAACCTTAATCCATCGGTCTCTTCCTGGCAGCTGGAGCAGGTTGTACCCAGGAGCTGGCAGAAGGAACCCTTGGCTGTGACAAAACATGCACAAGGTGTGAAAGGTGCTAAGAATGAGGAGTCTACATATGATAACAACTTGTTAGTACTTTCTTTGCAATTATTTCATTCCCATTTTCCCCTCACTCATCTCCTCTTTTACATTTATTTTGCTTTTTCTCTTTCTGCTTCACTCTCCAGTCTTGTTTTCCCTTCTCTCTATTCTGTCTTGCATGTATCAGCCTTTCCTGCCACAAATCAACCCTATTAGAAGCTCCAAAGGGATTCTTTCCAATGGCCTCCCTTTGTGAACTCTGCCTTTTTTTTCTTTTTAATCTGCAGTGTTCCACATTACATTGCCATTGATTTAATAGACCACCATGAATTTTACTGCCTGTCAAACAACAGCACAATTATTTTGAATTCTATTGTGGCAGAGCTTGACACCCAGCTCTGGATCACCTTACACTTTTCACCCTTGCTAGAGTGCACTTGAAAATCCAGGGTAATGTTATGTGTGATTCCAGGGTGGTATTTTGCGACATTGTTTTAATTCAATATTTTGAATGATTTGGCAGTCAATGGATAAAGACTCCCTCTTACCTGATCTGGAAATGACTCATGGAATGTGGAAGTTATTACAGGGTGTTAAAAACCCAAGCCAATCCCATTCTTCCCTCTCACTGCTGCCAGCCCTGAATAAACGAGATGGGAAGAAGACCCATTGTAACTGTTGGTTCATTGGGCATGGGCTGATCCCAAAAACTTCCCAAGCAGTGGGAAGCTGAGTCCTCTCTTGCTGGGCATTAATAGGTTGCTCTGTGTGGCAAAGAGGCTGGATCCATGTGCCTGGAGGCACGTTCCCCATGGAGAGGAAAGAACTGTCGAGTACTTTGAGAGCAGATGTTGGCACTCACCAGCGTGCAGCAGATTTCTTGGAACGAGCGGATTACAGCTGTATCCAAATAAAGAAAGGGTTGGTTCATTCAGGATGAATCAAGTCTTTGTATCCCTGTTTAAAGAGCTCCTTCTATCATCTTGCATGCCCAGGATAAATTCCCGATGACAAGGTTGGGTCTGTGTTGTCCCAGGAGCTGCACATGCAGAAAAGCTCCAACTCTGACACTGAATATACTAAGGAATGATACCCTGTGAATATATTAAGGAATAGAAACAGGTTTATTGGTGAAAGTTTGGACTCAGAAGAATAAATGACTTCCCAAGGGCAAGAGGGAGTCTGAGTTGCACCTGGGACTTGTTTCCAGTGTCCTGAAGTTTTATTCCAAGATGTTTTCTATCCCTGCTGAACATGGTCCTTCCCACAAAGACCTGTTCTCCTCGGGGTCTGAGGCAGATGGATTTGGATTGTGAGTGATCACAGAAAGCTGTTTTGATAATCCAGATTGATTATGGGCTTTTCCTTTTACAGAATTTCCCTGTTTCCAGGAGAGCTCCTGGTTGTGTTAAGGGTGTAATGTCAGTGTGTGGGGATGCTCATCCTCTCCCACCCCGAGCTAGGGATCTGGGGGAGGTTTGCTCCACCTGTTCTCTGCAGTGGAGAAGGCTTATTGTCTCCTCTCAGGAAGCTGGTGGATGATACACACATCTCGCTGGTCTCCATCATACACAGGGTTCAAATTCGTTCTGTTACAGACAAAATTTGTCCTGTTTTTGGTTCAGGGTGGGAAATTCATGGGCTGAATAAATCTCCCAGGGACCTCATGCAAGATGTGGTGGCTCTGCAGTGCATATGCTGGGAACCTGGCAGAGCAGGCAGATCGCTGTGCTTTATGGCCTGGGCAGAAGCAGGATTGAGCCCAGGTCCCAAAAATTTAAAGTTTAAAAGGGCCAGTGCCCTCCTTCCCCAGCATTGTGACAAATATGCCTTGTGATCCATTGTGGAGATCCCAGTCAGCCAGAATAATTAGGTGGCAACTCAATTTATTGCCTGCAGCCCTCTAAAGCTCAGAAAGTGCTCTTTCAGCCCTCAGCTGGTATTTAATCAACATATCATAACTTTTATTAAGCCTAAATGCAATGCTCCTGAGATACTAAATTTAAAGTGCTCCTGAAAGCCAGGGCTGCTTTTGTTTGATTTACATATCACAGCATCATGCAAAATGGGACCAGGGTGACAAGGAGCCTGCATTACAGGCTCAGGAGGCTCCAGGGAGTCTTGTCCTGCTCTGACACCTCTCATACATTACCAGATACCAAGAAGGTGGGAGAGGGGTTGGAAACTTTTTGAGGCTCTTAATTACAGATGAAGAAATTGAGTTGCAGTGACAGCAGCTTCACCTGAGCATCAAAGGGCACCTCTGGGTCCTTGCAGAAGTGTCTCCTGCAGGTCCACAGGCAGGGAAAAATGCCCACACCGTCCCCAGGAGGAAGAAAAGAAATGCTGTGTCCATATGCTGAGCTCTCCTGGGCATCCCATGGCACCTCCCTGGGAACATTGTCCAGGGCCATCTGGAGTCCCCATCCCTGGAGGGACTGAAAAGCTGTGTGGATGTGGCACTTGGGGACGTGGGTCAGTGGGGCCCTGGCAGTGCTGGGGGAATGGTTGGACTCTGATCTGGAGGTCTTTTCCAACCCAAAGAATTCTATGGTTTGGACACCTTCTTTGCCCTCCCACGTCCTGGTCCAGTCTCCCCAGTGCTCCTCAAAGAGAACTCCACCCCTCAGTCCCCTGCACGTGGGCAGGGGAGCTCTGCTTGTACCTCCCTGCTGAGCTGTCTTTGCCAGCTTCTGAGCTGGGCAATTCCAGAGGCATCCAGGGCCAAATGCCCAGGACAGGTGGTTGCAGTTTGGCCAATTTGTGCCCAAATCACGCCGGTTCCTGCACTGGCCAAAAAAAGGGTCTGTAACTGGTGGCACAAACATCCCTGGGCTGAACAATGGGACACCCGTGTCCAGCTGGGATGGATGGGGAGGGTGAGGGAGACAATCACACCCTGGTTTCCGACTCTACAAGATTCCCAGGAGGTTTGCCAGGAACTGTAAAACTTTGGCAAGTGTTGGAGATTGGCTTAAAATGCTAAAGACAATATTTAAACCCCATGGAAATTCTAAAACAAGGATGTTATTAAAGTGGAATTAAGGACAAAGGAGTTGCTAATATCTACAAGAAAAGGGAGAATTAAGAATGTTTGGGTTTAAAATAGTATTAGAATATTAGCTGAAACCTAGAAATAAGGTTTATCTGTAAAACATTGTCTCTTGGAAGGCTTCAATTCATGGAAGAGATAATAACTTGATTTCAGACATCTCATAATACGTTCCCTTGTGCCAGGGCCATCCTGGAGCTGGGAGGGCAGGGTGCTGTGTGTTAGTCTAAATTATAAGAGCCACTCAAATGGCAAGGGACAGGATTAAATCCCAGCATAAATACCCTTTGGAAAGAATATGAATGCTTGTGCCCCAAAGGAAAAGCCAAATTCAAGTGAGAATGGGAGACTTTTGAAAGGAAAAGCTCCATTTTGAATTTTTAACCATGGTAAAGCTTTGTTGTTGCCTGGCTGGTTTCTAACCAGGAAGGGCATAGGGGAGCTATTTTTAATCTCAAAAAATAAAGATTTTCAAAGCATTGTATTCCCTACTCACTATGTTCTGAATGTGAGTTAGTTATGAATGTTTTTACAGTTATCAAAGACTTTCCCTTTGTTTGCTTTTTTTTGTTTGTTTTAACACTGATGTGGTGGTAAAATTAGGAACTTGAGCAGGATAGAGTTGTATCCTAGGCTTGCCTGGAGGCTGATGGCCTCACACACAGGTCTGGCCCTTGGCCATAATTTAGTTGTTAAGGCACAAAAGCTGTGGGTCCCAGGACGTTGCCATGGCCAGCAGGTCAAGAGAAGGGGTATTTCTTCAACAGTGTGGGCAGTTTGGGGACCCCCAGTAAAAAAGATGCTGCCAAACTGGAGCAAGACCAGTGGACACCAATAAAATGGCTGTGGGGCTGGAGCCCAGAACAAATGGAAGGTGCTGGGACAGGGACAGAGGTCTGGGAGAATTTAATTCTTTGGAGATATTCACTATTTGGCATTTTTCTCTTTGAGGTTCATAGAATCCCAGAATGGATTGGAAGGGACCTTAAAGCTCATCCATTTCCACCCCCTGCCACGGGCAGGGACACCTTTCACCAGCCCAGGTTGCTCCAAGCCCTGTCCAGCCTGGCCTTGGACACTTCCAGGGATCCAGGGGCAGCCACAGCTTCTCTGGGCACCCTGTGCCAGGGCCTCACCTCCCTCAAAGGGAACAATTTCTCCCCAATATCTGATCTACAATGGCCTCATTCAGGTTCCTCCAGATGGTGAGAACTCCAACCTGCCTTCAGTGCCTCACATGGCTCTGTGCACTGCAGTCTTCAGGCTGAGGTTGCTGAGGTGGCTGGTGGAGACCCACTTGGACCAGGGCCATCAGAATTAGCAGAGTTGGCTTCCAGTGTCTGGTGCTCCATGAATCCAGAGACACCTGGCAGCTGGAAAAGAGCCAGACAGGGACAGGTTCAGCTCTCAGCCAGAGCCTTCCAGTGGGAGGATGGTCATCATGTGCAGAAAGCAGCAGAGTTTGGATGGAGCTGTTGGAATTTCGTACACACAGAAAATTTTTGTGTCTGAAGCTGCCTGGCTCCACTGGAAAGCTGTGGAGCAGAGAGAGGCTGTGTTGTTTACCTTCTCTGAACCCATTGCAGACTTCATGAAGATTCAAGAGATTTTCTTGCTGGTTGTCCACAGGGAATAAGGTATCACCCTATATATAAAGGTAAGGTGTTCTCCCTCTGCCTGGGGCAGGTTAGAGATGGAAGGGAACCAAACCATCCTTCGGGCTTGCCTAAAACACCCAATGGAGCAGCTGCCTGTGGCTCAGGCAGAAGGTCTGGAGGCAAACAGGCAGTGCAAGGTCATTCCTTCTTCCCATGGCTGTCTGCTAGTCAGCTGGAAGTTGAATATCACTGGCAAATGCTCTTGTCATTAAATATATTCTTTAGCACACAGATGATTGCTAAACTAAGCTATAATTATTGGTGGAGCTGGCAGTGGTGCCTGCAATTCAGGTTGCCAAACATTTCCCATTAAAAGATTCTCTTTTCCAATGCTAAATCCTTGCCAACATGGAACAGTTCAGGCTGAAATTTTCAGTTGCAGGCCATTGGCTCGGGCTGGGCTTTGTGTATATGAATATGTGTTTGTGTGTGTGTGTGAGGAAAAGGAGGGAAATAGAGTTTAACCAGATCCAAGAGTGTGATACAGGGAAAAGGCATTGTTTTGCAGTTATTTAAGGGAAAAAAATCCAACACCCATGTTGTTGAGAAATTCTGTTGCTTCCATGCTTTATTTTTATTTTCACAGGGACTTGAAATTTGGCTTTGGGACCCATCTGGGACTTTGAACTCCTTCAAACTCCCTGGTTTTGGCCAAGTCAGATGCCTCTGT
>VZSE01002883.1:75202-80632 GCA_013398275.1 Promerops cafer
CCCACCTTGCTGCACCCTCCTGTCAAGGAGTTGTGGAGAGTGTGAGAAGGTCCCCCCTGAACCTCCTTTTCTCCAGGCTTCCTGGTTATCCAGGTTTTAGCCATTCCCAAACAACCCCAGCTGTGGACTGGGGGTCATTCAGATTCACTCAGGGTTGGATTTCCAGCTGAATTATTCTTGTGCACAGAAGGTTTGGTTGCTGCTGCAGTCCTGGGGCAGGGGAGGGTTTTTTGTGAGTGACAGGGACCAAGACAATCCCTCAGCCTGACCTCCTGCCCGCTGCTAATCACCTGCCAACGATTGTGCCTTGCTCTCACCTTTCAGCATTTCACATGTGGATTCTTTCCTCATGGTTGCATCACAGGAATGAAGCAAGAAAATTGGAAATGGCTCATCCTCCTGTCAAGGTCGGTATTGTCTTCATTGATATATTTTCCAGTTTTTTAAGGGTTAAAATTACTTAGGGCACAAATCTTCTTTTCCTTCTCTTATGAGGTTTTTCCAGATGATTCCAGGACACTTTCCCTGAAAAGCAGCCTAACTCCTTTCTGCTTGAGCTGCATCCAAACGAAAACTTTGTTCTTCCTTCTTTTGCAAGCCCATTTTTCAAACATTTAGAATGCACGTTTACAGCCTCCTGCAGTCATCACTAAACCAAATTGTGTGTATTTTGCTCTTCATGGATCAGTCCTCAAGGAACAAATCATTTTTGTCACTCTTCTCTGAACTGCCTCCAGTTTGTCACTATCTTTGTAAAAGCAGCGTGCCCAGAGCTGAGCACACATTGTCAGCTCATGCTCACCATTCTCTTCCCCTCTGAATGAGCAAATTGATCTTTTTGTGAGTGCATGGAGATGACAAAGTGCATCAACAATCGGAAAAATTTTAAAATGGGTTTGCAAAGCTGATTTGGATGTGGGGAGGTTGCTGGCCTTCGTGGCCTGTCCTTGTAGGAGCAGATAACGGCAGCTTACAAGAGCAACATCCTGCTTTGTGATGTGCCATTATCAGCTGCTATTTCCCAGGGGGTACTGATGGGATCATGATTATTATTTTTTTTGCTGGATGATGGAACATGAAAGAGTCTTGACCCTCTTCATAGATTCAGTTTGTTGGGTGAATAATTCTTCTTGGCTCCAATTAATTTTGACACCGGAGTAAATCTGTCAACAGTGGAAACATCTGCAGGAGTCGTGATGGAGCCAGGTTTTCAAATGAAGGGGACACCTGCAAGAGGTCCCTGTTGCCTTCAGGATTCCTTTTCCTGTGTGGATCAGCCATGAAATGGGCTGTATGTCCTTAGTAATTTATGGAAATAGATCCATGATAGGGAGTCAAGAAAGTGGTGCATTTAATGTCTGCTTCTCACGTGGTGGAAATTGGGGTTTCCTTTCAGCTCTTTGCTCTTATTTGGGCACAATTCCTCTTCTCCTCTTCTCCGCTGACTTTCCATCTCATGGGCATTGTGGTACTGGTTAAAAGGGTGGACACTAATCCTGGAGGTCTTTCCAGCCCTAAGGATTCCATGATTCTACAGTTGTGCTGAAAGCCTCCACCCACAATGAGGAGACCTTTCATGTATTTTGGGGACTTGAGGGCACTGCCTTGATCCCACTGGTGCCAGTGAACACCTTGGCACTAGAACATGGGTTTGTGCTTCACTTTGACTCATCTGCAATCCCTAAAAGCAGGAAGTGGAGCTCTGCAATGACTTTCTTGGCTGGTCACACGCCAGGTGAAGGTGGGCTTGAGTATCTCAGCTGAGACTTCGTATTCACCATCGTGGAGGCATAGACCGAAAGTGGATCCACCCTAACCCCACCCTTAGGTCATACCAGAGTCTTTTACATCCCCCTGGCTTGTGTCAGCTTTGAAGACACCAGATTCCCTTTTGCTGGTGGCATTCAGACATGGGACCATCAGAACTCTGTTCTTTCCATGCCATCCCATAGATTTCTCTCCCTGAAACCAACTCAGCGTATGTGCCCTTGTGCAGACATTGTGTTATGACAGGGTGTCCTTTGTGCACAGCCCCATCAATGGCAGCAATTTCAGAGCTCTAATCCCAGTAAGTTTTTATACTCAGCACTGGCTTGATATTTCCTTTGGCCATCCTTGTAGAATTACTTTCCCCAAACTGTTGTCAACTTGGGTCATTTTGTGTTACTTGTTTGAACTTGTCAAATTTCATTTCAGACATGGGTAGTACTTGACTCATATTTACTTCAAACTCCTCTTCCTGCAGTTCATTGCTTTCATTATTTATAGGTGTTCTTGAAAGCATATCTGCTAAGCTCCTTACTGGGCCTGTATTTCACATTTAATGAGTACTTTTGCAATTTCATTACATTTTTTTTCTGAAGTCCAGGTGGCTCATTGTACAATGGATTTTTCTCTATGGCTCCTGGTGCTTTATGGTCTCTTTCAACCTTGATTGAATTCTTCCCATAAACATATTCATGAAAATACTCGTGACCTAAAACAATTGCCAGGATTCCAAGTGCAAGCTGAGCTTTTGGTGGGTTTTAGCCCACGGCTCAGATTGCCATCCTGCCAGAGGGCCAGAGCCAAAGTGACCTTGCATCACTTTGGGCCTTACACTCCCAGGTCACCTCAGAATGTTCCAGTGTTGTTGTGTCTGTGACAGCTCTGCTTTACACCAAACCTTTCTCTATTTGCAGTTTTCTGGGAGTTGTTCTGCACTATCTGTGAGATCCAAGTGGCCTGTGGGAAGGCATCTGGAGGTGCTGGTGACAGCAGCTGGACACGAGCCCAGGTGTGCCCAGGTGGGCAAGAGGCCAGTGGCCCCTGGGCTGTGCCAGCCATGGTGGGTCCAGCAGGCCCAGGACAGTGACTGTCCCTCTGTGCTGGGACCTGTGAGGCACCTCCAGCCCTGGGGACAGTTCTGGCCCTCACAGCAAGAGAGACATCGAGGGGCTGGAGCGTGTCCAGGGAAGGGAATGGGGCTGGGAAAGGGGCTGGAGCACCAGGAGCAGCTGAGGGAGCTGGGAAAGGGGCTCAGCCTGGAGAAAAGGAGGCTCAGGGGGAACCTGGCTCTGCACAACTCCCTGACAGGAGGGGACAGCCAGGGGGGATCAGGCTCTGCTCGCAGGGGACAGGGACAGGACAAGGGGAAACGGCCTCAAGATGTGCCAATAGAGGTTCAGGTTTAACATCAGGAGGAATTTCTTCCTGGAAAGGGTTGCAGCAAATCTTGCACAACGAGTCTTGGTCAGGGATTGTCATTGCAATATTACATGCGTCTGTCATTGCAATATTACTAGCAGGAAAAACAGTGCCTGTGCTCTCATGCATCCCCAAAAAACTTCCTGGCCAGAGGTTACATAGTCCCACCTGCCCTCACTTGGCTAACTGCAAAGCTCTGCTAAAGAACATAAACATGTCTGTGTTCTCAGTGCTCGTGGTTATCCTAAACATAAGGTTTAGGACATGCTGCTGCTTCAGTCTCATGGTAATCCTCTGAGATCTGGGCACGATATGTTAGCTCTGAGATTACCCTACAGAGATGTTTGCTTGCATCTCCTAAAAGAATTACTGAGCAGAAGTAGGAATCTTTTCCATCAGCCTTACCCAGCTTCCTAATGCAAAAATCCTCTGGAGTTTGGAAGTCTAGACTTGCACACATCAGACACGCCTGCAGGCTTCCTTCAGATGTTTCGTTGTGGTTTTTTTTTTATTTGTTCAAATCCTTATTTTGCTTGTTTTAATGAAAGTGACTATTTTCTGTCGGATACGTTGATTGGTTTCTGTATGCACTCAGTGTGTCCTGTTTTGTCACCCACTCAGGTTCAGCTGTTTTGCCTTTTGGTTTCTGTGTGACTTCATGGGATTGATTTGGAGAAAAGGAGGCTCAGGGGGGACCTTCTGGCTCTGCACAACTCCCTGACAGGAGGGTGCAGCAAGGTGGGGGTCAGGCTCTCTGCTCTCAGGGAATAGGGACAGGATGAGAGGAAATGGCCTCAGGCTGTGCCAGGGGATCTTCAGGCTGGACGTCAGGAAGAATTCCTTCCTGGAAAGGGTGGCCAGGCATTGGAAGGGGCTGCCAGGGGGGTGGTGGAGTCCTCATCCCTGCAGGTGTCCAAGGAATGCCTGGACGTGGCACTCAGAGCTCTGGGCTGGTGACGAGGTGGGGATCGGTCACAGGTTGGATCTGATGACCTTGGAGGGCTTTTCCAAACTGTGATCCTGTGCCATGGTGCATAATTCTTATGGAACTGCAGCTGTAGTTGTCAGTGTTATGGCTGATGGCATGACTTGGGTCCCTCTTTGTCACCAAATGCATTGGGACCCACTGCTACAGAGCTGGATATTTGTCAGCCTTCCTTGGTTGCTCCACTGTGCTGGTCTCTGTGTGTCCATCAATCCATTTCTGCTCAAATCAGTCCCAGCCTGTAGCATTTCTGTTGGTCTGTGGAGCCCCGTGGTTCAGGCTCCCAGCAAAATGCACAGGGCTCCAGAAAGGCTGGTTTTGTGCCTGATTTAATTCTGTGGTGAGGACATGTTCCAAAGGGAGGATCTCTGGAAGTCACGCATGCCGGAGCTGTAGCGGTGACACAGTGGCTCCTGCACAACCTCCACCTTGAACTTCCATGGCTGCTCCTGAGGGTGGACA
This sequence comes from Promerops cafer, assembly GCA_013398275.1. Taxonomy (NCBI): domain Eukaryota; kingdom Metazoa; phylum Chordata; class Aves; order Passeriformes; family Nectariniidae; genus Promerops; species Promerops cafer. The sequence continues at coordinate 79,836 of VZSE01002883.1, forward strand.
GGAGAAGGGAAGGGTCTGCAGGGCTGGAGCAGCTGGATCTGTGATTTGACCTTGGAGAGGGCAGGAGGAATTAGCCTGAAGGGCTGGGAGTTCGCCTGAGGTCTCAGAGCAGAATGGAACCTGGGCTGACACAAGGTCACACCTGGAACCTCTGGAGCTGGATAAATTCTCCCACTTTTGGGCAGCTCTTCACACCACATGGATTTGTTTGTTCCGTTGCTTCTCTTCCCTATGACCACATATGTGAGAAAGACTTTTCCAGGTCTCCCTCCCTCAAAGTCTGTGTCACCCTCCCGTGCCAGCCTCTCCCAAGGAGAAAAGCAGAGCTGCCAAAACAAAGGTAAACCAGTTTGATGAAGATTTCTCCAGCAGGCAGCCTCCTCCCCCAAAATCAGGATGCACCAAATAATGGAGCAAACAAGTACTTTAAAAAGTCCCTATGTGTATCCTGAGCATTTAAAATGGCTGGGAAATTCTTGCTTTTTGGGAGTGACCAGTTCATTGCTTTGCTAAGTATCTTTCTAAGCCACCTCTTGTCAGAAGAAGAGAATAAATGAAAAGAGAGAAAGAGAGAGAGAGAGAAAAAGACCTTTGCATAGCTTGAGCCTTTGTGCCGTGCATTCAGACTGATTTGTACCCTTTGTAGTCTTAATTATTTGTGAGAGCAGGATAACAGGAGTACCAAGCTCACCCATTATTTCCTGCATAAAAAAAGGCACACAGAAGCCGCTGATCGGTTTTGAATTAGCAAACATGATACTAAAAAAAAAAAAAATCCGCGGGGGGGGGGGGGGGGG
>VZSE01002883.1:80669-99547 GCA_013398275.1 Promerops cafer
GAGGAGAGAGAGAGTGCATAAAAAAAATTCATTAATATCATCAGGGATTAGGAGGCTGATTAAAGTGTAGCTGTTAGCGTATGCAAATGAGCGATAGGCATTTATCAGAGCCTGTGCAAGCTGTCTCAGAGCTGTAAAGCCCACGTATGTTTTTCAGCTGATTAAAACAGTTTTAAGTTCTGGAGGATTTTTTTTCTTTTTTTTTTTTTTTTTTTTTTGAGAGAATAAAAAAAAAAATTAAAAAGCCACCATCATCTATCCTTTTCCTTTTGGCTAAATTCCTCTAAGTGCACTCCAACCATTTCCACTTGAATGCACTCACTCTCTCTCTCTTTCTCTTTCGGGTAATGAGAGTTTGGGAAGGAAATGAATGCAAACGAAGCACGAGGCTTGCAACAGCCTCCTTGGCTTCCAAGGAACTTCCAGAATGAGGCCATCGGAGGCTGTGCCCCGGGAACACCTCTGGAACATGGACATGGTGCAGCCTGGCCAGGCTTGGGCCCTGGGGGGAAGAAACGGGCTGGTGGCTTTTCCTCCTCAGCTTCATCGTGCTTGGGGGTCACTTTTGGAGCCCTGCCTCACTGTGGGATGGAACTGGGGTCTCCATCCAAGCCTCTCGCAAGCCCTGCTCCCTGTTACAAAGGATTTGTTATTTCCACCCAGGCAATGTTTCTTCCTTGTTTTGGATGGGTTGGTAATGAATGGAATAGCAATGGATAACCAGGAGTCTGCAGGGGGGATATGGGATGGGATGCAAGTGACCTGCCGGAGCACAAACCCTGTTCCAAACCCCACTACAAAGCTTGGAGGAGGGACATGTAAACCACAGCAGAGGAGCAATGTCAGGGAGAGCTGCAGCTATTCCATGCAGACATCTCCAGATTTCTTTTTCGGCACCCCACACCCCACTGGGTCTGCTTGGCCTGGCCAAGGTTTGTTGAAAAAAAATGGGCTTGGCTTTATTCTGGAGTCCCCAGGTGAAAACCCCAGAGGGGAATTTTTCAGAAAACAGGGATGCTTTCTAGAATGGTTGTTTGACACAGACACCCAAATCTGTGCTTTCCACTGGTTCAGTCCATCTGCATCTCCAGCACTTCCAAGGAGAAGCCATAGTAAAATACATGGAAATGTCCCTCTGTTATCACTAATATTAGGATTTTATGCACCCATTCATCAACACTACATTAAATTTCCCTTCCTTGGGGTATTGTCCATAATCAAAGCATTCTTTTTTTTTTTTTTGTTATTTATCAGAGATAGTTTAAAGGCTCTGAGCTCTTGTTAGTCCTCTACATGTGGCTTAGCTGGGAAAGGAATTTCACAGCCTTGAAAATCAACAACAGTGGTTTTGGCAGACTGAAGTGAGGTGACTGGCTGAGGAGAGTGAACTAAAGGAAATTCTGGAATTGTTCTAGATCAGGGAAAATCATGGAGCAAGTGGATAAGGTTGGTTTTGTGTGGTTTATCATGTGAACCCAAAATTTATCACGTGGCTCTTGAGTTTATCCCATATGTGGAGTAAGCATTATGGTAAGCATTCCTTGGAAGAGCACTCTCAGCTATGAGCCTGCCAGGTTTTCCATTATAAACCAACAATGGTATTTAAAGTGTTTATAACTTCACTGTAAAATTTTGCTCTGTTGAAACTTGGCAAACGAGGGCCCTGCCCAACAGCAATGTTTTTTTTTTTGTTGCTGTTACGTATTTGGAAGTAAATCAGCTTGGCCGTTTATGTTTTAAAAGATTATTTCTTTTGAGCCCCAGTCTCTCATTTCTCAGGCTGGCAAAGGCTCCCGGCGCTGCAGGGAAAATGCACCCAGCGTAGAGGACGGGCTTTGTGCCTGTCACTGAACAGCGACCCCTTCCAATAATTGGGGAAACACTCTGGCAGGTCCTGGACTGCATCCCATCCCATTTCCCCCCTGCAGAAGCGTGGATATTCACTGCTATTTCACACCATTCATTACCAGCCCTTCCAAGGCCGGGGAGAAATATTGTGTCTGGGTGGAAAATCGAAGAACAGTGCAACGGGGCCAGGTCTGGAAACAGCCTGAGAGTGACTCGGGAAACCACAGCGCTGGGGACACAGCTGGGCTCGGGACAACTGGTGGAGCATCAGCGATGGTGGGTCCTTGTGGCAGCAGCTGGAGGGAACATGGCAGAGCCCAGCAGCTGGGACATGGGGCTGTCTGTGTGGCAGGATGGGCACAGCTGCATCCAGCCCTGGGATCCTCAGCATGGGAAGGGCATCAACCTGCTGGAGGGAATCCAGAGCACACCATGGAGGTGCTCCAAGGGCTGGAGCCCCTCTGCCCTGGAGCCAGGCTGGGAGAGCTGGGAGTGTTCAGCTGGGGAAGAGAAGGCTCCAGAGAGACCTCAGAGCCCCTTGCAGAGCCCAAAGGGGCTCCAGGAGAGCTGGAGAGGAACTTTGGACAAGATACGGATTGAGACAACAAGGGTGAATGGCTTTAGCTTGAAAGAGAGTAGGTTTAAATGGGATATTGGGAAGGAATTTTTCCTTGAGGGTGGTGAGGCCCTGGCACAGGTTGCCCAGAGCAGCTGTGGCTGCCCCATCCCTGGAAGTGTTCCAGGCCAGGTTGGACAGGGCTTGGAGCACCCTGGGACAATGGAAGGTGTCCCTGCCATGGCAGGGGGTGGAATCTGGTTGGATTTTTGCGGTCCCTTCCAATCCAGGCCATTCTATTTGGTCTTTGCTTCATTTGCTGCTCCTTTTCCAGTGACAAAAAGGAGCAACAAACTATGACTTGTTTAAACAAGTAATTGGTGCCCAAGCTGGCATTTCTATGGCCAAGTGTGGGCTTCTACCTTGGAGGGATGATGGAGAGAAGTTCTTGATGCTGGAGAGAAGTTCTTGTTGTGCCACATCCAAAATTCAACAAGGAAACGAAAAAGGCTTAGAGATGATACAAAGACTTCCAAGTGTGGCTGGAGTGACAATATTGTCTGTTTTTTTCCCAGGAAAGAATGACTAGAAAATTAAATGACTGCAATAAACAGTATAAAGGAGGTCAAGCAGGCAGTCAAATTTATTTTTTAGACAATTACAACAGTGTCTCATTCAAAGGGACACTGAATAAACTTGAAAGGGAACAGAACTGAATCTGATAAAAAGACACTTTTGTGAGCAATTCATCCATAGCCTCGGGCATTCACTGCCCCAAGATATTGCTGCAGCCAAGTTCTCCTGTTATACTACCCAGGAAAAAAAGCTATTAGAAAATACAGGAACCACCATGTTCCAGGACTTAGAGGAGGTTGTTCCACAGCAGCCCATCCTGGGATTTTCTGCATCTCCTCCTGGCATCGGTGGGGGTTCAGTGACACTGGTCTTGGACACTGGTGTTGTTCTGAGCAGGTCCAGCTGTTCGTATCCCCCAACATCTGGAGATTCCCACATTGCACCTGCCCCCCCCGAGAGACGGCACCGTGCGCTGCTCTGGTGGGGCTGGCAGGAGAAGAAGGTTTTGTATAAATGAGAAAATTGGGAATGTTGATTTCCCCTGAGGATGGATGCACGTTTCAGGACAGAGTGCTCCACGTGGCTGCTCCCACACTGGGAAAGGAGGAGCGTTGGGAGGTGACCTGTGAGGCAGAGCTGGAGATGGGAAGATGCGTGTTTCTTCCCTCCTGTGGGAAGCTGTGGATAGACAGGACACACCTCTCCAAATGGGTGCCACAGCCAGAGAACTTGGGTTCTTTTAGCTTTTCTTTCCAATTAAAGCAGGTGAAGGCTCAGCTCAGTGACAAGGAATGGAGAATCCCACACAGGGGCTCATGGAATGCCCTGCTCTGTGTAGCCAACTCAAATCCATGAGGAATGGTCTCCAGGCTGAAGTGGAGGAATTTCTGCATTGGAAATGAGCTGCAAAGAGGATGAACACACCAGCTGAAACCAGCTTGCTGTTCCCAACCCAGGCATCCCAAGTGCTGAGTGAGGCAGGGAAAATGCCATGGAAATAGGGTGTCACCAGGGCCATGGGATCATTTAGTTTGGAAAAGGCCCCTGAGGCCACCGAGTCCTTCCAGTATTGCCAAGGCCCCTGCTAATTGTGTCCCTAAATGCCATCATCTAGGGGTTTTTGAATCCCGTGTCCTTCTCTCCAGGCTTGGGAAAACAAACACCCTGATTATGGCATTTAACAACTCCTTGGTCTTTCGTCTTATGACATTTAATTTTTTTGGGTGTCTACCTACATGGAGTTTTCAGGTGAGAAATCATCTGCAAATAGATTTATAATTCTCTGCAAAAGGTTGCCTCCCCAAGGCTACATCTATGAAATTTCTGTGGTTTTACTTGAGACAAAAAGTTACAAAGCTGTTTTTTCTTGAGTAACATTGGTCAATCTATTCTGAAATGTGTAATTCCATGGAGCCTTTCAATAGCAAAGTCATGATCCAGCCACGTGAAGATTTCATCGTCTATTTGCCGAGGTTGATTCCTGAATTTCAGAGGAGCTTTGGGGCAAATTTTCTCCTGCTGCTCTCCTTGACAAGGCAGTTTGGAGACATGAGCAGCTGCCGAGACAGAGGAGCTGTACAAGAAGAAATACAGCCCGACTCCTAAGCATTTTTGGACCTCTCCAAAGGCTGGCTGCAGTCTCGTGGAGCTGGCAGATGAAATTGGAGTCCAAGATGTATTGCAGTAATTCTGCCAAGGAAGTGCTAACAACAGGAAACACAATGCAAATATAATCGAGGTCATCAGCCCCTTTTCCTTGCATAAGTACTTAAATATGTGCTGGTATTGCAGTTACTTAACTGTAATTGCTCAGGGCCTCACGGTCGCTGAGCTTGTATTCTTGCCTCAGGTGATGTATTGGTTTCTGACCCTCCTTGGGCACGCCCTGTAAATATTTACACACCTCCAGTCAACGGCTTTGCGTGTTTATTCAAAGAGGGGACAATTAACACGCAGGAGAAGGAGTTTTCCAGGCTCCTTACAGACGTGGTGTAACTGGTGTAGGGGACAAAGATGGATGTGAGGGGTGCATCCAAAATGTCTCGCTTTTGGAGGGGTCCAGAGAGACTTTTTTTCTTTGCTTCGGGTGGGGAAAACCTTCTTCGAGCAACTGCTCGAGCTGGTGCTTGAATTACCACCATTTAAAAGACACAGACTGCTCACAGATGCCACTCAGCTTCCTCCCACACCACTGCCAGAGGACTCCTTGGTCCCTCCAACCCCCTGAGCTCTTTCCAGCCGGTCCAGCTGGCCAGAGAACGTCCATGTGTGGCACTGACAGGGTTAACCAGGATGAGGAGATCATTTCCACAGCTGACTGCTCTGCAATGGGACAACGGAGAAGCTAAAGAATATTTACTAAAAGGCAGAACATTTGTGAAAAAAAAAAATATATCCAAGCACACATAATTACCACAGCATATCATGCTTTCATTTTTCTTGATAACTTCTGGCACAGCTCTCTGGCAGGGAGAGCGTGGGTTAGTGAGCAAGCCATCCGTGCCTCCTTTCCCATCCTTGATGTGCCAAAGAATTGGATACAGCCCCAGCTGAAGCTTTAGTCTTGGTTTAATGTGCTCTTCCAACTGGTGTATTTATGTTTTGCCATCCAGACCAGGATAGAGGGACCAGGTACCAGAGGACAATGTGGAGAGGACCTCCTTGGAGTAGATTATACCACTGCAAGCCATGTTGTGCACCTTCCACCTCCCTTGCATGTGCCTTGTTGGGGAGAGTTGCTCACCAGAGAAGAAAATTATGCCTGGGACAGGTAAGACACTCACTTTCCCAGCTCAGAGTGATGCACCTCAGCCAAAATGTTCTGAATGCTGCTAAATCCTTGTACTTGCTAAATTTCCTTTGCCTTTTTAAACAGGAAGATTGTTGAGAGACATCCGTGTCTCCTTCCCTCAATTTCCTGAGTGGATTCTGCCTTGTGTCCCCTGGTGCAGGTGAGGAAATCCTATGGCCTGGGTCTGGGGCTCGACCATAGTGCACAGAGGGAGCACCCAGTTCTGGAATCTGCCTCCAGCACACCCATTCCTTGCCATTTTCACCTCTTTCTGGCACTATTTTGCTGTGCAGGGTGAGGTCGCAGGTGGCAACTTGTCCCCGTGGGAGATACCAGGGAGGGGACCCTGGGTGCCTGAAAGATTTCCATGGTCCCAGACACACTAGAGAGGGGCATCCCCAGGCTCCATGGTGGTCTGGGAGCAGGTGGGGGTTGGATGGGATGTCCTCTGTGTCCAATGCCCCAGAGGCATCATCTGGGTTGTGGCTGCTGGGTCCCTGGTGTGAGAGATCCTGTTTCTCCAACCTGTTAGAGCTCAGTTCACCATGTTTGGAGAAGTTTGTTCACTTTTTAGGTTGCAAAAGTATGAAATGACCCTTCCATGAAGGGTTTCTGATCCCGCTGAGGGCTGCCTTCAGCAGCAGTCTCTCAGCACTGTGGTTGCCTGCAGAGTTTCTTTCAGAAATGGGATTATGTCCAGAAGCATTTGCAGGATCTGCTCCCAGTGATGCCTTGGTGGTAGGGCTGGGGGTTGCAGGGGCAGCTTAACAAAGGTTTTCTACATTTTTGTAGAAATTACACTTTTGTAATATCCTATCCTATCCTATCCTATCCTATCCTATCCTATCCTATCCATGTCATGTCATATCATGTCCTGATTTCGGTTGGAAGGGACCTTAAAGCCCATCCATTTCCACCCCCTGCCATGGACAGGGACACCTTCCACTGTCCCAGGTTGCTCCAAGCCCCATCCAACCTGGTCTGGAACACAACCAGGGATGGGGCAGCCACAGCTTCTCTGGGCACCCTGTGCCAGGGCCTCACCTCCCTCACAGGGAGGAATTTCTTCCCCATATCCCATCTAATGCTGCCCTCTGGCAACTGTGCAGCCATTCCCCCTTGTCCTGTCCCTCCATCTGTTATCCGAAGTCCCTCTCCAGCTCTCCTGGAGCCCCTTTGGGCACTGTAAGGTGCTCTAAGTTCTCCCTGGAGCCTTCTCTTCCCCAGGCTGAGCACCCTCAGCTTGCCCAGCCTGTTTCCAGAGCAGAGGGGCTCCAGCCCTTGGAGCACCTCTGTGGCCAGCTCTGGAATCACCCCAACAGCTCCACGTGCTCCTCGATCCCATCACAGCAGAGGAAGTTGGACGTGCATTGTCATCCTCATGGGAGTCAACACAACCCAGAAAAGCCTGGGAAAAGGCCCAGCCTCCCCCCTGTTCACAGGTAGGCAGCACAGTCCCAAGGACGTGGTGGGAGCTGTGGGATTCCTGGCTGGAGATGGGAATGGCAGGGAGCTGGGAAGCCTTTAGCGCCTCTCCCAGCAGATGATCCTTTCTGCCTTGGAATGCCTCATCTCTTAATGGATGTTAGAAGTAGTTTAGCTCGAGTTTTGCTGTATGGCCTTTTGCAAATTGAATTACAGAGCCTCTTGTCTTGCCACAGTCGGAATTGTTCTCAGCCTAATATCGTGTTTGTCAGGCTTTTGTTTTGTTCTCCTTGCAGCCCAAGATGTCCTTGCTGTGAGCCCGAGCATCTCCTCCGCCTCACGGGCCTGCTACCTTTGCGTGCAACACTTCTGCTGCTCTAAAGATACCAAAAGGTTTTAATTACGATTAAGCCAAGTCATTTCTACACTTTCGAGCTGTAAATAAACAGCCTGTTTTGGATAATGGAGGTAATGGTTTGCATTTCAACTCTACTTCTAACCTCTGATTTTTGCTTGTAATATTTTATGTGGTTAAATCAATTTTTTCTGCCATTGAATGTAGCTTTTCTTGCCTTTTTTTTTTTTTTCTTTTTAAACCCAGTTGTAAAGCGTGTGTTTCATCACATCCTTGTTACCCTAGGACATGCCTGCTGCAGTCAAACTCGCCTGTAGTCATTCTCCTTTCAGAGGGTTCTGGAATGGAGAGGAGGGATTTTTGTTGTTTCCTCCTATTGCTGACAAAGGAAGCAAATGCTTTAGCTTGCTTTAGCTTGTTAAAAGTCAGGTAAAAGTGCAGGCTTTGGGATGTGGATTTATTTTCTGAATTCACTTTGTGGGTTATTTTACGGGGTGCTGGGCTTGGCACACACCTGGTTTGGGGGTCACAACCCTCCTGCACAGCCTTAGTCAACCCCAGGCTGCAATCAAACTACCACTGCATGACTGTTAAGCACACCCTTCAATTTCCAGGGCTGCTCTAAACGTGCTTTACGAGGGCAAAGCGCCTTTCCCAGGAAGGGAATTAATGGTGATTATTTCAGTGGACAGGAAATATAATATGTATCATCAGTGCAAACTGACTTAAGCCAGCCAAGGAGTTATCGCTGGAGTATTTTCATCTAGGTCACTTAAAGCCTTCATTAATTAAATACTGCTGTGTGATTTCTTTCCAAAGTTTAATCTACAATCTGGATTTTTGATTAAAATATGTGCAATTTCAGCCAGCTCCTCGGAGTGACCACACCGTGGTTTTAGAGTCCTCAGATGTCACTGCTGTTGCCTCGGATTGTTCTCAGTTGTGTGCTGCTGAAATTGCCCTTTGGATCCTGCCTCAGTCCCTTCCCCTGCACCCTGCACTAAATGTAAACCCTCTGTTTTTGCTGGTCCTCTCTGCTGCCACACCTTCCTGACTGGTGTTGTTTCGTGCACGAGAAAAGTCACATTTTGAGCCAGGGAAGAGAGGGGAGAAGGGGATGCTCTTCACCCAGTTTGGTGGTGGCATAGGAATTTCAGCCTGGAATTGCATTATATAATTTCAATATGTCTGTATTGCTGGCAGGTCATGGAGTCCCAGGATGGTTTGGGTTGGAAGGGATCTTAAATCTTATCCAGTTCCTGCCACTGCCATGGGCAGGGACACCTTCCACTATCCCAGGTTGCTCCAAATCCTATCCAACCTGGCCTTGGACACTGCCAGGGATGGGGCATCTCCTGTTGGCAGCTTTCTCAGATTTGTGTCTCTGCAGGACCTTTAACTCCATGATGTTGGACCATCAGTTGCTTCTGGAGATCTCTGGTAACATTCAATCACTCCTGGGTCAGGGGGTAGCTGAGTGAAGCCTTTTTCCTCCAAGGCTGTCAGCTGCTCCATAGGCAGCATTTGCTGCTCCATGAAACGCAGCTCCTTGGCCCCTGGCTGCTTCCCAAACACGATGGTGGTCGGTGGCCCTTTCCCTGTGGACATGGCAGGGAACAAATGGCCTCTGCAGAGCTTTGCTTACGGAGTGCTGGTGTTACCTTTCAGCTGCCTGGACTGTCCTCCTGAGCAGGAGCAAAGGGGAGCGGGGAATAAGAGACACAGAGAATTCCTGAACACGTTTTTCCAATTAAAACACCAAATCCAGAGCCTGCATGAACATAAAGTATTGCGTGTGTGCATCACTTTAAAGACCTGCCTAACCCCCTTCTCCAGACCACAACCATTAACTCTTTTTTTTAAAGCCAATAATCAATGTGGGTCTAATTTGTTACATTGACATTTTTGCTGGTTTCATCTGAAAGAATTAATTAACATCAAAATGTTTCCTTTCCAGGTGTAAGAGTGGGGGGTCTCAGCAGTCAGATAAGTTTTGACCTCTGTTGAGAGAACATTTAAATGAGGTTAAGCCTTGGATCTCGTTGATAGAAGATCTGGTGTGGGCTCTGACAGATCTGTAAATGCATTACCTGGGCCTTCCAGGCAGTCTGGACCCAGAGGTCTTGGCAGGGCAACTGGGAAGTGGCCAAAATGGGAAGTGGAGGATGTGAAAATAGAGCAAGCTCCGCCCTGGATCCTCTTTCCCAACTCCAGAGCACCCTTCTGTCTTAATCTCTGCAGCTGCAGCTTGGCCAGGAGTCCCTGGGACCTGCACCCTGCTAATTGAAGTGCAGCTGGATCAAGGCTGTCTCAGCCTGAAGTGCAGCTTTTCTTTATGAAACATCCTCTCTAATGCACCCTGTGCTGATTCCAGTGTGTGATAGGGAGCCGGGGAGAAGGGGAGAACGGGAATGTTATCCAGGTACACCTGGATCTACAGCCCTTGTTTTAATTGCTTCTGGAGCTCTTCACCAGGGCCTCATCAATAGGGCTAACACAGAGGAGGACTCAATTTATTTCCCACAAGAGATGGTCGAGTTGTTTTCTCTTTGTTATGAAGATTGATAACAGCAATCAGATAAAGTCTGGGCTGCTTCTTAACCACCCTCTGATCTTCCTGGGGCTGGGTGGAGGCTGGCTGCCAAGCTGGCATGCTGGAGTGCATCCCAGGAGGGATACAAGAACCTGAGGCTTTTCCTCCCCTGGCTGCAGTGGCAGCACTGGAAACTTGAATCAATGAAGTTAAGCTTTTAATGGTTAATTTGGAAAACATGCAATGCAAAACGTTTTACAGGTTAGGATGGGAGGATGATGCAGAGATCTGCTGACATTACAATGAGTCAAAGGAAAAGTATCAAGGAGCAGGTGCAGGTGTCCCCTGTGCTGCAAGGTCCCCCTCCTTCTCATTTACTCTGTCATGTATCACTGACCCAAGAGACACAAACCCTTGCATCAGTAAAATAACCTTTTTGGGCCTGAGATGCACATTGTCTGTTTTGTGGCAGATCCTGCCTCTTCCTTGTTGTGTGCTCTTCTCTGTCCTCTCCTGAAGTCCTAACCAGTGCAGCCTCAGTGGAAATTAATAATGGTATCCCTGAGAAAAACAAAATGGTCTCTTGTTATCCATATTCTGCCATGGTGTGGAGTAAAGGAGTTTGGAAAAGCTGGAATAGCAAAGCCCATTGATTGTGCCCACCACGGGTGGGAGAAGCAACTTGGCAGATTCCTCTCACCCCAACTTCTGCCCTGGCAATTAGCAGGGAAGAGACAGAATCCATTTGGGTTTCAAAATGTAAATGTAAATGTATCTGTTAAAGATAGTTCATGCAGGGAATGCACTGGCTGCCACCTGCTGTGGCTGCTCAGGAGCTCTGGCAGAGGCTGACACGGCTCCCCGAGGGATTGATCCCTGGTTTAGGGATCATGTCCTCTCTCTGGAGGGAGCAACAGCTGGTAACAAATCTGACCTCATGCCTTGACCACTTGAGGGACATTTTTTGAAGTGTCCCCTGGTGCTGTTCCCCATGACTTGCAAGTGGGCACATCCCCTCGGCATTCCTGGGAACTGTGGAAGCCCACGCCTCTCTGGGAATGCTGGAGCCTCCAAATCAGCTTGGGGTGCCCCATTCCCCGTGGCTTCAGCATGAAGGCAGCCTGAAGGGCTGAAGGGTGCCACATCACCCCACATGCACAGCAGAATCCACTCCAGCCGTGACCACAGAGCACACACAGACCTGGGGTCCTTCCCACACCCTCCAGCCAGCCTCTCCTCTGAGTGAAACCCACCTCAACGTCCCCAGAGAGCTGTGTCCCCATTTGGCACAACCTGGTGCCACCACCAGTGTGATCAATGGGTCTCTCCCCAGCACGGACCGTGGTCCCTGGGTGGCACAACCTCTGCATCGTTGTCCTTGGGGTTTATCCTTGTGCCCATGGATTAGCACCGCTGGGAAAGCTTTTTTTATGCCTTCATCCTCATCTCCTGCCAGGCATTTCTGGTGTGCCTGCTTTTAAGTGTCGTGCACTGGTGTACAGCAATTTACAGTGCCTGTTCCTGCTCTCCCAACAGTGTAAATCAAGATTAATTCCACTGAAGTTTATGGAGTTACGCCAGTGTAAAACTGACTGATAAGAGATTCAGGCCATTTTCATCGGGTTTGTTCGCTTGTTTGTTTGAAATTATATGTGTTGCTGCGGAATGATAAAATGCGGGGATTCAAAGGCAGGTTCGCTGCAAAATACGATTCAAAAGGTTTTTGACTTCACATAATACAGCAAAACAATCACTTACAGCAGTTGTATTTTATTGTGGAGTATGATCACAGAGTTTGGAGGAGGAGAGGATGAAAATGAGGCAGAGAAAGAGGAGGGGGAGAATGGAAGTTTCCCAACACAACATCAAAGGGTGGAAAGTTGGGGTGCTGTCACAGAATTTTACTCAGATGGTAATTTAAGCAGGTATCCATGAGAGTGAGGCTGAGTGGCTCCCAAAATCCCTTCAGTGGGGGACACACCAGCTGGGACCCCAAGTGGACAATGCAATTCCCTATTTTTCGCAAATCCATCTTGCAAAAGAGCCCCGCTGCAAATGAAGGCAGTAAAGCCTCTCCAAAAAAGCTGCTGTGTCACCTGTCCTTGTGCTTACACACAGACCCCCATCTCTGTTAACACACTGGAAGGTGGGGCAGTGCCCTGGGACAGAATCCACCGTGTCCTGGGGCATGTGGCATGGAAACCCCACTGTTTTTTCTCCTTTATGTTCTACAGAGCAAGTGGCCAGTGGATAAAATAATTCAGTTTCTTTCCATGCTGCTCCTAAGGAGATTTTGAGCTGACATCTGGTTTCATACACCTTGTATCAATGCAATTTTCCCTTCTTTGTGGGAATTGTAGTTCCTGTACTTTCACCTCTGGTATGACACAGATTCACCCCAATGAGCTCCTCTCCCTCTTGCCAGGTGTCTGCTTGGAACAACCTGTCCTCCAGCATTTGCTGGCTTTCCCAGCAGCTTTTCCCAGCTCCCTCAAGCTATCACAGTTGTTTTGGTTGCTTGAAGGCAGAGATACTTCTGAAGAATTCCAAGCTCCAGGTGGGTTTGCTGTGGCAAAAGTCTTTTTCAGACCAAAATAGTGGGATTCAGTTTCCTGTGGCTGTTAATAAATGAATTCACTCTTTACATGCACGTGTTCACTGCTTTAGTAATTTATGCTCATTTCAGAAGACTAATATATTACTGTCTGTGTTTCTGTTGGACAATGTTGCTTTGCAGAGCTGAGGTCCGGGAAGGACAGATTTTGGGATTGGTTGTGGTTTCTTGTGTATAAGATCATGACAGAGGGTTTAATTACACAACTGTAGTGCTTTATTTCCTTGGCCGGGCAAGTAGGAGGTGCTGAGGTAACGATATCATGGTCTGAAGTTTCCCTCATCCTTCAGTGTGTGGCTCCAGGAGCGTGTCCAGGGCAGGGAATGGAGCTGGGGAAGGGGCTGGAGCACCAGGAGTGGCTGAGGGAGCTGGGAAAGGGGCTCAGCCTGGAGAAAAGGAGGCTCAGGGGGAACCTTCTGGCTCTGCACAACTCCCTGACAGGAGGGGACAGCCAGGGGGGTCAGGCTCTGCTCCCAGGGAACAGGGACAGGATGGGAAGGAATGATCTCAAGATGTGTCAGGGGACGTTTAGGTTGGACATCAGGAGGAATTTCTTCATGGAAAGGGTGGCCAGGCATTGGAAGGGGCTTCCCAGGGAGGTTTGGAGTGCTCATTCCTGGTGGTGTCCAAGGAATGCCTGGACATGGCACTCAGTGCCATGGGCTGGGTGACAAGGTGGGGATCAGTCACAGGTTGGACTTGATGGTCTTGGAGGGCTTTTCCAACCTTAATGATCCCATGATGTGCTCAGTCTGGAGAAAAGGAGGCTCAGGGGGACCTCTCTCCAGCAAAGCTGTGCTGGTGCTGGCTGTCCTCAGAGGCCTGTCCTGAGCAGAGCCAGCAGGGATCCCTGCGGTCTCAGGGCAGATCCTCATCCGAAGGCTGAGGTCTCTGGAGTGGTCCCTGCCTGGCAGAGGGAAAGGAGCCTTGATTCACACAGGCACACACAGAACCAACACCAGCCCTTTGTGAGCTCCACGATGGATTTGTCCCAGCGTCCTCCCAAATCACATTTAGCTGGGGGGTATTTCCCTCCCTGGCCCCGAGCACATCCCACCGTTGTCCACGGGCCCCACACCCAGCCCCGTGGGGCGTCCTCCATGTGCTGAGGAGAGGCTCCTGCATTATTCCAGAGCCTTCCCCCACCTCGGAGCTTGCCTATGTAATGTTCTTCCCTTACAAATTTCATCTCGCTGCACTGTGCATCCAAACGATCCGGTGATGGAGCGCACAGGGAAAAAAAATTATAATGCCATTAAAAGTTATCATAAATTTCAGATCAGCATCACTTTTAATCCGATACACAATTTTACTGCCTCTATAAAGTAGGTGATTTGCAGTGGTCTGAGGCGTCTCCTGGCGCGTTTTACTTCTTTTTAAATTAAACACACCAACTTTGTGCTGAATTCAGAGTGCGGACATAAAAAAGGGGGTAAAAAGGAGAGGGAAGGGACATCAGATGGGAATTGCAATTGAATCTTTATATATGCCATCTTGGTACTGTGGTACTAAATATAGTGCCAGGTAAA
The DNA here is from genome assembly GCA_013398275.1 of Promerops cafer. Lineage (NCBI taxonomy): Eukaryota > Metazoa > Chordata > Aves > Passeriformes > Nectariniidae > Promerops > Promerops cafer. The sequence goes on from VZSE01002883.1 coordinate 94,897, forward strand.
TAGATGTGCTGAAATATTCAGAATAAAAAACAAATGTTCCAATAGCACAGAAACTGAGCATGGAAAATGTTTCCCTCGCTGCTGTGCTTTAGAGGCTAAAATGCTGTTGTTTAAAACACTCTCTGCTGGAAGATCTCCTGTATCTCATGCATTAAATTATACACTGTGCACAAACATGGATTTTATATTTTAGATTGTATATTATGTGGTTTCTAACCCTCCCCCTTGCCAATGGAGCGAGCAGTAAACCAAGAATATCCAATTAATATAAATATAACATTATGCCGTTTGCTGATATGAAATTTTTAGGACTGGGAATGGAAACAGACAACATTTCATGGAGAAATATTTGAAATTAAGATCAGAGATAAGGTAATTATGCACCAGTGATCAAGATTTCACCTGTTTGCAGGCCCAGAGCTGTCAGAGCCTGACAAAACCACCATGACCACCTGAAGAGATGGTCCTTCCCTCCACCTTTCTGCACCAGTGACCCCCCCCATTTTGGGCCAAGATCTTGCAGCTGATCTCATCAGTATCCTCTATCAATATCCTGATATCCTCTGGTTGCACCCCAGTCTTTGCTCCAGATCTTAAGGAGAGCAAGAACTAACTGGTGGCTTTGCTGTGCTGCTCTCTGCCTTCAAAAAAGGCAAAGTATTTCCCCAAAGTAATTCTGAAAAGGTTCATCCCTGTTGTGTCTCACTTGAGTTTTATAAAATGACAAAAAATAATTAGAGCCCGGTTTTAAAATTCTTTTCCCAATCAGTCATGGTTTTATTGGCTATTAAAGAGGATTCATGAGGCTCTGGAGGTCTGTGAGGTCAAAAAAATAACCTAAAGGAAACGCTTGTACAGTCCCAACCTCTTCCTCTCCTTCTCCCAGACTGGGAGATTTTGGTTTGAATAAATTCACTTTTGCCAGTGATAGCAAGAAACCAAAGCAGCCACGTTTCAGTGAAAGTCTGGCCCAGAAGCTCTCCTTTCCAGGTGACCACTGGGGTGACCAGTGCAAGAAGCATTTTCTGTGTGGTTTGGATGGATTAGCTGTAAAATGAAGTGAATGGAGAGATCCAGCTCTAACTTCCCAAAAAGTAAAAGGCAGAGGAAGTGAAAACCCATCCCTGAGGATGTGGCTGCAGGAAGGAAGCAAGCAGTTAGAGAGATTTTTAAAAAAAGGTATAATACTTTATTTTTTGCTTTAATTTCTAGGTAAACAGCTTTCCCTGCCAGCCCCATGCAGGAGTGTGGATATTTGGGCTGTCTCCCTCCCTTGCAGCAGCAGCTGTCAGGTGTTTTCCAGTTGTTCCTGCCATGGAACACAGTGGGATCCTTGGGGCGTCCTGTGCAGGGACAGGAGTTGGACTTGATGACCCTTTTGGGTGCCTTCCAGCTCAGGGTAGTTTGTGATTTCCCAGCTGTTTGCTTGTGGGTTTTTTTTTTTTTTTTTTGAGCTGAGGCAATTGATTTCCCGGCTATGGGCTCTATCAGCAGCTCTCGATTCCCTCCCAACTTCCAGACGTGGGTTTGATCATTCAGCTTTTCCTTCCCCCCCTCAGCTGTGCAGCACGAGGAGCTGCCTCTTCCCAAACCCACTCTGCCTCCCAGTGCTTTCCTATCAGGCACAACACTCTGCAATGGGCCCGAGGGCGTGATATTTTATTTATTTTGATTTATGTAATTAAAGGGATGTCTATCCCTGAGTGGAGCCAGCCTGGCGCTGGTGATGTGGTGAAACGCCACTGGCGTGAAAAGGATGGTTTATTTTAACCGGGGCTCAGACAGGGAATCGCTGACACCATTTAGCAGCTTGTCGCTGTTGCTGGCAGGAAAAACATCTCCAGATCTCACAAGAAATGGCAGTTTTCTCGGGAAAACTGTCTGGGGTGGGAGGGAAGAAGTTCCCTGTGTGGCTGCAGGCTCCCAGCTCTGAGCAGCACCCGGGCTGGGCTGCACTCGGCTGGGAAGGGAGGATGTGCCCGGGACCATCCCCAAAAATCCCCTCCTGGGTCTGGCATCAGCTGTTTCCCCTCCCTGCTGTATTTCTAGGCACAGTTAGCGAGCTGAGGATGATTTGGGAAGACGTGCATCCCTCCATCTTTGCCTGTGACCGATCCCTGCTCTGTTTGCATATTCAGGGTTGCAGTGAGGTGAGCTTTAATGTCCCTTCCAACCCAAACCATCCTGTGGTTCTGTAATTCCAGGACTCCATGATTCCCTTCTGTATTGTGGAAATCCTTCAGCCCCACCCCACCCTGTTTCACCGTGCCCTTAGTGCACAGGACATATCAGAATTCCCAATTTTTGCAGGGAGGAGCTGCTCCTTGAAGGCGGAGCCAGCAGAGCATCACCCGGCGCTGGGCTGGGGGGCTGCTCCTCCATGAGACACCTCTAGGCACGGCGAGTGGGAAAACAAGACTTTCTCAGGTTTCTGAGCATTGCGTTCTATTAATAACCCCCCAAACCACCCCATGGTCCCCCTCCCCAAATCCTGGGAGCGGGCAGCTCGGCTGGAGCATCTCGTGGCGGACTGGCACATCCCCTGCTCCCGCTGATTGCTGCCCGCGGGGCGCCCGTTCCGTGCGCGGATGGCCGTGTACCTCAGCCTCTCTCTCTTTATTGCTCCCCATTCAAATTCAAGGCTTGTTTAATCAGCAGACATTAGCAACTCGACAGAAGTCTGGCTGGAAGGGAAAGAAGGGGGTGGGCAGGCAGCGGGACTTGGGAATGTGCTGCTCTGGAGAGCAGGGGCTGCCCCTCCCGCGTTGGATTCACTGCCCAGCAGGGCAAGGGAGGAACTGCGGAGTGGGACGCAGGAAATCACCAGGGAGAAGCGCTGGAAAGGACACAGGATCCAGGTGACGGTGCTGAGCGCATCCCAGCGGGGCTCTGGGACCGGGCTGCCGGCCCAGCACGAGCTCTCCTCCTCCGGGGTTCAGATTGCTGGGAATCTGGGGGGAAAGATTTTCCCCTTTTGATGCAAGATGTTGGTTTTCCAAGGTGGGCTTTTGTTCTCCCAGCAATGATTCCCACAATCCTAGCTGCCTCCAAGCCCCTGCTCAGCCTTCCAGCCCCTCTTTGCTGTGTGCTCAGCCCTCTGGGGTGGAAGATCCTGGGAAACAGGGGCTGGTTTTGCCACAGGAGACCTGTTGGCATGGTGAGATTGTGTTAATCAGTGAGGCACCCCCACTTCCATGGGGTGATGCTGTGGGGGGCAGCAACCACCCATCCCTGGAGCACCACTGGCTTCTGTCACTTGCAGTTGCTCACTGGTTTGGATCAGGACATGGGATCAACTGGGAATGTGTTTGGAAGCAAATATCCCAGCAAATATCCTGCAGCTGACTCTCCAGGTTCCTCTGTCAAGCAAAAATTCTGCATGAATTTGCAACATATAAATCATCAAGAGGGCTGTTTGCAGCTCTAAGCTGTCCCAGGAAAAGGGCAATTCCTGTTTAAAACCATCCAGATTTCTCTCCAAACCCCCTTGCTGAAGGCATTGCATCCATCCCATTGCACTGGAAATGGAGTCCTCCTCCATTCCCCAGTGACAACCCGGCCCTGTCCCATGGGACCAGGGCACACTGAAAGTGGCCGGCAGGGACACACAGCTTCATTTTCTGTCCCTCGTTAGCAGCCTAATTAGGAGGTTCTTTATGCCTTTCACATTCAGTTCTTGCAGCAGAGCCATCTTCCTATTGATTGAGCTACAAAAGTGGATAAAACCCCCATAGTTCTGAAGGGAATGGCCAAATATTGATACTGGGAGAGAGCTGATGCCTTATAAATAGTGAGTTATGCTTCTAATTATGTAGGCGCTCTGTTTCTGGTGCTGTAGGTGATTCCCTTCAATATTCCAGGTCAGATCTTCAGCTGGAATTTATTTTAAAGATGGAAAACAAGGCCAAAAAAACCCACTAAGAAAAACCCTAAAGAATTAATTTTTTAAAGTTCTTTTAAGAAGGGGAGTCCTATGGGTGGGATTCATCCCCTGTAACTTGAGCCACCCATGGGCTTTAAGGTCCTTTCTGTCACTCACCATTCTGTAACTCTCTGTAGGAGTACATGGGGAGGGAAGAAAAGATGGAAGCACAATATTCAAATATTTTGGGGGACCCAGGATCCCACATGGATGTTGAAGCATGATCTGCACTGACCTACCTGAGCCCTTTGAGATCCTCAGCCCTGGGACTGCGGATGTGAGGGACAGACCCCCAAACCACATCAGGGGATGAGGACATCTGCCCACATCTGGAGCAGGCAGGGGAGTCTGGCCACATCCCAGCTGGCTGCAGCAGGCAGAGCCAGCACAGAAACCAGTCAGCACCCAGAAATTCCTGCCTCCCTGGGTGCTTTGGTGGGGTCTTCACATCTGGAGCACACCCAGGAAGGGGCTGACACCCCCTCCTCCCTCTGTCTTGACAAGTGGCCCCAAACAATCCTTTGGGATCTGCAGGCAGCCCTGTAGGGCTGGCAAGGCAGAGGATCTGGGGGGATGGGACCCAGGACCCCTGTCCCCATCTCAGCAGGGTGCCATGAGGCTCTGCTCTGAGCTGTGTCTGGGTTTCCGTGAGGGTGCGTGGGTTTAAATCAGGCCCTTAATGTTATTTGAGCATGGATTTGTTCTTTATTTTTTTCCATCCCTCCTCCC
>VZSE01002883.1:99604-198112 GCA_013398275.1 Promerops cafer
TTTTTCTTTTTTGTGGTTTAGTTTCTCTCTTAACAGGAAAAAATGATCAAAAATAAGAAAACAATCACTGTTTGAAAGTGAATGAAGGGCGCTTTCTCCCCTTCCCCCATGCTTTTTTCCTACTTTGACATCTCAGTGGTTTTTTTTTCTTTTAGCCGCGGTTTCTGGGATAGGTGATAACTGCCAGTAATAGGATTAGCATTGATTTCTTTAGCAAGAACAGAGATGTGGCAGTTCCAGCCATTTACTGAACTGCCAGCTTTGAAATATCAAAAAAAAGAAAGAAAAAGAAATCTGCAGAAAAAAAGCTTCTTGCAGCATTTTAAAGAAAGGAAAGCCTATGTGAATTAAAATACACACATACACACACACATGCATGCACACACACACTCACAGCCCAGCACATGGGGTGTATAAATATATATATTATATGTATATTATATATATGGATCTCACTCGGTGCTTTTTTTGTTATGGTGTGATAAAGGATCAAAAGAGCTGTCTCTGTTCTAAGCTTCAAGAAAGCCTTTTTTAAATTCATTTGGCTTTCTTTAGCTTTCACTTGCTAACATATTTTAGGAGCTAATCTTACATATTTACTATTGTATCCTGACTTTTTTTAACCTTGAAATTCAAGCAAAGACAGAATGAGAAAGGGGGGAAAAAATAAAGGATTCCAAAGAGAAAGAAGGAGGGATGAGCCCATGGAAGGCTGCACTGTCTCCTCTGCCTGGAGGCATAACGTGAGACCCACCCAGTGCTAACTTTGGTGTGGCACGTGTTCTCCTTGCTGCTAGCGGGGGGTCCTGGGAGGGATATGGATTTGAGGTGCACCCACCAAAGGTTGGGTTCTACCCTCAATCTGTTGTGAACCCCCACCTTGGCCCGACTGTCTTTGCTAAGAGCATTTCTCAAGGGCCAGCTCGGGTTGAGCCAAATCTGCAGCAGCTTAAAAGCCAGAGTTTTAGGAGACTGGAATGGTATTCCCTGTCTTTCCCAGGATGCTGGAGGGTATCAGGTATTCAGTATCTACTGATTCTGCTCTTTGACTTGCATTCAGCGAGAGGAGAAGGTCCAATGGCAACATCTGAGCAGAAGGGGAAGGTCCTGTGTAAGGACCGGGTGCTGCCTGGGAAGGTGTCTGCAGATTCCATCTCAGGGCTGTTCTGAGCACAGTCCAGGCCTGAGGAGAGACCCTGTCCCCACTGAATCCTCAAGAGTCCAAAGGTTGTGCCATTCAGGAGAGGACTCAACCCTGTTATGGAAGTGTTTGTCTGTCTCATCGAGTGGAGCTGACGAACCACTTTTGTGGTGGTCGTGCAAGGGGTGTCTGCAGTGACTCATTGTCCTCACACACAGCACAGAGCTCAGAGCAAGATGGAATCAGAGCTCCTTTTTCAGCCTGGAAACCCAAAACAACAGAGCAACACAAATCATGGTCAGCAAGAAGAAAACCCTCACTGTGGGAGGAACCTGTGTGTGACTTCCAGCTCAGCTTTCTCCTCTAGCAGCAACTCAGCTCCATAAAGAGTTTGGGATGGATTCTCATGCAGAACCAAGTAAAAAGCAGAGGAGGGAGACAATAAAATCTGTTATTAGTAGTTACAGTAGGGATTAATTAAATTACATGCAAATTGCTTGTTGTCACATGCAAGGGAATCTCTCAGTGGACCTACACACGGTGGCCAAGTGCTTCCAAGGAGGATATTCATGGACCCAGCCAAACTTAGATCGGGTCACTACCCTCTATCTTTGTGCATGAAGAGACCCTGGGCTTGTTCCTCTTGCTGTCCACCAGCTGGAGATGAGACCTCTGTGCTGGAACAAGCATCACCAGCCACGTGCCTTTTCCCGTCCTGGTGTGCCTCTCCCATAATTTGCTTGGAGTCACATGTGGATTTGTAGGCACACAGGCTGGTGGCTCACCAGCTCTGGGAGATTTGCATTTCTGTGTTCTTATTAACAATCGCCCAAAGATCCGTGATGCTCATTTCACAGCCTCACCTTCATTGTGCCCTCTAATCCACGTCCCTGGGGTCTACTTCTGACATTCAAGCTTCAGAGCAGCTTACAAGCGCCTATTTTTTTTTAACATCAAACTGCAGAAGGAATTATTGTTCCCTTTTTTTCTGCAAACACGGACCTCCTTTCTCCACCACCCCCCTCCTTAAAATGCTTAAAGCCTTGCCACGATTACACCACGGGAATGCTGGGGCTGGTGGTGGGGTGGATGTGCTCCAAACCTTAAAGTGTTGAGGCTTTGGGGATGGCTCCTGGCAAAACCAGTAAGGCAAATCTCCCAGCTGCTCTGCAGCGGGATGGAGGAGGGAAGGGGTTATTTGATGTAGTGGTCAAAAGCATGGAAATACACTAATCCTGAGTTCTTGGATGGCATGGAAGAGGCAGGAAAGGAGCTGTTCAGCTGTGGAAGCTGAAAGCACGGTATCATCTCATCTTTTGAGAAGTTTGGTGGTAAATTGTAGAATCATGGAGTTGCCTGGTTTGGAAGGGACCTTAAAGATCATCTTCTGCCATGGGAAGGGACACCTTCCACTATCCCAGGTTGCTCCCAGTCCCATCCAACCTGGCCTTGAACACTTCCAGGGATGGGGCAGCCACAGCTGCTCTGGGCATCCTGTGCCAGGGTCTCACCTTCCTCATAGGGAAGAATTTCTCCCCAATATATCTTGTAGGAAGAATGTTTCCAAAATGCTGGAAAGAGGAGTTTCAAGGGTGTGCTTGGACTAATGAAAGAGTTGTTAGAAGAGTTAGAAAGACCAGGTCTTTCTGTGCATCCAGCCTGGTTGGCTTTGTTGGATGGTGTGACCAGTGTGGTCATAATTCTACATTTTTATGTCCTTGAGCATCCAGCATGTGACTGTATGGATACCTGTTCCAGGCCTGATGGCATTTGGACCTGCTCAGCTCTTCCTAGCAGCAGACTCTCCTGGATGGAGTTCCTGGCCTGGGACATCTGCTATGGATTAAGGACAAACTCTATTCTGCCACAGTCTCCCACTGCCGTTACTCCAACCTAGACCACATTAAATTTATTTTCTGGCATTCTACAAATACTTAATGCCTCAAAAATAGATTCCAAAGGAATAGGTTATAATTAGCCTTCTCCTGCCTCATAGGAAAAGCTTTTCCATTCCAGTCCCACTTTCTGTGGGTCTAATTGCAGTGGTGGCACTGCAGAACATCCACAGTCTTTCCCAGGACTCTCTCAGCTCAGGAATCTCTTTCTATCTCTTTCTCTTTAATTTCCTGCAATTAGTGATGCCATAACTACTGTGCACAGCAGGGAGACTTGGAGAAGGGACCAGAGCCAACCTCCCTGAAGGATCCCACCTTCCTTCTCTCCCCGTGCCAGGGCTCTGGGCTCTCCTGGGGAGGGTTTGCCTGGAACGCCGCTCCTGGCAGCTTTTGGCTTCATGGATCCTGCTGGTATTCAGTGCCTGGGTCTTTCATGTTCTTGATAATGTTTTTATAGAAACCTGCTCCTCAGCACTTCTTCCCACCGGGACAGTGCCTGGCACAGCAGCTCTGCTCAGGGGAGACTTGGAGACCAAGCAGATCTTCTGAGATGTTCCTCCCTGGATCCACCAAACCCCACAGTGCTAGAGAAGCACTGCAGCATCCAAAAACCATTTAACTGGCAGACTGGGGGCTGCTAGGACAGCGGGGTCAGTGAAATCCTAGGAATAGGGAGGTGGAAGGGGACCTTGGGATGACCTTTGCAGCAGCACCAGCTGGATCACGCTGCTCCAGGTGGGTGAAAAGGCCCCTCCATCAATGCAGGCACAACCTGCTCCCCCAGAGCCGGGCCCTGCACTTCAGCAGCCTCAGCCCCGCGGCCCCAGCCTCAGTCTCTCCTGCTGTGTTTTAAGCTCACTACTTATCTTACCTACCAGGAAGAAAAGCTATCCCTTCCTCTTTCCATAAGCCTCCTCTGAACTCAGAGATTAGAGCGATGTCCCACCTCTCCTCCAGCTGAGCAACCCGAACTTCTTCGATCTTTCCTCAGAGGCATTGTTTTCTGCTCTTGTGATATTTCCCATCTCTGTTCTGGGGACTTGCTGCTAAAGAAACATCATGCATGGACAAATGTAGAGTCAAACGCAGCAAAATAATTGTGTGAATATGTTACAATTTCAGGAAAGGGCTTCATTTTAGGGCATTCTGAATCTAATGGAATTGGAGTGTATGTTTGCTTACTTTAAAAATGCAGCGCTTTGATTCCACCAGATGAAATGATGATTCATTAAAAGGAGTAGAGCAATTTTTTTTCCTTTTAAGCTGCTACCTTTTTGGAATTAAGATATTCCACTCACAAAAAGCAGGAGACCTGGAGGACCAGGGTGGCTCCTGAGCACTTTGGTCTAACCCACTGCTATTGCAAAGCAATATGAATAAATAAATCAAAAAGTAAAGCAAATAACCCAAAATGCCATTGAGCAGTTTCACAGAGGCCCTGGAAAAATCCATCCAGACTGCTGGATTGCTCCAGATGATGGTTGCTCTAATAATTAAAGCCTCACTGTGAACTTCCTCTCTTGCTTCTTGGAAAACCTGTGACCTTGGGTTTGGAAAAGAGAGTTGGCTCTGAAAAGGATTTGCGTTTTGGGAGAGATTTTTTTTTTTTCCCCTCCTAGATGGGGACATTTATCTGGGACCTTGGAGTGACAAGGTGTGGGACTTCCCTTTCCAGCCTGACCTGGTGCCTCCGTGGCCAGGTGTGAACCAGGTGCACCAGGGAGTTAAATCCAGAGGGGTGACAAAAGGCCAGAAATGCCAGAATAGTCTCATAGAGTGGGACACGCCACAGCTCCTGTGGAAATAAATGGAAGGACAAGTAGCATCCAATGTGGCATAACAAAGCACCAGGGAAAGATAGGAAGGTAAAGAAAGAACCTATAGTGCAAACTGGAGAAAGGGAAGAGAACTAAACAAGAATATACAGTCAGTTAAGGCTTGCAGGGAAAAGATAAGGCCAGCTCAGAGAGCAGAAAGGCTTAAGGGGAATAAAGAGAGCTTTTACAATTATATCAGGGAAAAGGGAATACTAGAGAGAAAGTAGTTCCATTAATAAATGAAGAGGGAGACAAAATCAATGGTGTTGCTAAAATGGTAGAGCTACTGAACTCCTTTGCTCCAGCAGTATTTAACAAGGTGAGAAGAGAAGAGGGGCAGAGAAGTTATAAAATAATGAGGGTTTTGACTGGGTGATTCTTCAGGGGAAAAGAGGTTTGAGGGGGAAGGCACCTTGGAAGGGCCAGGATGCAGCACCACAAATAGCTGGGCACGCCCACGCCTTTGGGGAGCCGCTCCGTTAAATCCTGGGCAATTGCTTCTGGAGAATGACAGGGAAACAGGTAAGGATGGCCAAGTGTGATATGGATGGTTTTTTATTTTCAATGACCAACCCTGGGAAATAAACCTATCCACTGAGTTTATTATTCCACTCGGCAGCGAAATCATTCCCATGTAAAATATGTTAATGTTTAACAGTGGAAAATGGTTGAGTCTTGAGGAGAAAATCCCAGTGCTATGGACACGGGTGGGAGTTGGCCGTGGCTTGGTTTGCAGGCAGCAAAGATCTGTGAATTAACATTGTTGCTTCCTTAATATCGCATTCCTGGGAGTAAAGCAGCAAAGCCCTGGCAGAATCCGAGGAGGGGCTGGGGCTGGCTGCAGGATGGAGCTCAAGGTACCTCATGGACTGGGAAATGCCACAACATGTGGCTTTGGGATGAGAAATGCTACCTCCCCTCCCGTTGCATAAGGAGTGACAAGAGATTAGCTGGAAATTCAGGTAGGGATGGGGCAATCAAAGGCAATAAAGGAAAAAGTTGATGTGTGAAATGTCTCAGAGAACAGCAAAATGCTAAAACCAAGCAGTGGTGGCCAAACTCTGCGCTGGTCATGTCACTGTGGAGCCTTCCAGGGAATTTAGTGAGAAGGAAACAAAGTCCTGCAAAAAGCTTCTGAGAATTCCATTTCTGAGGAAGAAAACCACATTATTTGGGTTTTTTTTCTCTGCTTGCCAGGAAGTCTGAAAATTGAGAAACGCGAAGAATGGTGCTTACAAAAAATCAGGTTGGTTTTTTTCCTTAGCAGAATATGGGTATTAAATGGCTATTTTTAACTACAGTAATTTATTCAATTTATATTCCAAATGTACCAATCCTTGTGGTTTGTCATTTAGCCACCTCCTGCAGAAATGCATCGTGATAGTGGTGAAATTAGAAAATGGTGCTCAGATAAAATGCAACCAGGAGTGACTGGCAGGTGTAGGGAAAAGCGGCTGAGCTGCTTTAGTTCCACATGCCAAAAAAATCGGAGACGTTCTTCCCATCAAGTGGTCGGCCAGAGGCAGCTTTCCCAGAAGTCTGAGGCATTTCAGCTGATAAATTCAGCTGATAAATGCAGCATTTCAGAGGGTAAATTTCGGAAAGACAACCTTATAATGGCAGGTTTGTGTTCTGCTGTCTGCAAGTGCCTGCCAGTCACTCCCATCTGAGGAACTGGGACTCCAGACCTCGGGTTGCTCAGCTGGTCACTCCTGGAGCAACACTCCTGGCCAGAGTCATGGCTTGGTTGATTATCTGGGGCCACCAGGCTGATTTTTCCCCATTCTCCATCTCTGTTTATTTATTTTGCAATTATATTCCTCCCCACAGGGAGAGGGTGAGGGCGAGGTTGCAGACTCCCCATCCCTGGGAGTGTCCAAGGCCAGGTTGGACTTGGCCTGGAGCAACCTGGGACAGTGAAAGGTGTCCCTGCAGGGGGTGGGACTGGATGAACTTTAAGGTCCCTTCCAACCCAAATCATTCCCTGATTCTATGGCTCTGAGGGTTCCTGAATGGGAATGGTGGTGGTCAGCATTTCCCTCAAACTTGCCTTCACACGAAGTCCATCCCGGTGAGATGTGACCCTTCTTGCAACCACAGCTGCTCTGATGTTTTGGGACTGAAGCAGTTCCCGATCACAAAAGGACTTTTTGCCAAAAATCAACATTTTCTATGGGAAGATTGATTTTCATGGAATTTCTTCCCAGGGAAATGAAATGAAATGCTTTCTCTGGTGACAAAGTCTATCTCTGTATCTGTCTGAGTGTCTCATGGGCTTCCCAGGAAGCCTGTGCAGTAGCTTAGTGGAATATGTTCATCCCAGTGCACAATAGGTGGGATTTTTGAGTCATCCCTGAGTCAACCCAGATGGGTTGGGATGGAGGGCACCTGTAGGTCATGGAATCATAGAATCATGGAATGGTGTGGATTTGAAGGGACCTTAAAGCCCCTCTCACTCCACCCCCTGCCATGGGCAGGGACATCTTCCACTATCCCAGGTTGCTCCAAGCCCTGTCCAACCTGGCCTTGGACACTTCCAGGGATCCAGGGGCAGCTGCAGCTTCTCTGGGCAACCTGTGCCAGGGCCTCCCCACCCTCAAAGGGAAGAATTCCTTCTGTGTATCTGACTTAAATATCCCACTGAACCCATTACCACTTTCCCTATCCTTCCAGTTCCTGATGAAGGTCAAGCTGGACTTGACCCAGGACATCATTCCAAAGTGCAGTGTCCTGCTCAGGATGTTTTTCTCAACTTTATCTTCCAAGGAAAGGCTCCAGGATTTTCCCGTTCAGCCTGGCCTTATCATAAACCAGACTTAAACTGTTGGAGATTCCTTCCAGATGAAGATCCATGCTTTTTAGTCATCTCTATTTGCAACAACCTTCTTTAACAGGAGATAAATGAAAGGGTTTTCCTGCCAGTAGTCCCGTGGAGCATGGTGGAGAATCTTTCTGCTCTCTTTCATGGAGGCTGTGAGATGCCATGCCTCAGTTGTGGTTTTGGGAAGCTTTTTGGCCACAGCCCAATTTTTGTGCTGGAGGACCTTGGGGGAGCACTCCCCAAGCCAAGAGGAGCAATGGAAATCAGAAAGGACTGATAAATCAGGAATGAGCATCAACTCCAAGTGCCCCTGGTGGCTGAGGAGCAAGGGGGATGTTTCCTCCAGCTGTATCTGCAAGAGGCTGCGTCATCCCCAAAATAAGGTTTAACTACCCCTCACTTCCCCTCCTGTCAGAGGCAGGAGGTCGGGGCAGCGTTCCTGCTGATGCTCTGCGTGGCATTCCCTTCTTCTCCCCTGTTTAATTCTCCTTGCACAAGATCCGTGCAGCAAGGGATGAATTTCAGCCATAAAGATTGCCAGACAGCTCCCGACTTTCACACCACGGGGAAAGGAGCAGCCTTCCGAAATGCTATTCCAGGGTGCTGCAATCTCTCATCCCACACATCCTAAACCCCCCAACCCCCTAAAACAATGGCAGCCTTTCCCTGCCAGGTCGCCTCCAAACGTGCTCTGCGATAAAAAGCCCTGCCTGGTTCTGTCATTAAACTATTCCAGCAATGCCAGGGCTCCCACTCAGCTGCCTCAACGCACAAACCATATTTCCCATTTATTTGTTCCGTTTGTTTATTTTACTGGACCACCCCATGAACCTGGGAGAAACACGCTGGAAAAAAAAATTATAGCAACGCCAACTATTCTGGGAGATACACGAGCCCCTCCATGTTTATCAGGTTGAGGGCACTGTATTTTGATGTCAATAAGCAATTTTTCCAGCCCGGTCTCCTGCCCGACCCTTTTAATCCATCAATATATTATTAGAGATAAAGTTGGTGGAAGCCTGCTGCAGTTAGAAGATAAATGACATCTCTGAAGTCAGGCATTAAAGACTAGATTAAGGCCTTGTGACACCGTTTTCAGTGCTCATCTGTGCACTTCTGTTCAACCTATCACACTGAGTGACAAGAAAGAAAAATAATGAACTGGGCCAAGGAAAGAAGAAGGGAAAAAAAAGGCAGAAAGAGAGAGAGATTTTTTTCCCCCCTAACACACAAACTACATCAGTTCACACTCAGGATTAGACTGTATTTTAAAAAAGGGGAAGGGGGAGGCTAGAACTGGATGGTACTATACAGATTAAAATAGGAGAAAGGGGAATCTGAATGAGGAATTTCAGTTTGGTTTTGTCCTGGCTTTATTTTATTTTATTTTTATATTTTATTTCATTTCCCTTCTTTTCATCCTTTTAATAGAATTTTGTTTTTCATTTCAGCCTTTAATTTCCTTTCCTTTCTTTTCTTTCATTTTATTTTTTTCCTTGCAGGAGTGACCTAGTTGAGTTTACAGGATCCTAAGGGTTTTGTCTGGAGCTAAAGCAAATCCCATTTAGGACCAAGGAAATACATCCTTTCCAGAGACCAAGTTAAAATGTCCACGGATGGAGACCTCCCCTCCCTCTCTCCATTACATCCTTTGTCTTGGTGCAGTGCTGGTGTTGTTTGGTTGGAGTGGGTCAGTGCTGATTTTAGAGACACGTGTGCACATCCAGGTTTTGGGTTTCAGAATTGGTAACCCCACCCTTTCCTTCATGGGCACAGCCCCTCAGCCAAAAATATTCCCAATGATTTTTCTAGAGCAGCCAAATGCTGCCAAAAATGGGTGCAACTCTTCTGTGACCTGACCCGTTCCTTTGTCCTCCCAAAATCAAGGTTCCTTCCAGCTGTCCCAGGCTTTGAGCAGCACCCATGCCTTGGCTGAGCATCCTCAGCACTGGCATCAGGTTTCTGCCACCATGCTGTGGTGGGGAAGGTCTTTGTCCTGTCTGTGTTGGACAGAAGATGACAAGTCAACCCGAGCATCCTCCTCTGCACTGGACCAAATCCAAGGCTGTTCCAGGCTCTAAAAGGACCTGATGATCACACTTGGTGTCCCGAGGCTGCCTTGAGAAGGGCTGTTGTTGTTGTTTGGGGCACGCCTGCCCATTGCTGTCCCATTGTGGTGACAGAGACCCGGCCGTGGAGGCACAGCAGGTCAGGAAGGTTCTGAGACATCTACAGAAAGCAGGGCTGTGAGGTCACAGTCAAGGATGGAGGGGAGCAGGGCTGTGTCTAACCTCCTCCTGGAGCGGAAGGGAAGGGAAAAGTGCAGTTGTGTGTGGGACCTGGCGTGGGCCCCTGTGTGGATCTCTTCACCCTGACCCATCGACTCCCACCGCGCTTGGCCTCTTCCGCCGCGAGACGCCCAGCCTTTGGCAGAACGGGTTGTCACACCAGTGGGAAACTGGCCAGAGACACCTTGCAAGGGGTCTTGTCCCACCATTTGGGACAGCTACCCAGTGGGAGACCCTCAGTGGTGGCAGAGCAGAGCAGCCGGGGCTGGATCTCTCCTGGGATGTCTCCCGCCCTGCCGGGGTCTCCGTTCCCTACAGTCTGTACATTGCTGCCGCCTTCTCCTTTTGAAGATATTTTTTAATGTCTTAAAAAAAAAAAGATTACTTTGTTACAATCATTCAGCAAAGGGTTTCTGTGCCTGTAGAAAATATTAATAGACTATTATGAGGTCCTACAACTAATTTTTCCACACATATCATCTGTCTTTGCATGGTTATTAAACTCCAACAATATTTCATGCAATGCTTTCCTGCTAAATTAATTTGGTTTCTTCTTCTCCTGCTTCTTTTTTTTTTCCTCCTTCCACAACCTTTAAAATTAAATTGAATCTTCATAATTATGGCTTTTTTTGTTGTTCCTCATATCTTTTTCTTTTCAATTTTCCTATCAAAGTGGCTATACAGTTTAATAAAGATGTAAAGAAACAGAAATGAAAGTGTAAGGGACAGGAAGGGCTGTGTTGGGATCAGAGACAGGGGGCTCTGGGAGAGCTGGGGAATTCTGGAAAGGGTGGGATGGAGGTGAGCAGGGAGCTGAACAGCACCTTTCTGGGCTAGCTCCAGCCTTCATGGAAAATAATGTGGGAGAAGGCATTACTAGGAATGACTCATCAGATTGGAACATGGAGAAAGTGTCTTCCCAGCAGGACTCATCCTGATTCATCCACGAATTTGAGGCAACCTGGGGTCATGTGCTGCTCCTTGGAAGCCAAGGTAGGACCAGGAGGCATCCTTAGGGCAATGCCCCTGGATTGCACGAGGGAATGCCCTGTGTGCCTGCAGATCCTGTAGGATCGCTGGGTGCAGGACTCTGGGGCTCTCCCGGGGTTATCCAGGCCACAAATTCTCCCTATGATCTCCCTCTCCTGTCACCACTTCCCAAAAGAGTGGCGACAACCTCAGCAAGGAGAACAGAGCTGAGGAAACAAATGCTTTGCTTGAACTGGAGGAAGATCTGGCACAAGGGCCTGGCCCAGGGATTGCTGATGTCCTCGGATATCCTGCTGGAATCCGACTTTTAATCTTTTCCAAGTCTAAACTGAGCAGAGGAGTTCTGTGTGCCTGTGGACAGGTCTCCTGCCTGGCAAGGCTTGGTGAGACTCCAGCTGGAGAGTCTCAACCTTTCCCAAAGTTGCCCAATGGATCTCCTGGGAGATGCTCTCCAGGGAGATAAAGTGGTCCATCTGCATTAATTATTAAACTTCATAAATCAGGGATTTTTTTTCCTTTTTTTTTTTTTCCTTCCTTCTTTCTGCCCGGGAAGTCTTCCTAAGGAAGACCTGGTCAATGGAGAAAGAGAATAGAGTTATTTTTGATAAAGGATACCTGTTCAACTGGAACATCAAAATATATCACATAAACCAGGATTTTTCCCATTTCCTGAAAGTAACATTAGCAAACTCCCCCTGGGAACTTGCCCCATGGATGGATACCCAGCACTAAGAACATCAAGCTGATGCTTTGGTGGCCAAATCATTGTGTCAGACATACATGGAACCAAGGAGAGTTTTTGTGAAGGTCAGATCCACCTAGGATTGGGCAGACTCCAAGGGGCACCACATCCTTGTGGGACAGACAGGCCACTGATCTTTTCCAGAGGACAAAAGTGGTGGCCAGGCCAAGCAGAATCCAGCTGCAGGGTTTTCTACTCAACTCTGGTGCACCAAGAGGGTTGACTGAATATTCATAGGATCTAAACTTGGTGGAAAATGGTCAGTCGAGATAAAACCAAAGGAGATCAAAGGAGTTTGGTCTCTGCCTGCTCCCAGATGATGTCTATGTCATGACCTCAGCTGGACATCTTTGGTGAGAGGCCCATGTCTCTGTCACGACTACTCCAAGGAAATGAGTTTCCATGGAATGACACGTGCACTTACCAATAGGTGGCACCAATGGAACAGAAATGGGAAAAATCTATGTAGATTTTCCTGGAGCAGAGGGTGATGGGAATTCTCTCTTACATGGCTATAGACTTTTCTACACAGGAGGTATTGATTCCATCCCTCTATCACAGTTGTAGCCTGCTGGAATCTGGGAGGATGTGAAGCGAAATGGGACAATGGGAATCAACCCAAACTGCTGGTGATACTGCTAAACCTCTGGAATTTAGAGTCACATGCGCAGAGAAGTGATAAATATTTAACATTTAATGATCGCTTGATTATTAAATGATTGATTCCTATTCATAACTCAGAGGTAAGTTGTTGTTCAGATATGGTTCCCATGACCATAAAAAGTGAAAGGAGCAGCCTGTTTTCCAGAGGAATCTCTGGAATCTCTAGGCACTGGATACCCAGCAGAGATGCGGTCCCATTCAGGAGGGGCTGAACCTCCTGCTCCAGGTGACTCCAGATGGAGCAGGACGGAGCAAATGTGAGGCAGATGACTTTAGACAACTCCGGTTTTCCCTCATGACCTAATCCCACCACCACATTCCAGCTCTTTTCTCCAAACTGGTGACATCTACAATGTTTTGAAACTTCTGTTTAGAAAGGACAGGGTTGTGGCTCAAACCCCCCACAGATTGCACCATCACTCCAGGCCATTCCAATCACCACTGTGATCCCGCCTGGATATTAACATTTGGTTTATGCTGTGAAATTTTTACAATTTAAAAGCAGTAGCCCTGTTTCTTAATGTTTTAAAGATGATGAACATTATCCTTCACATCCCTTTGCTCATCAGCCATGTGTTTATGTACCAAGCATCTGGCTACATTATTATTTATATTGCAGGAGACTGCACCAAAAAATCCCTCAACAACCTCCAAGGAAATCAAAACACATTCGGGCCAAACCGAAGCAAAATGCTAATTTTTCCCCTATGAACCATTGCTATGGCAAAATATTTACTGTTTATGATTATTCAGGCTTCTCCTGCTGAGATTTTACAGTGAGATTTACAGGCATGTTTGCATTTATAATATGTCAAAAGTTCCTCAAATTGCGACAATAGTCCATTAAGGAATAATTTAGTGGTGAGAGATGAAAAACATGGAAAACTAAGAGCTTTGGTAGTTTAAGGCTTGTAAAGCAGTGCCAAGATGAATTGATTGTTCCCTGTTTTTCCCACTGCTGCTGCCAGTGCCTGTGTTGCAAGGTGCAGGGTGGATGGGATGGCAGCAGGGGTGTGGTTTCCTCAAGTTAGATCAGGCTACTCTAAATTCCAGGTAAAACCCATTATGAGTGGTACTTGAACATCTGCAGGTATTGTCTGAGGAGCTGAGGGAGGAAATCATGTTTGCCATTTGAGGGGAAGGTGGTGTCCTCCTGGATCCGACCGGTCCATCAGCATGGAGGTGGCACAGAACACAGCCCAGCCCTCGTGGCTGGACAGGTCATCGTGGTTGGTCCTGGAACAGGCAGAGGTCAGGTACTGCCAATGTTCTTGCAGTTTTCCTCTCTCCTGGTTGCAGATCTCAGCCAAGGTAATTTGTTCATCTCAACCCTGTCCAGCCATGCATGGAATCCGGGATGCTCCGGTGGTGCAACCCTTCGCTTGTGCAAAATTAATTCCCTCCTGATCATGCTGAATTTAGCCTTGTGTT
This sequence comes from Promerops cafer, assembly GCA_013398275.1. Classification (NCBI taxonomy): domain Eukaryota; kingdom Metazoa; phylum Chordata; class Aves; order Passeriformes; family Nectariniidae; genus Promerops; species Promerops cafer. The sequence goes on from VZSE01002883.1 coordinate 113,393, forward strand.
TGAAAGACTTTTCTTAAAGAAACCCTGCAAATTAAACACATATTCAGAAACCTGGTTTCCTTTCAGTGTGTGTATCCCTCATGCACCCCAGCATGGTCTCTCCCCTTCCCACAGCACCAGGATATGCCGTGCTTGTGAGAGAGAGCCCTTGAATAAAATGTCGTCAGGAAAACAAAACACATAATCAACTTCTGCAAAAGCTGGTCCATCAAAAGCTGGAGAGAAAAAATTGAGGCTCTCTTCAAACATAATACAGAAGCCTGGGAAAGAGCGTGGCCTGTCTGCTGCGGGGGAAGAGCAAGTGTGGGGTTGGAATGTTTGCAATCAGGTTCTCATCAGGCTCCAGATCTAGCTCCATTTTCTCCTCAGCATTTAACAAATCAAGGAAGAAATGCCCCTGCCTGGGGTCAGAGATAAATCTTGTACCCTGGACAAAGGGTAGATCTCCTTGTCAGCGCACTGATTTATTGTGACCTTATAGTCAGACTCTCTAATTTCTGCAGGTGGCTATAGGTGCCACCGGTGATTTGTTTCCTCTCTCGATACTCTCTTACTGCTCAGCACAGGGGACCATGGTGGCCTCACTGCCATCTCTCTGGGGACAAGGTTTGGGTGGCTGGATCTCCACCTGGGTCGGCTCTGCAGGATGGCTTGGGTGGAAATTGGGTTTGCCATGTGTCAGGGTTGGGTCCCCAAGGCAGACGCCTCCCCTAAGGCCAAAACAGACATGGCAAGAGCTGGACGGGTCTTGAACAGGTCCATGGGGAAAACATAGCCCAAACTCAACCTATGAGTGCTTGGAGAAACCACCCTTTGGTTTTGGTCCCACTGCTGGTTTGTCCAGCATATGCTGCAGAGGAGCACTGTTGACCTGCCAGAAGTGAAGGAGTCAAATCCCACCCTGTCACTCAGCCCAGCTGCAGGTAAAAATTAATTTCATGATTAACTTAGGTTTAGTCTCCACTCACCAGCCTTTCAGCCTTTCCCTGTTCTTCAACAGGAAGGTGTCCCCAAGAGCTGAAGTCTTGCTTTTCTTTATGACAGACTGATGGGGTTGTATCTGCCAGCATCTCCCCATCAGCTGCAGTTCCCCAGCCCTCGAGCCACTCTGATGCCTTTGTGTCCTCAGCAGCTGCTCAGTGTCCTTGGTGAAGCTGGACCCAGAGCTGGACATTGTCCTGTTCCTGCCCCAAGGAGCAACCCTGAGATAAATCCCTTCCTTGGCCATCAGCCCTCACTCACTCCCCCAGGCTCTCTGCTGGCACTCTCTCTGCCGCTTTTTAATTGGAAAAGTGGCACCCAAGTTTTCAGGGCAAATTTGGAAAGGAGACTTTTAGTTTGCCCTCACTGGGTGTCTAAAGGGGTTCAGGCACCAGCCTCTCCACATGGATGTTACATTCCCAGTGTGGTGGGTGTGCAAACAGGGGGATGTGGCAGGAGTTCCCATTGCTGCCACTGAAAGTCTGGATCCCCTTAAACCGGCACAGCTTTTCTGTCCATGCATAAATTGCCTGCTACCTAAGCTACCTAAAATATATTTCAGAGAGCTTCGTACAGCAGAGCCCTGATCTCTGTTGGAACTCTCCTCGTGAATAATGGTGAGAATTTATTATATTATATTTATTTTTGGAGGGGAAAAAGTCAGGGGGAAGGGTATTTATCTGTATTTTACACAGTGCCTTTAAAACACAGATCCTGGCAATGCAAATTCACGTTTCAGGCAAAACTCTTCCAGAGCTCATTGCTTTGTGCAGCAGCTCCCAAGCCCAGCACTCCCCTATCTCTTTCCTCTATACAAACATACAAAGGGATAATAAAATAGCTAAGAAGCAAGAGCAGTAAAATTTTGTGCCCTGAGGGGAAAAATGGCATATATTGCCCTGAGCCTTTAGCTGAGGCCAAAATTTATATAGAGAGACTTGGGAACTATTTTCTTTCCTAGTGCAATATTTTACCTCTATTGCCCTCAGATCCAGTCAATATTTGTATAATATATATATAAAAATAACCTCAGATAGATGGATAAAACCCAAGCAAAATTCACCTCAGAAAGCCTTTTATTCCAACTGGAAAATTGCCCTGCAAATGTACTCCACACAATACCCACTACTTCACTTGGAAGTGACAGTTGCAGCTGTTAACGCAGCTACATTATCTCATCTTGGGAGACAAATTCCGGGCTATATTTCACTGTAGCCTCGTAATGTATATATGCCCCAAAGACTGCTCCAGCCAGATCTGTCTTGCTGTATAGATTTCAGATAGGGATGTATACTTCCCAGGGTTTTTCCCTTCCCCCGGGTTACTCAGGGAGTGCAGGAGGTTAATCAAACACCGCAGCGTTGCCGTCATCGCGCCAGTTTTGGCACAGGGGTGAGAAGCAGAAAGGAGAGGAGCCCACCACATCCTGCTCCCGCGAGGAGGGACTCCTTGGAGCTGTGCTTCACCTGCACTCAGCTGTACCACGGGCACAGAGGTGAGGGAGAAAATGGCAGGGATTTGTTAATTCCCGGCTTTTCCTTGCCCCTGCCCCTACCAAGCTCAGTGTCTGATTGCTCCGGCTCACACCTGGCTCTCGGTGGGATTTCCAGAGCTGTTCCTCCTTGTTAACCCCACATCCTATTGTAAATCACAACTGAGGGTTGTAATGAGGAATTCTGGGACTGTCAGGAAAGAAAATATGTAAGTAAGGGGGAAAAAAAAAATCATCTATTAGGATTTTAAATAGTCTCATGAGTCTCGCCATTATTTGAAACACTTAAGATCACTTGACAAAGCCCTGGAGAATACACAGAAAGCTAGACAGGGACCTTTGATGGATTTTTTAAACTATCTAATGCGCCTTTTCCAACTCTATCCACTAAAAAAATGACTAATCGGTTGCTGTTCTTCATTACCACGATTATGAGAGTGTCCTGAAGACACCCGGTGCTCCCGCATGCGAGACGCCATCTCTTCATCCCCAGCTGAGCAGCCCTGCCCACTTTCTGCCATTAATTTTCAAGGCAAACGTCTGTGCCACGCGCTGCTGGAGAGCATCCTGCCCGAGGAGCCCCCGAGTTTCTGCGCTGGGTAACGCCAGACCTCTCCGTGGGGAGCTCAGAGGGTGGGAATCGCTTCCCAGCTCCAGGAAAATCGCCTTGTAGAAGCCCTGGCAGCTCGTTGTGCTGCAGCTGGGGCAATAAATGCCTGCTGTGGATCTGGGATAACGTGGACAAGGAAGGCTGGCTCTGGCAGGAGGTTACTTCATGCAGATGTAGAATTTAGCCCTCCATGATTTTGCAAAGGTTTTGGGAAGGGGTGAAGTGGAAAGAAGTCTTTCTGGCTAGCAGAAAGTGCATAATCTCAGTGATTTTTCAGCCCACGGGCCTTCCAGCATGGCTTTGTAGCACCAAAAATTAACCATCACATGGAGATGGAGAAGGCTGGTAATTATCAAGGAGCTGCCCCATCTCTGGAAGTGTCCAAGGCCAGTCGGACAGGGCTTGGAGCAACCTGAGATAGTGGAAGGTGTCCCTGCCCATGGCAGGAGGTGAAACGGGATGATCTTTAAGGTCTCTTCTGACTCAAACCATGCCATGATTCCATGAAAACTTATGTGAGGACCCAGGGCAGCTCCCATGGAGGGGATGAACCAAGGAAAACCAAAGCTGATGAGCAGCTGTACTCACAGAGCTCCTGCTCTCTGAGGTGAACACAGAAGAAGTTTACAGGTGCCTCTGAGGAAAGTTAAAAAAAAAAAAAAAAAGAAAAATCAAGGAGGCATTTTTATCTGGCTAATTTTCTTTCCCGGAATTAGTTGTGTGAATGGAGAAACCTGCTGGAGCAAGAAGTGAGAAAAGCCTTGGACGGAGTGGCTGCGCCTCCCAGGCCCTGAAATTTAAGATCTTTATAAATGATCTGTTAAAACTATAGTGACGATAAGCTTATGAATCATGATCTATATTAATCAGGGCTGCTGATACGGAAAGATTAATTGAAACGTGCAGTTCTACACAAATGATAAAGTGGTAACAATTTAATATCAGACAAGGAGAGTGAAGAAATTACACTCCAAGCTTCATGCATCATTACTATGGATATTAATATTTTACACAGCGCAACAGCATCGGGAATCATAATGAAAATCCATAACTAGTGCACAGACATGATTAAATACAACAGTCTTTAGGTGCTGTTTGGTGACGGGGGCTTAGCCATATTTCACTCCTGCTGCCGGTGATTCGAGTGATAGAGTCTAGACGTGGGTGATTAAAAAGTGTTCCTCCTAAAGGCTGTTAACCTTTTACTACTGAAATGAATTTCTTTGATTTTTAAATTATGCCGCTCACTCTGTGGTGTGGGTTGGGTTTTTTTTTTTTTTTTTTTTTTCCAAATCAAAACCTTGTCCAGAATATCAATGGAGCGGGTTCCCCCAGATAGTTGACAAAGCAGAAGTGGAAGCAGCCACAGAGGGGTATTTAAGGGTGGGAAGGAGAAAGGGAGGTGATGGGGGGAAGAAAACAGGTTAAAAAAGCAGGTTTTCAGTGCTCGTCATTACAGTGGTGCATATATTAGATGCAATACCCGGAGCTGTGGAGGGTCATAAAGGTTTTATCCGCGGAGTGCGGAATGGGCGCATTACTCACAAGTGGCACCGGAGCGCTGAGTTATGCGCCTCATTCCCAACCTGCACCCATAAAAACTTTATGCTGCACCACGCCGTGACGTCTGCGCTCGCTGGGCATTCATCAGCTCTAACGGGGCTGGATCAGGCCCCGAGCGAAGTGCAGAGAGAGCAGGGAAGTGACACCTGACTCAGCACTGGGGGAAAATCCTCTTTATTTGAGTAACGCCCAGGCACCAACTTGAACCCCTCAAACTCAGAGCTGGATGAAGAAAAGGCATCTGGACTTTCTGGAGAGATTAGGAGGGTCCAACCCAGCCTGTGCATCGTTTTAGCTGCTAAAAATCATGGAATCATGTAAGGGTTGGAGGGAACCTTAAAGATCATCCTGCCGTGGACAGAGACATCTCCCACTAAACCAGGTTGCTCACGGTATCCAACCTGGCCTTGAACACTTCCAGGCAGATTTTAAGTCCAGCAACTCATGGTCTTGCCATCCTGGACTACACTGTGGATGTTTTGAGGTGTCCCACCTGCTGTGCCTCATCCATGGTGTGGGAAAGGGAAGGTTCTGTGGGGTGTCAACCTGAAACCCTGCAGTTCCCAGGCTGTTGGGGCTGGGGGCAACCCATGAGAGGAAGTCCCACATATCAGAGAGAGCTTGGAGATGCCATATGGCTCAGGGTGGTTCAGGTATCATCTGTCTGAAAGCAGTTGTAGGTCTGAGGCTGGTAACAGGGCAAGGAAATGTAAATCCACTCAAATTTCCAGCTTGTGCCACTGGAAGCTTGATTTCTTATGGGTAAAATAAAGAGTGGGCAGTTACCAGCAATCACACCATGATCCAAAATTGCACATTCCAATGGACATCTAGAGCCCACTAACTCAAAATTCTTCCTAGTGTTTTGTAGAAACAAGATGTTTCACATTTTCTGGGAATCTTGATTGAAGGCTGGTAGATCCAGTCTTAGGTGCTGCGTCACAAATTTCAGACATGGACCTTGTTTGGCCCATTTCTCAAAGCCCCGTTGCTGGCTGTGATGCGTGTTAAAAAAAAAAAAGAAAAAAGAAAAAGGAAAAAAGAAATAGAAAAAAAAAGAAGAAAGAAAAAGAAAAAAAGAAAGAAAAAGGAAAAAATAAAATGAAAATATATAAAAAAAGAAAAAAAAGACAAAAAAGTAGAAGAAAAAAGAAGAAAAAGTAACAAAAAGTAAAAAGAAAAAAAGAAATTTCTACCTTCCATAGATGGAGAAAAATTCATCCATCTCTCCAGTTATGGTACAAACATTTGTGGACATTGTGCTTTGGTTCCTTAGAAAGAGCCCCAAAGCAGTGTTTGTTTTGTCAGGAGAAAGGAGAAGAAACCAGCATTTCCCAGGTAGCAAAAAACTCTCTTCTTGGTTAACCCCTCACATGTGAGCATGGCTGGAATTTGGATGTCCTTTCTTCTGTGACATCCATGACAAGTCACACACTCACTCAGGAGTGCCAGCATCCAGAACCAAGGAAGACAATCCAGGGGAAGCATGCAGGCACAGATCAAAGGATTCTGGGGATACTTAATTTCAGTTTTCATATCTTGGATAAGAAATGGAGAAGCCTGGGATTTAGAAATGTTCCACTGGCCAAGGTCTTGGGTGTTTGGTTTGCTGACAAATTTCAGTAGAAGGTGCCCAAGTCATGGACTGGAATAACCACAAAAGGTGGGGCAGGGCATAGGACCCATAAATAATGTGGGTGCAAACTCTCTCCTGGCACAGGAGAATTCCTGAAGGCTGTCAGGAGATGCTTTGCTTTGGGGAAGGAGAAGCAGGTGGCCAAACGCCCAGGTGATGGACACAGCACATGTGCCAGGCAAAGAGGACATGTGACAGCACACAAAGACATGGTGAGGGGCTGCGAGGAGAGAGGAGGGTAGCAAAGCTTTGGTACTTCCCTTGGCACTTGAATTTGGGATCCTTTGGATGCACCTCACCTCCCCTGCTCCCTCCAGAGGTTTGCAAACACAAGGCTGAGTGGGAGCAGCTCCTAATCAATGACATTAATTAATGGGTGAATGGCAGAGAGGCACAAGTATTGCCCCACAAATGAAAAGCAAATCCCAGCCAAGGGAAAAAAACGGCGAAACTGTAGCAATTTCTACTCCATTACCCTTGAGATTTGGCTCCAGATTCAAAGGATAGGCAGGCGGAGAGGGAGGCTGGGAGGAGGCGGGCGGGGGGGAGTTGGCTCATATTCTGCTGTGACCCAATTCCATACAAAGCATCCTGTAACAAAACACGTCTCTATCTACAAAGTACAAGTAATCTTTGTTTTCAGTACAATACTTATCTGCATTTAGACCGACGATGGCAGTGCTTGGCTTATTTTCATGGATCCAGTTATCCTTTTTATCCCTGTGAGCATGTGTGTGTGTGTGTGTGTGTCTCCTCCTCTCTGTCCTCCTCGCTGTCTCCTGTGCCTGTGCCAAGCCAGCAGCACTCGTAGGGTGCTGTTACACATCAGCAGAGGTGCAAATACTGAAGGTCGGTGCCAGTTCGGGGCTCTTGGGCTGCCCAAATTCTTTGGTGCCCCGGGAAGGTGTGATTTTGGGATCCAGACCTGACTTTGTCTAACCACGTCCTGAGGAGCCCTTGAAGTGCCACCATGGAATGGGAAATATTGGTGAGAAAAGATCACACTGAGGGGTGTCTCAGAGCAGTGCCCCAGACCCCCAAGGTCACAGAGGGTGGTGTCACACCAAATCCGACTGTCCCAGTCCTGTTGGCTTCTCTGGATGTGCCAAAGGGAGATGATACATCACCAACTCCCACCATGGTTTCCATGTCTTCCAGTCATAGGGCGGGTCATACCTGGACAGGTCTTGCCTCTTCAACTGGTGGGAGAAAGTTTAAGGGAAGAGTTTCTCTCTCCAGGTCACAAAAGAAATGAGTTTCCAGTCTCGAAGATGCCCCACAATTTCAGGGATCACCAGGGTGACAGCCTTCATGCACACAGCAAGGAAGAGCTGCTTCCCACTGGAGGAGCATTCCCTGGTCTTGGTAGTGACACAAATGCAGTTGGAGAGTTGTAAAGCCCCCTCAAAGCTTTTAAAGCCAATGAATCATGACAAGATGTTGTGAGTGCTTGGATGCAGAGGCCTCATCCAGCTGGACTTCCCCTCCTGGAGGTGCCTCCATGGGAACTCATCCCTCTGCCCACCAGCCATCCATCCTTCATGGAGCATTTCCTCCTCCTCCCTCTTGCCTCTGTTGCTCCAGAGCACTCACACAGTCCCCAGCAGCAGCTCAATGGATATTTTAGGAGTGTTCCCCATATGTTACAGGAGGGGAATTCAGATGTGGTTGGTAGAGGTGTCCTGCCCAAGGTCACCACAGGAATGAGCAGTTGAGGGAAATTTTCATGTGAAACCAAAAACAGTATCAACAGGGCTCTCCAGAGGTTTGGGAACCACAGTCTGTGCAGGAAAGTTGGAAGGTGAACAATTATTTAATCAAAAGTACACAGTGGCTTGAGAAACATCTTCTATGGGAGGGTTAGCCCAGCTTAGTGATATTGATTCACCTCCATTCTTTAGATTATGGCCTTGATTTTAGATCAGACCCACCACTTGCTTACCTTCATATTTCCTCCATTCAGCTGCTACTGAATTCCAGGTTGGCTTCTTACATTTCCTCCTTGGTCTTCTGTGAGTCCAGCCCTGGAGAGAATCTCTATATTCAATAAGAATCAGGATAAACACGGAATGTAATACATGTAATTCCCTTGTAATCATGTGTTTTACAGGTGGTTGATAAATTTGCTCAGCTGGAAGTAAATACACTTCTCCCCATCCCCACCGTCACCCACGGCCTCTGTTTGCTTGTGATCAGTGCCACCTCCTCCCCTGAGAGCCACCTGAGCTGCTGCTGATAGGCAGATGACTCCCTTGCTCTGCTTTTCCCAAGTATTTGTGCATTTCCACCTGGCCATTCTTCAACCCTGGAGATCCCCTGAATTGCCTGTCAGCTTTTGGGTCAGGATCTCCAGGCTCTTCTTTGCCCCGTCGTGGAAATAAAAATGTTTTTGAACCCCTGCTCATGCCTGGGTAGGCGCACAAGTGGTGGGTGGAGTTAAGGCTGAACATGATTTTCAGCTTGAAACACTTTTTCCACTAAAAAGGAATCTTTACTGGAGATAAACTGGGATTTTCAGTGCATTATAATGGTGCAGTCTGGTTGGATTTCGTGGTGGTCTAATGAAGCAATTTTGCAGCCAGTTCTGGAAAATTCAACTTCTCATATTCACATTTGGGTTTTATTATTTTTCGTGTATAAATCTCACATAAATAGATGTATAAAAAAAGGCGGAATGTGTCTGCTTCAAAGTTCAGCAGAAAGATGGATGTCCTTGTGAGGAGAAATGTGGGAAGATGCTATGGTTGCCACCAGAATTTGTGGTCTTCTTCCCTGTTTGAAGGGGTAAGACCTACCCATCCAGCAAGGACTGAGTTTTTGGGTGGAAAAGGTTTTCTCTTGGAGGGGGATTTTGCTGGGGCATTTCCAGTCTGGTGTTGATATTTCTGGTGTCAGGCTGATCTTTCCAACATTTCCAGATGGATATGAAGGCTCCTTCATCACTTTACAAGTATCAGCAAGGAGATGTTGGTATTCATTAATGAAGGAAGATAAAAGGGATTTAAGGACTTTTAAGAATAATTAAAGGTTGATAAAACTCTTTAAAATCTATACTTTTTGGTGGAAAGTAGTGGAGACCAAAACATTGAAGAAAAATGACCATTAAAAACCCCATCTTGATAAGATTTTTGTTTTCTACTATATTTAAAGTGTCCCAACAAGTTTTTCAGGATATAAAAATTCTTTCTCTCACTAGGGCAGTCCGAAATACAGCTGGAAATCTTGCAACCATTTTCAGCCTGGCAAAACTGCCATCAATGTGTGATTATTTTTTTTTTAAATCTTCATCGGTTCTTTGACCATGGGAAACAAGTGCTGGCAGAAGAAAGAAAATTTTTTTGTTCCTGAGGCCCAGAGTGTTATGGGACAACTGTACCCATCCTTCCATGCTGCACTTTGCAGTTTTAATGGACATTAAAACTGCTTGAATTGTCACTCCTAAGGAAAACTCAAATTGAAAGTGCCCAAGGCCAGGTTGGACAGGGTTTAGAGCAACCTGGGATAGCAGAAAGTGTCCCTGCCCATGGCAGGGAGTGGCACTGGATGAGTGTTAAGGTCCCTCCCACCCCAAACCATTCCATGATTCTGTGATTTCATGATCTCTAAATACTGTATTTTATTATGGTTATATTTATGTATTTTTCATTTTATAACATGGTTCTCAGAATGAAAACATTCCTGTCTCTGACATATGTGGGCAGATCTGAGGGAACATCCATGGGAAAACAACCCAACCTGGATGTTGGGTAAATAGTGAGCAAAAAGTTGACACCACATCCTTTATAATCTATTCAATCAGGCGAAATAGCAAAGCAGAGCTGATTCTGCTGGGCAAAGAGTGAAGAAATTAATTTAAATGCCCATAAGATGCAAAAGAGATGAAACATGGAATAAATCAGAGAGGAAAATTTCCATGAAGGTTGCCAGAGCAAGTAGGTTTTAGGGGGGTTTTGTTTAAAAAAAAAAAAAAGAAGGTTGGATGTGGTTTGGAGAAACCTGGTCTAGTGGAAGGTGTCCCTGCCCATGGCTGGGGGTGGAATGAGATCAGTTTTAAGGCTCCTTCCAACCCAAACTATTCTGGGAATGCAGCATGGAAGATTTAATCAGATACTCAGAAAAAATCACTGGTGCTAAAGATAGAGAAACACTGGGATAAATTTCCCTGGGAGGTGGCAGAGTGACCAGTGTGGGATGTTTTTAGGAAGAGGCTGGGTGAACATCTCTCAGGGCTGCTTTAGATCTGTGTGATCCCACCCTGGGCAGGGGGAAGGGATTAAATGGTACCTCGTGTCCCTCTCAGCCCTGAATCCTGCACCTCCAAAGCCTTCCCAGGAATTTATTGTCATGTTGGAGCAAGCCCTGGTCAGATTGAGCTGTGGCAGGGTGGGAGCTGGTGGCAGAGGGAGCTCTCAGATTCCCTCAGGGAAAGGGGAATGCCAAGACTACTCACGTGGAACAGAAAGCCACTGGAGACAAGATCAGAGCCCTGGGACCTCAGTCTTGGGATGGCTCCTATTTTCAGGAGCCCCAGGGCCACCAGAGTCCCCAAGACCAAAAATGAGGCCACCAGAGCTGATCACACATGGGTGGAGATGACCTCCTGTAGTGGCTGTGCTTCTCTACAAGGGGACATCAAGAAGAGGTTTGTGGGTACAGAAGAGGATTCCAAAGACCAGAGCCTTCTTTCATCCATGGATTTCACCACCAAAAAACCCCGGAAAAGAGCCCCAGCTCCGGTCCACCTAAACCCAGTGGTGGATTTCACCTCTCTTCCTCCAGCAAGTTACTCAGAGTGTTTCAATGTGGGGACAGAGAGCTGGGACAACAATCCCTAAAAATTCACTACGTTTGGATATGGAATGGTGCCAAGCTGTGCTTCCACGTGCATGGGAGGGACCAAGAAGTTCTGAGTCGCTTCTCCCCGCCACACTGGGGTTAGCGGCTTGGGACTTTGGCAGAGCTCTGGGATGCTGGGAATAAAGAGATGGAGCACTTTTCCAAGGGGACAGAGAAAAAGAGACAGAGGGAGGCAGGGAAAGGAGGGGCCGGGGAGAAAATGGGAGAGAGAAAGAGAGAGAGAGAGTGCAGGGAGGAGGGGAAATGAAAGGATATTATTTTTTTTTGTATCTGTCATTTCCCTGCTATCTCCCATATGACTTCTTAATCCATCAGAATGCTGGGAAGATAATGTTTTGGGCGAAATAACATGAGAGAGAGGATAGACTCCCAAGGACCAATATCTTTATTGCTCGGAGGATAAACGGATTATGTCAGCCATTTTCTGTTGCTGACAGCTTTTCTTATTAACCGATTTTATTTTTTAATCTTCCAGGGAAGAAATATGGTTTTATGTCACAATAAAACGCCGGTCACATCTAATTCTGCCCTCAAACAAACAGATTTCTGAAAGCCTTGCAGAGAAATTTGAAATAACTTTAAAGAGGGGGTTTTTGGATAAAGTCTTTATCCAGAGGCTTGTTCAACCGCAGTGTAAAAGGTTTAGAGAGAGTGAGAGAGGGAGTGAGAGGGAGAGGGAGGGAGGGAGAGGGAGAGAAAAGTCCCTCACAGTTGTTTTTTCCTGGTTGATCCCTATTAAAAGAAACTCTTCATTGTGGTGTACTCAAGGAAATACAGCTCAGACGAAAGAGTCACATGAATGTTAACAAATATGGCTATTTGTGTGGCTTACGCGCCGCGCCGGGCTTAGGGATGTTGTGCGTGACACTCAGAGAATGAGGGAAGCAATCATTAGCATCCCAGCAACCTGCTTAGCCACCCGCTTTCAGGCTCCCCCTTTTGATCTGACACTTTTTTTCCCTCAGTTTCGCTGGGATTACCGGGGAAGATGCTAATAAAGTATCAGCCCCGTTGTAGGCAGAGCGATAAGAAAGTCTGCTCCGGCGAAACTTCCCGCTTGCAAGGCAAGCAGCCTTTGGACTTGTTGCTGGGCTCCCAGTGCAGACCTGGAAATTGGGAGGGTTTAATTTCATTCCTTTTTTTCCCCTCCCTGAGCCCCCCAAAACCCCCTTCTGCAGATGGATCCTGCATATTTCATGTGCGGGGATTTAGAGCAGGCTCCATGGAGCTGGTCATATCCCAGCTGCTCATGGGCATTTCTTTCCTCCCTTGGCTAAGGGAAATAGAGGGGGGCCCAGCCATGCCCATCCATCCCCCAGGGAGAGGTTGCTCCTCTGCCTTTGCCCCTTTGGTTTTGTTTTTAGGAAACACATCTGCTACTTGGAAATACTGGCTTTCACACAGCAGAGGTTTTAAAAGTCTTGAAATAGACAGAAAAATTAACACCTTGGCTCTCAGCACCCTTTTCTTGGCACAGTGAGGACCCTAAAACACCAGCTATCATCCCAAGGAGCACTCACAAGGAATTAAATCTCAGCAGCATCTATTGGTGTTGTTCTCTTGTTGGGTTTTTGGGGTCTTTTGACTGTAAATTCCTGCTGTGCTGGGCCCTAGACCCAGCAGGTCTAGGCTCTCCCCCTTCTAAAGAGCTTAGACCAGAGGCTTTCAGAGCTTTGGTTGCACTGGTGACATGCTGGGACACCCAAAAAGAAATGCCCTGCCTTCTCTAGGAGGGGGTTTCCCAGCATGGGGGTGGGCTGTGTGCGGAATGCACAGATAAGGGAATGTGAGGAAACACATCCCTGTGCATGGATGACCCACGGATGAGGGATGGTTTGCAGGCTCCCCACTGCTGCTCCACAGGGTTTGCCAGCCCAATTCTGCTGGCAGAGCTTTGCTGGGCACCATCTCCTGTGTGCTGTCTGCATTGCCAACATCCTCCTGCTGCACCTCATCCACACCCCAGATTCTCTCTGCCCAAAATGTTGGGTGTTGCAAGCCAGAGTGACTTTGCCTGCATATGCCAGCACGGTCGAGCTCCAGAGCTCCATCCACCACACCCAACGAGGCTGAAGGCAAAACTGCCCCTGGTGGAGACCACAGAGCAGAAGGTGTGCAGCCAAAGCCACCTGCTCTGACCTATAATCCTCTAAAGGCAGACGGAATATCCAGACCTGGGATTTCCTCTTGGAAGTGGATGCACAAATAACCCCCTCAAAAATTAGTGAAACACCAGCCTCCTCCTCAAAGAGCGTTTAGGTTGATGAGGAAAAGATGAGGAAGTTCATGCAGCCTCTCCACCACCTGGCTCATATCTTGCTGGAATGGATGCCAGGAGCTGTCCCAGCTTTTGGGATGCTGCTTAGCTCCCTGCTGTGGGAATGGGATCAGCCCTGTCCCAGGCAACAGACCAGTGCTGCAAAGGGGTCACAGCCAGCCCAATTTCTCGCTAGGGATGCCACTTTCTCTCTTCACATCTTGGATTTTAGGATGGATTGTCCTTAAGAGCAATTGAATTTTAATGTGTCCCTAAAAAGTAATTTTGGTTGCTGTATCTTTTCCCCTGGCAGGGAATTCCCCAGGTGCTGAGCAGACAGCACAGTTTCTTATGTAATTGTTTTTCCCCACAGAATCCCAGAATCACTGAGGTTGGAAAAGACCTCCAAGATCAATGAATCCAACTTCTGTCCAATCGCTGCCTTGTCACCCATCCCAGAGCACTGAGGGCCACCTCCAGGTGTTCCTTGGACACGTCCAGGGATGGGGACTCCATCACTCCCCTGCACAGCCCCTTCCCATGCCTGACCACCCTTTCCATGAAGAAATTCCTCCTAAGGTCCAACCTGAAGTTACCTGGCACAGCCTGAGGCCATTTCCTCTTGTCCTGTCCCTTGTTTCCTGGGAGCAGAGCCCGACCCCCACCTACTACAACCTGTCCTCGACAACGTGGTGGTGGATCCAACAGGAAACATGGACAGATATTCCCCTGAGGTCCCCCACCCTCACGGCCTCATGTGATACAGCTCCAGATTTTGTCAAAACAAAATCATATCCCGTTACAAAAATGCATTTTTATGGATAAAAACTGGTATTTACCGAAGAAAATGGCTCTCCCACATGAATAAAATTTACCTTCTTAACAAAAATATGTTGGTGGGCAGTGTAATGGAGGGAAAAAGTAAGGGTGATTTGGTCCACAGTTTTCTGGGGTAAAAAAGAGAGCAGAAGGAAACCTGAGGGAGGAAGCATTTAAAGTTTCACTCACCATAAATGGTCCCACCAAATATTTAGAAATTGTTCCCTGGCAGAGTGGTGAGGCCCTGGCACAGGGTGCCCAGAGAAGCTGTGGCTGCCCCTGAATCCCTGGAAGTGTTCCAGGCCAGGTTGGACGGGGCTTGGAGCGACCTGGGCTAGTGGAAGGTGTCGCTGCCCGTGGCAGGGAGTGGAACTGGATGGGCTTTAAGGTTCCTTCCAACCAAACCATTCTGGGATTCCATGATTTTATGGTCTCTTCTTCCCTCCAGAACTTGGGACATGATGGGATGGAGCCTTTGGACCAGGCAGAACTCAAGACATAGGGACAGAGAGCGACAAAGTGAAATGAGGTTTTTTTTGTGTCTGCACCAAGGTCAAAAGATTTTCTGATGACCTTGACCCCTGTCTGGGAATATGCTGAGGAATTTGGTGCTGGGTTCCTGCAATCCTGCTGGTGGTCATCATTCCCTGGGCCACACCGAGTACCTCCACAAGCCGAAAGCACAAGCCAAGCAGAGACCAAATAAAGCCACATTAATCCCAGCTCCATTAGAAACACAGAAAATAAATAAATGCTGTTTTCAAATGTGGAAAAAGAAAAAAAAATCAATAGAGAAAGAAATATTATTTTTAATCTTCTAAGAGGTTTTTACAAACAACAGGGAGGGGAAAAATTGAAAGCCATGAAAAAAGACTTGCCAATGTCCTTTTAACCTTTATTTATTATCACTCAGTCCACATCAGCCCCTGACTGCAAGATAATTTGGAATTTCATTTTAATTTCAATGTATCACATAATTCAACACAGCTTTCCACTTTTTTTAGGTTTTTTTTTTGGTTTTTTTTTTGTACTGGAAACTTTAAAAATCTCTCTATAGGAAATGCATCTTAAAAAAAAAAGCACCCCACAACATAACCCTTCTGCAGCAGTTACTTAATTTATAACATGAAAAGGGTTTGTGCTAAAATATGATAAAAATAAAATCAACAAACTTCAAAAAAGGAATATTCCTTAATAACATGCTTTAGCTTGAAGGGTGCCTGCTCCTCTGCTTTTCTTTGCCTTTGTCTGCTGCTTGCATTAGAGTGGAGTTATTTTGAGCCCAGCTTTTCGGGAGCCTTGTACTGAGCCTTGTTGGGATGTGTTTAATGGCCGGGTCTGGCTGTGCTCAGGGAGTTCAGGAAGAGCTTGAGACAGGCTGGGAGATGAAGGATGGGTGTTACCAACAGGGAACAAGCAGAGGCAGCCTGGCAATTCCCATGGGCATCGTGCTCCAGAGTGCTCTACTCCCTGTAAGATGTCCCGTGGCAGATGCCTCTGCTTTCCCAGGGCCAGCTCTGGTGGTGTCCTCAACGTCGCTTGTGCAGGATGACAGCGAGGTCTGTCCTTCCCTCCCAGCGCCTCCAAGCAAAACAAACAGGCTGCAGGTCCCCTGGGTGCTGCTCCTGTTCCAGCCATGGAATATCCTGAGTTGGAAGAGGTCCACGAGGATCATCCAGTTGAACTCCTGCACCTCAACACCAACAATCCCACCCTGTGCAGCCCTAAGAGTGTTGTCCAAATGCTCCTGGAGCTCTGGCAGCCTCAGGGCCGTGCCCATTCCCTGGGGAGCTGTTCCAGTGCCCAGCACCCTCTGGGGGAAGAACCTTTTCCGGATATCCAACCCTGACAGAGCTCCAGATGTTCCATTGGGACATGTCCCTTGTCACAGAGAGCAGACATTGGAGCTGCCCCTCGAGAGGAGCTGCAGATCAGGGTGAGGTCTGGCCTCTGTCTCCTCCCCTCCAGCTGAACAAGCCAAATGGGCTCATCCACTCCTCAAATGACTGCCCCTGGAGACCCTCTACCATCTTCATGTCCCTCCTTTGGATGCTCTCCAATAGCTTTAAGTCCTTCTGGTATTGTGGCACCCAGACCTGCCCCAGCACTCGAGGTGAGGCCACCCCAGCTCAGAGCAGAGTGGGACAATCCCAGCCCCTCCTTCCCCACTCTGTATTTCCAGGGTAGCCTAGTCCTGGGTGCAGGATCCAGCACTTGTCCCTGTTCAGCTTAATTCAGTTGTGACTGCCCAGCTGTCTCACTTGTCCAGGTCTCTCTGCTTTCCAGGGAGTCAACAGCTCCTCCTGGCTCAGTAGCAGAGGGGAATATCCTCAGCATATCCCTTAGGTACCACTGCCTCCCCCTGGCTTCAAGATCAGGGCTCAGGACAGCCAGGAGAGCATTCAGTCATCGTCTGCATCCATATCTCAACCCATACAAAAAAAACCCAAAACCTTCAAAAGAGGAGTTTGAGGTGGGAGAGAAGAAACTTCTTGATACAAATAGTCCCATTAATGGATGTCTCGGCCTTGGGCTCATTTGTTGTCCTGGAGCTCCTTCAATTGCATCATTTTTCTTGCAAATAGTGACTAATTTGCAAAAGAACTTCCTTGGGCTCGTTCTCTTTTTACTTCTTTCTTATTTTCTTTAAAAACTCCAGAGCAATAATTTACTTAACAGGACCTGATGCAGATGGTGCATTTTGTCTGGGATCTTGGCACTGGCTGTGGGCAGGAGGAATCTCATATTTTCACGTCAGCTCCCCTCCTGAGCCTTGTTTATCAGGGGGCTCCTGAAGTGACAGGCACAATAGGGCTGTTTGTACTCCAAATTATCTGCAGGGAAGGTGGATGAGACCTGGCAATGAGCAGAGGGACAATAAATTCCCTTCCAAAGAAAGCTCCACCCCAGCCCTCGAAGCCGCCCCAGCAGCACTGTGAAAGGTGATGGTTTTTCCAGTGCACCCTGGAAAAAGACAGGAATTAAAATGCTGTTTGACAGCATTGTCGTTGATGCCTTGCAACAGGAACCACACTGCATCACCCAGGAAGTGTCACCGGGTGGTCCCCAGATCAAGTGATATCATTTGTGACATTTAAAGCTGGACCTGCTTTAAAGCATGGATTGAGTGAAGCCAGACAAGCGTGGTGGGAATGAAACATCCACGGATCCGTGTTCTGCTCTGCAGAAAACCCAACAGGGCTTCAGCTCCTGCCCTGACATTCTGGTGTGACTCCCACTCCTGCCCACCTCTCCATGCTTCTCTCTTGGCTGTGCAAGGAGCTGCAGGAATTCTGGCTTGGAACTGGTCCAGGCTCTGAGCTCCTAGGACTCAGAGAAATATTTAGGTTGGAAAAGCCCTTTGAGGTAATCCATAGTCAGAATCAAGGCTGAGATCTTGGGGCATCATTTCCCTCTGCCCTTGCCTGGCTCAAAGGGGAGACCTGGAGACCAACAGCAGGTTTGTCATCAGGGTGGGTGGACAGAGCCTTACCTCACCTGGGTGAATCTCTGGCATGTTTAGGCTCACACACAAGAACTGATCTCCTAAATGCAAAGGGTGGGGAGGTGCAGGGGGCTATAAAACTTCCTGACCCAGTGGGGTCTCCATCTCCCCACTGGGGAAAATGAAAAATGATGAAACCATCTCTATCTCAGAAGAGAGTGCTCAGGGTCCAGACACAGGGCCAATTAAAATGATTCTGCCAAAAAAATAAAATACTGCCCTTGAATCTCTAATAGGTGGAAATTGGCTTCACCTCTCTTCTCTACTGCATATTCCCTTGTTTACTAGTCTCAGAAATATTCCTGGGAAAACAGACCTGGACAGTAGGTAACATAAAGAGATGCTAAAAAACCCAACACGGCTCTGAAGGACAGCCATTCACAAGCCACATCACCCGCATGTCCCAGACAGTCCCATTTCTGCCCAGCTCCAAGCCTGTGTCACATCTAAATCAAGAGGAAAGCAATGCGATTTGGCTGAAAATGCCAATTTCTGAGACAGAAATGCAGCTTTTGGAATCAGCAGAATTATCCATGAGCAAATCCCCTTTTTATTGCATCAGAAACCTGTAGGAAAATGAACAGTTTTGTAGGGATAAAATGAAATAATTTCAGTGTTCAGATCTCCGTGGTGCCCCTGATGAGTGAGACAATGAAAATCTGCAAAAGCCAAGCTTTTTCTTAATTTTTCTCTGTGGTTTTTTTTTGTTGTCAAGGCAAAACTTTTTGTTAGCAAGGTCTGTGAAATGAAGAAGAATCCTTTGAGCTCAGGAGCTGATACACTTTGGAGTGCTCAACCTGCCCCAGCCTGGGCAGAGATGGTGATTTCATGCAATTATTATCCCCCACGCCACACAGGCACGAGCGCCCAGTTCGGGAGCAGAACAGCAAACTCATCATGCCCTATTTAGCAAAATGTTCAGTGAAATTCTGACCCTCACATTTTATTAAAAGGATTATATCTTAAAGCAAACTATTTCAGTCCTTCACTAGCTTCTCCCTGGGAAAACTTTCAAGACAATTTTCAGGACCGTGGCAGGATCAAGATGAAACAGTTCTGCCTTTCCATCTTATTTCTTCCAGCTCAGATCCATTCCTTCCTCCAGTGTGTCCTACCTCGTGGTGTAAGCCTCAATTTGCAGAGGAAGCATCCTTTCCTATGAGCTCTCCTTGCTTTTAAATTAATTTGGAATTTAAATAGCTTTGGGGATAGTTCTGTAGTGGAGATGGACTCAAACACGGAGCTGGGAGGTCTCCACCAGGTGGAAGGTGCTCCCAGTAGGTCACCTGCACAGCTTGGGAAGCCAGAAAAACCTCTTCAAGGCCAGTGGTGCTGGGAAGGCAATTTTACCCCAGCTTGGGTTTGTATCCATTCTGGTTAATCATAAAAATATACTGTTCCCATTGTATAGGATTGCATATGGATGTGGCAGGGAAGGGCGGGGGGGGGCCCCATGTTGGGGTAGATTTGATAGAACAGCTTTGTGTCAAATGAATAGGTAGGTTTATTATAGACTTCCCTTGCTCCAAGCTTCAGATGAGAGAAATCCTATAATCCCGCCCTGCTTTAATACTGGATTAATGTGGATTTGTTAATAAAATGCTAGTGAAATCGAGAATAATTTGTAATTAACTCAAACTTCTACTCCCCACATCATTTTGAATATTTTTTAATAGAGATGAGGGACAGTTTCTGTGGCTGCACACACTCCAAAGAGCAGGGCAAGTGGGAATCCTGCTGGTAAAACCCAGAAACCACTGCACTGGAGTTCATGGCAGAGGAAACTACTCAGACAATGCAGCACACCAGCCACAGCTCTGCTGACCTCGGGAACCAAATTCTGTCACCAAGGGCTGCTCAGATACAAGGTGTTAACACTTCTGGGGGTAAAATCCAAACCATTAACCCCAAAACAAGGAGTGCACAAGCACAAGTGTGACAACAAGCAAGTGCCATGTGAACAGTGCAGGAGCTACTGAGCAGGTGTGGCTCAGGAAATTTATCCCTGGGTAATTTTGGGGAAGGTTTGTATCCACTCGAGTTAATAAAAAAATGTCCTGGTTATCCTATTATAATAGGGTTGCACAGGCCTGCTTTCTCATGGAGCAGCGGGTCAGGAGAGGGATCAGAGGTGGAGATGGAATGGTCTTCAAGGAACCACTTGGAGGGTTTGTCTTCATCAGACAGAGACCAGCCATGTCCCTGTAAGGAGAACATATCCCTGGTCTGGATCCATGGGACAAGGAGCAGCACTTTGGAAACTTCCCAATTATTGACCCTCTTCTTGGATCAGGCTCACTTATAGTCGGGTCAGCGGTGAAAAACCCCAGGAGAGCAGCACCTGTCCTTCATCATCCTCAGCTCTGGGGACAGCCAGCTGCCAGTGGTGGATAACAAAAATAAAGAGGACTTTTATCCTCTAGGTGAAGTCTTTTAGAGGACTCCTAACCCATCATCAAGACTTGGTGTTCAAGGGAGGATTTGTTTCATCTTGGGCTCTGTCTCTCTGTTTCTTCCCTGGCTCTTTTTTTCAGTCTGGACATATTTTACAGCCCAGCAGGAATGTTTTAAGGGGAATCGTGTGCAGTGCAAAGCTTAGTGATACCCAGCAGCCCCTTCCCCACTCAGTTTATAAACTCCTGGCCAGCTGGCTTGTCACTTTGGGCACCGCCTCACTGCAATGATGTCTTCACCCTGTTCCAGCTGCTGTTTGGGCACGTTTGCTCCTCTTTTAGGGGAGAGTCCATTGAACTTGACGTGCCTTTCTTTAAGCTGTTGAGAAAGGTCTGTGTTTCAGTGGTGAGCCTGCTGTGGCATTCCTTGATGGTCTCCTAAACTGCTTGGAGGTTGAATTGGTAAGGAAATGCCAATCAATCCTAAAAGACCGTGTGTGCTCCACCTTGTCCACAGCACCTGACTGAGATCCTTCTGCCCCAGGCTCTGCCGCAAAATTCCCCTGGGGATCCCAAAAGACATTGTTAGATACCACACAGGTCTGTACAGCTGCCTCCACGATTCCAAGACCTTTCACCAATTCCCTGCCATTAATTGGTGACATCAAAATCTGAATTTTTTACTACATGGGAACAAGACGCCTTGAGAAACCGTACCGCGTGTTCAGACCTGCATGCAACCATCAACTATTCAGAAAGGTCAAAAAGTCCTCGACTTTTTAATTCTGGACCTTGGCAGGACCTGAAGTGGATAGAAACCATTCTGTCAAGTGCTGTAGAGCTCTCTCCTCCACAGGGAACTTGAGAACAAACCACTTGGCACCCAGCTGATCTCTGCTTTCATTTCTGTCCCCGGCGACTCATTGTGCCTTGAGGTTAAATGAAGTATTTGTGTCTCTCGAGTCCATCTGCAGTCTCACCATTTAATTTGGACCATTCTTCCATGCACCTTTGTTGTCTGTATTCTTCATACTTTTGTTATGTGCTGGGTTGGGGTTTTATTCCCCTTTCCCTTCTGGCCCATGGATGGAAGTCTTTGTCTAAGACTACAGTTTGAAAGATTTGGAGTTTGGACAGCATCGTGAATGTCAGAAGTGCCTCCTCTTGAAAAGAGAGACTTTGTATAGAGAGACCTCAATAACCTTTTATTAGACCAACAGCTGGAAGAAATGGACAAGTGTTCAGGAGTATGAGTCCCTTTGTACCTCTCCAAAATTCACATTCTCTTTAGAACACCTTGCTTGAAACAGCATTTACACAAAACCCTCTCACTCTGCTGAGAGACAATTTCATAAAATCAGAGAGTTATTTAGTTTGGAAAAGCTCTCAAAGATCGTTGAGTCAAACCATTCTCACAGCACTGCCAAGCCCAGGACCAACCCTTGTCCCCAGGTGCCACATCCACATGGCTTTTGAATCCCTCCAGGAGATGGGGACTCCACCACTGCCCTGGGCAGCCGTGCCAGGGCTGGAGAGCACTTCTGGGGAAGAAATTTTTCCTAATATCCAACCTGAATCTCCCCTGGCACAGCTTGAGGCTGTTTCCCCTTGTCCTGTCCCTCGTTCCCTGGGAGCAGAGTCTGACCCTCACCTTGATAGAACTGGGTCCCCAGGGAAATGGTGGAGTCACCATCCCTGGAATTGTTCAAGAAATGTGTAGATACTACACTTCATGATGGGGTTTAATGGTGGGATTCAGTCAAGGGCTGGGCTTGATGATCTTGGAGGTCTTTTCCCACCTTAAGGATTCTGTGATCCTGTTCCTGAGAGATTCCTCCTTTATCCAAAGGTCGTTCCAACCAGTACCAGAAGGACAACACTTCTTTAAGAGACTCATTTGGAATCTCAAATAATATTCCCCACTCCAGGCTCTTGGAATGTGCGCTCCAGCTTGATGATGCTTGTTTTCCTGTTTGCCAAGCACATCTGATTCCTGTGTGGATCTGAAGGAAAAACCAGTGCAGGCTGAGTTCACAAAAGCTCTGCAAACCAGAAAAAAAGGCAAATTATTTTCTATATCTCTATCATGGCTTCTCTTATTCATGTCGTCTCTAAATTATGTGGCCATGATCTTTCTAATCTCTCTTTGCATGGGTGTCTTTCCATGCCCTTAATCATTTCCTTTGCCCTCCCCTAGACCTTTCCCGTGTCTGCATTCCGAGGCAGAGAGGTCGGAATAGGGAACATTATTCCGAGTGAATGTGTATCATACAGTTCTGTAATTCCATTATTCCATTACAGCGTTTTCAGTATTATTCCCTCTTTTTGAATACAGTCTGGCATTTTCTTGGTTTTTCTGGATCACCAAGGCATTTTGAGATTGCACTGAGCTCTTGGCAAAGGCAATCAAGATTTGTAAAAACAATGTGCAATTTCTGTAGTTTTGGTTTTTATTTTATGTATTTTTTCGCAAAGGTTCTCTACTTGGGGCCCAATTTCCAAAAAATGAATTCTCAGTGCTAGAAAGGGCGGGTCCTTTCCCAATGGTTCTTGCTGAGCTCTCTGCTATGGGATGGGAGAAGGTCAGACACTTTTGCAGATTTCCTTCTCTCACTCTGAAAGACTTGGTCTGCTTTAAGATTTCCTGAGGGAATTTAAAGTAGGAGCCACCCTATTTTTTGGCATTCCTTTGACTGCCTGGGGCAAAGCGATTTGGAGGAGGTTTCTATGGGTGATGAAACAGGCCGATGAAAAGCCAAATGACATTAAAAATCACAAAAATTCTCTCCTCTAATTATTGTCAACATAAACTGAGTCATTCCCATTTTATAGCAGCCTGAGGAAAAACTCTTTCCTGAAGGAAGGGTGCAGGGAAGGAGTCATGTATCCAGTGGGAGGTTTGCTTTGTTTAACCTCTAAGGATGTCTTCTCTTCTTCTCCAGGATAGGAGAGGAAAAATTCAGCTGGCATCTTCAGCTTCTCTTCCTTACTATGTGCTGAGAATAAAACATCTGGGAGTGGATGTGAGAGGGAGCTCTGGGAAAAGAAAATCTGAGTTTCTAAGAGCTCCAGGAAGCCCTCTGCCCTCCCAGCCATGTAACCAGTGGCTCTGAGGAGGCATTGAATGTTTCAAGAGGCTTTCAGTGAGGTTTTAATGCCCTTAAATGCAAGGAAAGACAGGGATCATGGAACCACTGAATCACTAAGGATGGAAAAGACTTCCCAGATCATGGAATCCAACCTGTGCCTGATCCCCACCTTGTCACCCAGACCAGAGCACTGAGTGCCATGTCCAATTGTTTCTTGAACACTTCTGGGGATGGGGACTCCACCACCTCCCTGGGCCTGTTTCAATTGCCTGACCACCCTTTCCATGAAGAATGTCTTCCTGCTGCCCAACCTGAACCTCCCCTGGCACAGCTCGAGGTCTTTTCCTCTTGTCCTGACAAATAATACTCAATGCCTTCGTGGCTCAAACTCGAGGGCCATCTTTTCAGGCACATGGGAGAGTTTTTGTTTGCTCAGGTCCAGGATTCATCAAGAGTTTGGAGTTCTCATGACCTTAATTTTGTTGCTGTTGAAAAGACAGACACGTACAGCAGGGCTTTGGGTAACTGCAAGAAAACCACATCCAAATATCTTCAGCCTGAAAGATGCCTTGTGGTCTGTGGTGGGGAGGCGATCAGATCTCCTGCTCCAGCCTCCATGGGAGGGGATTCCCAGGGCTGGCTGTGGAGGTTCAGGGACATGAGTCAAATCGCACATGAACACTGAAAACAGTAAAATTGCCATGGAAGAAATGCACTCCTGGGATCTCGACATCTCTGAGCTGACCAGTTAAAGAACTTGAAGATGCTGGTGTGCAGAACAGCTCTGGTTTGGTATCATGGGCAGGAGGGCACCCCAGTGCAATTGGCTGCCTCGGGACACCCCCTTCGAGGTCCTTCCCAGGCTGTTGGGGAGCATTTCCTTCATCCCAAGTCCTACTGCTTCAAAAGCTTAGCCTCTGAACAGGCAATGATGTTTTCTCCCGGGTCTAACGATCAAGAGACTCAACATTCAATTAGGCAGAGCTCCCAGGAGTGTCTGACCAGTCTGCAATGCTATAGGAGGAGTCCTCAGGACCTTAGATCAGACCATCAGCACGACCAATTAATGCTAAAGCTACTGGTCTTGTTAATTGTGATGGAGGTCCCCAAGGGGACCAGGACTAAATGAGCAATACATATCAAAGAGGAACTGAAAAGCCATTATGTATTATTGTCTCTTTGTTGATTTGAGGAGGATGTGATGAACTAGGTACTAATTACATTAAAAAACACTGTATTCTAAACCAATCTCTCCTCTAATTAATGTCAACATAAACTGAGTCATTCCTGTTTTATAGCAGACGAAGCCATTCAGTTACGCACGGGTAGCACATGCAGGGCAGCTCTGGGATGAGCACTATTAACAAGTTTTGGCCACGGAGATGGAAATTTCCAGTCCCAAAGCACTGAAGAGAGGTGCAGGTAAGATCAGGGTCCCTCAGCAGCATTCCACGGAGTCCCACGTCATCCCACACTGTCCCTGTGTCCGCAGATGCTCCTGCGTACGCCCATGGCACAGAGCAATTTTTCCTCAGCACCAGAAAAGTTCCCCTTTCCACTTAAATGGCTTTTTTTTCCCTGATTCATTTTTACTTTATTTTATTTTATTTTTTTATTTATTTTCCTTCTGTATCCTTTTCAATCTGGAAAGTGACTTGGCCTCTCTTCCCCCCATCTATTTTCCTCCTGCCACTATTCAGTTTAGGCATGAAACACAGAACTAGATTGAAAGCATTCAATGGCCATTCAATCGGAGAAGAAAAGAGCCCCTCAGAGCTTTATTAGATATGAAGATCCACAATAAAAATCAATTTCTGCCTCTTTATGCAGTTTAAATGACAAAGCACCCACCCATTCTGCAGCCTTTGTGCCCAGGAAATGTAATTCAGTGCCGGAGCCGGGCCCGGAACAGCCCGGACTCGCTGACCTGCGCCGGCAGATTCCGATATGATACAGCCCTTCCAGATAATGACAGCCACTTCATCTCCCCGCAGGAAAGAGAAACTTATCTGATATCTTGGAGGGTTAAAAGGCTATGTGGGCAGCATTTTTAATAGCACTCTAAATCAGCATCTTAAAAACACCTCTGCTTTTTTTTCCCAGCACCCTGTTCCCCACTTTTTCCCACTCATCCGTTGGAAACTCCAGCTGAGATCTTGTACAGTCTTTGGGAAGAGTCCTTCCTGGATGCCTGGCTGGAAGTGAGCGCATTAAAGTGCAGACTTGACTGCAAACATTTCCTCCACTGACCTGACATGCAGGAATTTGATTGGGGAGTGTCTGTGGCTCCTGGGATGAGTGAGGGCTGCGCAGTGCTGTGGGGCAGAGCCGTCAGATCCCACCGCTGAGGTGTTCTGAGCAGGGAATGAGCAGCATCTGGGCTATCAAGCTGTGTTGGGAGGGAGTTAGGCTGGAAATCAGGGAAAGGTTTTTCCCTCAGAGGGTGCTGGGCACTGCCCAGTCTCCCCAGGGAATGGGCATGGCCCCAAGGCTGCCAGAGCTCCAGGAGAGTTTGGATAACGCACCCAGGGACAGAGTGGGATTGTTGGGGTGTCTGTGCAGGGCCAGGAGCTCGAGTTTGATCCTTGTGGGTCCCTTCCAGCTCGAGATACTCCACGATCCCATTGTCATCCCCACGGTTTTCCTTAAATCACTACTGCAGTAGCTTTTTCCTATGGTAAAGACTACTTTTTGTTTGAATTGCAGTAAAATCTTGGCCTAAGTTGTGTCTAACAGCAATGAGCTCCTTGGGAAAAAAAAAGGAATCCTGTGTGCAAGTGCTTTTTGAATTATTTTTGAGCATTTTTGCCCCCCATATATTCTGGAAAAGGGTCAGCAGAACAGTCGAATCAAACTTCTCTGTTTTCTCTATTCCATGGGATGGAATATATTTGATTTTGGTACATTCCATACCAAATATGTTTACTCTATGTATTATATAAATTAATGTATTTTATCTTCTATGCCATATATATATAATAACTATAGTATAGATTTACTTACATAGATTTTTTATACTGACAATCCTGTTGACTCCAACACTCACAGGCTTGGAAAGTCACACTCATTTTATCAAAAATTAGACTAGGAGAGGAAAACACAGAAGGAAAATGAAGTTATGACAATCCCATAAGGTCCTGCTTGTTCATTTGAAGAAGGAAACTCTTCCACTTTATGTCCCAAGCCCCCTGATTTTCCCATGTTTTAAGAATTCCCGTGTAGATAACACCACTGAATGATGTCACAGTGGAAACGAAAAGCTTTGATCTGTCTCAGATGAGTCCGAATCCTTCAGTGATTGACTTCAAAACTTTGCTTTTGTTTGTTTGGAGGAGGAGGAGTAGTTCTGGATGCCAGAGTGAATCCATCCCTCACGTCTTTCAGCACCTCTGGCCAAAACTCCTCCCTGTGTAGCACAGAGTATTCGGAGTGAATTGTAATTCTGGCTATTCCCCCTTGGCCTCGTGGCAGCTTTATCTTAATGAAGATGTGCTGTGTGCCTTTTCCAAAGCTTTTGGGCTACCCCAGGATAACAGTTTTAAGTAGGAGGAATGAGTTCCGTGGAATCTGTGTTTTTTACAACTATAATTTTGTTTTTGAAGTGTTTCAATGTGTTTACAAAATAACTTGGAGACTTTCTTTCCCTGGAAGTGCATCTGTGTGTGTCCCCCTGGGAAGCACTGCCCTTCCAGCCAGTGGATGGGCCTCAGACCTGCTGGGAGCCATTGCTTGGTCCTGTGTCTGGAGCACCCAGAGCCCCTGACCGCTGAGGAAGTGTTTTGTGAGAAAGATAAGGCTGTGAAACCATCGTGTCCCCAAAAGCAGATCCTTCAGATAGACTAAGACACAAACCATCCATGTCAGGCAGATGCAATTCCTGAATAAAGGCTGGAGGCTCCCCAGAGGTTGGTGGGCAGTTCCCTGGCTCAGCATGGAGAGGCATCACCAGTCCTGGTGGGAGTACATCCCTTTCCTTTTCAGGATATCCTGAGACCTTCTTGGGTCCCTCCAACAAAAGGCCCACATGTCTTGATGTGACAATGGCTCATCCCAGCCAGCTGAATTATTGTGGAAGTGGCACTGCTGGGTGTACAGCTACCCAGGGATGCCAGTAAGCTGGGCATTGACATCTCCTGCACACAACATGGAAGAAGAGAGACATGTTATTAAGGGTTTTCCATTTAGAGGGGGACCTGGAAATCCCAGTGCTGTGACCAAGTCATTTAGTGATTCCTATCTCTGCAGATGTTATCTCCTGGAGCTCTCCCTGCAGCACTGGCAACCCAAAGCAAATGTGCTGAGAAATTGTGAAATAAGGAAATAAGGAGGAAATAACCACAATGGCTGTATCTGGGAACAAAAGACAGCTGTGCAGCCCCTGTGGGGTGTCACCTTGGAGTCCCAGAGGCCGTGTGAGGAGTGCCAGAACCCGTAATTATTCATTTCTTCATCCAGCTGTAGTGATGTGGGGAAAAACCTCTCTAAGATTCACATGAACCAAGAGAAGTTCCAGCACAGCTGAGTCAGGACAACCTTGTGACAGTTTGCATTGGGACAGGCAGGAAATTGTGTGGGCAGGCAGGGAACTTCTAGGATGCAGGATCAATCAAAAGGATGGAGCTCTGAGAGCCAGGATTACAGCTGAGCAAGGGCCAGAGTCAGAATGAGCTGGTCCAGACCTGAGGGAAGAAGGTGGAGGATGTCCAAGGATATAAGAGAGGGAAGTGTTGATATGTCTGTGCTCTGCACTGCTGACTTCAGAGCTGGGGAAACTCCCAGTTCTCCCAGTCATCCCTTGCTGGGAAAGATGGGCTCGTCAGGAACCATGGCTGGCTAACGGAAACATGTCCCACACTTGAGGCAGAAAGAGCTTGGCTTGGTTTCTCCTATAAAAGGGAAAGTGAGGAAATAGTCAGGAAATCTATCAGGGGATTAGAAGTGAGGGAGAGAAAGGGGTTGCTACCAGCAAAGGGCAGCATTGGCAACCAAGCAAGTGAGATAAAACAGCCCTGAGTAAATTGAGGCAGGAAATCAGTGACCATGAGAAGATCCTCAGTCTGGAAAAGCCTCCCAAAAAGGCTGGAAACTTATGGAAGGAAAAAAAGTGATGGAAATAGAGATTATGAAAGGGATTTAGTGAAGAGATGCCAACTTAGTGGATGGAAAGGGTTCCTTTCAACCCCATGTTCCTGTGTCACAAAAGCCAAGTAAAATAAAACAAGGCTCTTTTATTTGCACATATATATATATATGTATATATAATGTACTCTCAGAGTGTTTTTGCAGATGGATTATCATCAATATAATCAAGGTCAAAGCCATCACACACTCCCAGCCCTGGAATGCTACAGTGACAGAAAGCTGGCAGCGAGGTTGAAGATAGTCCCGTTTTTTTTAGCAGACTTTTCTCACATTTGTCATCTGTCACCAGTTCAAAACCTGCTGAGAACCCGTGGCAATAGGCAAAAACAGACCTGTGGGTAAATGGTGTGGTTGGGAATGATTATGGGAGCAGATACAGCTGCTTTTGGCAGAGCCAGGGATCTGGTGCAGCGATGGAAATCTTTTCCAGTCACAGCTTGCTCACAAAAGCCATGGGAGAGGGATACACCCGGACTGCAAGGAAAGGCTGGGAGCAGTTTGCCTGCTCTCCTCCGTGGGTTAAGCAGGCTGTAAACTCTCCTTGCTGCTGCCAAAGAGAGAATCCCAGACAGAGCTGTGTCTCAGCATTCCCAACCTGCAGAGTGATGGGCAAGGCTGGATGCCAGGAGCAGCAGGTACCAGGGAAAAGATTTGCCTAAAAGCAACACAGCTTTGCAGGCAGCTCTCTGTGCCCAGCAGAAGAACACCACAACACACCCAAGGAGGTGAAGTTGCTTGGGGCATTGGCATGTAAATTGACGTCAAATGATAAACTGGGGGATAATAAGGAAAATAACACAGGATGGCAACTGTCTGCACATGGCATCAAGCAAAGGGTCAGACGCAGTGAGCATAAATTCACCAGGCTCCTGAAAGAGTAGGGACACTGTGGCAAAGGCTTGGAAGTAAGGGAATAATCACTTGATGAAGAAGAGGGCAAGCTGCTTCACCTCCTTGACCCTCAAGTCACCAAGAGCTAATAAGTCACAGTGCAAACCCGACACCAGCAGTGAAGATGCAGTTTATTGACAGTGTCATTAACAGCTCACAAATGTTTGGTCTGGGGGTCACTGGCTGACCCTGTGCTTAGACACATGATCCAGTGACTGTCAGGAACATCCCAGCATCCTGGTGATCTCTTCTCTCTGTGACCAGGAACAGAACCCCAGGGAATGGCTGGAGCTGTGTCAGGGGGGTTTAGGTTGGATATCAGGAAAAGGTTTTTCCCCCAGAGGATGCTCAGGCACTGCCCAGGGAATGGGCACGGCCCCGAGGCTGCCAGAGCTCCAGGAGCATTTGGATAATGCTCTCAGGGGTGCACAGGGTGGGATTGTTGGGGTGTCTGTGCAGGGCCAGCAGTTGGACTGGATGATCCCTCTGGGTCCCTTCCAACTGGGATATTCTGTGCTCCTGTGATCCTTCATCTGTGTGCTCCTGTATTTGTCTCATAATGTGCACGTCTGATCTCCAGGAGAAGGATTCCTGGTACTCATAACCAGAGAGATCAGGACCAATCCATTCTGCTCTTTTGTGTGGGACCAGCCCCTCCAAATATAAGAACAAACAGCACAGACTGAGAGTGGCACTTCCAAAGTTGTTTCAGATCCAGCCACACATTACTGAGCCAAAGTGAAAGCACAGCAGGGTGTCCACCTGATGAAGGGCAGATCTTTTTTTCCAGTGGTAGCCTTGAGGCTTTGTTTGTTGAAGAGGCCAGGTCTGGTTCAACCAAACCCACTGCTCAGAAATACCCTCAGCAAATTCTGCTTCCTGCTCTTGCTGCCTCATGTCCCAGGAGCTGTCTTGTCTCTGCTTGGCTCCTGGTCCTACTCTTCCTCCCAAACCCCCGAGGCCTGAGCCCAGAAATCCCATACATCGTATGTCAGGCTCAATCCATCCTGGCTCCGTGCCCCTGGCCCCATCCCAGGACCAGTCATCTGGCAGAGAGTCCCGGTAGACGACGGTGACTCAGTCTTATATAAACCACAAAAAGGCAGAGGTAGTGAGTGACAGAGCGACAGGGAAGCATCAGGATTGACTCTGAGTCCCAGATGGGGGTCCTAAGGAACATCAGGTTTATGACTTCAATTGCATGTGGTGTTTTTCCAGGAAACAGTAGTGCTGGGTGATGCCTTAAGAGCATGGAAGGATTTGCAGAATATCTTAGGGCACATGGGAAATCAGAGAATCATGGAATGGTCTGGGTCGAAAGGTATGTTAAAATCATCCAGTCCCACCCCCTGCCATGGGCAGGAGCACCTGCCACTCCCACAGATTGCTCCAAGCCCTGTCCAACCTGGCCTTGGATATTCCAGGGATGGGGCAGCCACAGCTCCTCTGGGCAACGGTGCCAGGGCCTCACCTCCCTCACAGGGAAGAATTGCTTTCTAACATTTAATCTAAATCCAGTCTCTTTTAGTTTGAAGCCATTCCCCCTTGCCCTGTCACTCTATCCCTCATCCAAAGTCCTTTTCTGGCTTTCAGATACTGAAAGACCACCATCACCTTCCCTTCTCCAGGCTGAACAATCCCAGCTCTCAGCCTTTCCTCCCAGCAGAGCTGCTCCATCCCTCTGCTCATCCTGGTGCCTCCTCTGGGCTCTCTCCAGCAGCTCCACGACCTTCCCGTGCTGGGCCCCAGGGCTGGGGCAGCTCTGCAGGTGGGGTCTCACCTGAGCAGGGCCGAGGGGCAGAATTCCAATCCCTTTCCTGCTGCCCACACTGGGGATCAGCCCAGCACAGGGGGGTGCTGGGATGGGGCACAGCCAGCCCTCACCACCTGCACCCCCAAGTCCTCCTCCGGGGGCTGCTCTTCATCAATCCAGCGTGACCTTCTCGCATAATTTCCTTCAGCTTGTTTATCAAAGATTGCAGTTTTCCCTCCGCTTTTGGAGTTCACCCTTAGCCGGGCAGGTATTTTTGTGCAGATGTTTCAAAGAATATTAGATTAAAATGAGCAGGATGCTTGTGCTATTGTGTTGGAAATTGCTTGAGCCTGGTCCTCATCTGGTGTCCTTGCTGTGTGGACCAGGAGCGGGTCAAGAGCTGGTCCATCATTACTGGTGACGTCTATTGCAGATCCCCATCCCAAAATACAATGGAGTGGTCTTTGCCATTTTTTTTTCAATGTGTGCAGAGCCTGAGATTTTATTTCCTTTGAGAAGACTTATAAAAACAACTGCTAGAACAAATCTGTTCTTCTTGCTGGGGTTTTAGCGCTAACATGGAGGGGTCTAAAAATTATAAGAATTGTTTAATAAAAATAAAAAGGAACAAGAAAGAAGCTATGAATCCATTTCAAACAGAAATATCTGCCTGTCTAGAACAGAAGAAATTTTAAAGATTAATGGATCTTAGGAGCAGATCTCCCTGGCAAGCTGGCTGCAGAGATGAGGAACACAAAACATATACAGAGGGATTAAAGCAAATGCAGAGAAAATGTTGTTGACTTAATTATTCTCAGCCTGATGTTCAAGTGGATAAAAACCTTTGAACTGGGGCAAGAGCAGAATTTGGCTGGGTGAGGTGTGTGAGGGAGCAGCACCTCACACTGTTTGTCCATCCAGGTCCAAGAGTTCAAGATCTTTTTGATCTTCCCTGATCCCATGGGTCCAAACCCAACAACCCATTGGGGTTTTATTTTGTTGTGCTGGTTTGGACTGGAGTAGAGTTAATTTCCTTCTGAGTAGCTGGGATGGGACTGTGTTTGTCATGCTCAGTGTGGAAAGCTGGGGGCAAAAGCAGGAAGGGAGGGCATTGGGAGTGATGTGTTAGTCAGTGGTTAATGTTGGCCAAAATGCCTTTTTTTTTTAAAGAAACATGTGAGTCGGGTTCTGCTTTTCCAAGAGCAACATCAGGCATCTTCTTAATGTGGTCTGTGTTTGAAACAAACCAGTATGAAGAGGATGAATTCAGGTAAATGATGCTGGTATTGGGTAATTCATGGTGTTTATGCATGTGCACAACTCCTGAGGCTGCTCTGGTGGGATTGCTGGGTCCATGTTTCTCCCAGACCCCATGGGCTGTAGGAGCAGGAAAGAGAGAAGACTGGTGAGCAAGGCAAAGCTGCCCAAACCTGGTTCAAGTGTGGAGTCCAGCGGAGATGGCGACAATGTCAGCCAGATTTTTGGCTGCTGCAAACCCAGCAGAGCTCCACTGGCCTGGATTTGTACCAGAGAGGAGCTGGATAACAGCTGAATGGCTTTGCTTGTGCTTTCAAAGACCTGTCAGATGAAAATGGGAGTTAAAGCAAACAATTCTCCAGGTCTGAGGCATTTTTCCCCAGGTTTGAGTTAGCCCTACTTGCAAACACAGGCTGAAGCATCCCCAAAATTGGGCTTCTGAGGCACCACGGAGAGGCACATCCAGTACTGTCCTGGGCTGAATCCAGACCTCTGCACCTCATCCTGGGACATGCAGATTTCCATGTGCTCTTCCTCCTGTAAATGAGTTTTCTAATATTCTCATCCCCCCTCCCCAGGGAAGGAGAAGTGGGGAAGGGTTTATTTATTTAGACCACTTTACTGCCTGATCAGAATTACCCGTCTGAGAGGGGGATTTGAATGGCACCTTATCTGAGGTCTTTCTCCCTCTATTTAATGCTTGAAATCAGAGGCTTTGCCACATTTCTTTATTTTTTTTTTTCTTTTTAATTACAATGGAAAAAGAAAAGGATTGAACAGGAAAGTTAAAATAAAATTAAAAAAAAAAACCAACTTTAAAAGTACAATGTGAATGAAAAATGATGGTTTTACTCTTTGCCTTAAAGTAAAATAGCCTTTATCTTTTTTCCCCCTTACAACAGCCTCCTCTACCTAGATAATGCATTTGGTTAGATTTATTTGCTCAGCCCAGAAAACTTGACACTAAGGGGATTATTTAGTTTTAGATTCGCTGTAGTCCATAGTAATAGCCAACAGGGAAAGGAATGAAGCAGCGATATTAGCAGGGAGATGGGAGGGGAGGGTGGACGGGGGAGGGGGTGGCAGGGACTGCAGCTAAGCAAAACTGCTTGCATAAACACCATTAAGAAGATTTAGACATTGCTTTTCTTATCATCAGCACTCCTGGAAGAAATAAAAAAAAAAAAAAAAAAGAGAGAGAGAGAGAGGGAGAGAGAAAGGAGAAAGGAAAAGGGACAGGCCCTGACTTGCTGTGCATGCGTTTCCATCAAGGTTCAATAGAAAAATAAAACCAGCCCAGGGTCCATGTGTAGCAATTCTGCCGACCTCTCCAAGTTACCCCATCACGCTCCAAAGAAGACATTTGTTCCACGTGTTAAGAGGAGGAAGGAGCAAGTCCAAAGAGGAGGAAACACACAGTTTCCCTGCAAAGACTTGGCCAATTTTATACATATCCATGAGACACATTTATTTTTCTGTAAAACGCTTGAATTTTCTTTGTGCGCTTCCAAGGAATGTGCAGCAGAAGAGGGGGGAGAGGTTCCTGTGAGTTAGAGATCAAACTTCTACAGGCAGAGCACTTGGCAGCCCAACTTTTGGAAACGTGTCCCATATTCACCAGCCACTGACTCTGTGAAGGGACACAGCCAGGAGCAGCAACGGAGGACAGGCAGGAGAAGGGTCTGGGAATGTTTTTGGTCAGCAGAATCATGGAATCATGGAATGGTTTGGGATGGGAGGGACATTAAAGATTATCCAGTCCCACCCTTGCCATGGGCAGGGACACCTTCCACTATCCCAGGTTGCTCCAAGCCCCAACCAACCCAGCACTGGACACTTCCAAGGATGGGGCAGCCACAGCTTCTCCGTGCCAGGGTCTCACCACCCTCACAAGGAAGAATTCCTTCCCAATACCCCATCTAACCCTGCCCTCTGGCAGTGGGAAGCCATTCCTCCTTGGCCTGGCACTCCAGGCCCTTGGAAATATTCTTTCTCCATAATTTTTATTGGCTCCTTCAGATACTGGAAGGCCACAATTAGATCAATCAGAAGCCTTCTCTTCTCTAGGCTGAACAATCCCAGCTCTCAGCCTTTCCTCCCAGCAGAGCTGCTCCATCCCTCTGCTCATCCTGGTGCCTCCTCGGGGCTCTCCCCAGCAGCTCCACGACCTTCCTGTGCTGGGCCCCAGGGCTGGGGCAGCTCTGCAGGTCCTGCAAAGAAATATGTAGGAATTCCCAAGGACTGAAGGACTTTCCATGGGTCTGGATCAAGCCACAGAGCAGAAATTGTCCCTTCAGGACACAGGTTCCCCCCACAAGCCCTTGCTGCTGCCCTTCTTCCAGCATGGCACACATCCAGCCAGGGAAGGAGGGACATCCAACTGCCCCTTTTGCCTCGGAGCAGGAGCTGAAGCTGCTTTTCTCTGGTGCCACCATGACTGGTTGTGACAACCTCTAAGCCGGCCAGATGCCTCCACACAGAATTACAGGACCATGGAATCATTAAGGTAGGAAGAGACCTCCAAGGTCAACAAGTCCAAGCATCAAACAGCCCAACACATCTCAGTAGAGCAAGAACTAGATTAAAGCTTATTCAGTGAGCACAGTGAAGAGGCACAGGAGCAGCTCCTCAACACCCTGGTCTGGTGTTGAGGACCCTATGAGGACACCAAGGTCCGAGGGCTTTCTTGTGTGAACATGGTGTGTCCTTGGGGAGGGACAGCCTGGTCACTCATTGTTCTTCCCTCCCCTGCTCCTGTTGGAAGGAGGCACAAGCACTCAGCAGCTCCCCATGAGCTCTTCCACGCTGGTGTTATTCTTGTGTAAAGTGTAGCTGCCAAAGCACCCGAGTCAGCAGATCCCAGCTGCTGAGGCATCCACAGGAAGGGAATGCAGATGCTATTTTTGAAGTTTCAATGCTCTGAATTTTGAACAAAACATACAGCACTGTGGAAGAGCCAGAAACCTTCCTGCTCCAGGGTACGAAAATCTTCCTGTGGCATTAGGAGGAAAAGTGTCCTTGGAGGCACTTGGGTTTTTTGCAGCTGCCAAGGAGACTTCCTGTCATAGAATCTTGGAATCCCAGGATAGTTTGGGTTGGAAGGAACCTCAAACCTCACCCGGTTCCACCCCCTGCCATGGACAGGGACAGCTTGCACTATCCCAGGTTGCTCCAAGCCCAATCCAACCTGGCCATGGACACTTCCAGAGATTGGGCATCTTCTTGCCTTTTACTCTCTGGAATCTGCTTTAATCAGTGGGGGCAGGTCAACTGAATTAACTCTTGCATTTAAAGTTAAGAGGTGACTTCACTATTTATCCAGCCATATTTCACCATGGCAAGTATATTATTTGATAATCAGCTTGTGCCTCTCTGCTTTTACTTGGCTTCCAAAGGGAGCTTGTAAAGCAGGAAGAAGAAAACTGGGGAGTAGAACGTGAAGTTATTTTGGAACTTGTGATCATTGTGGAAGGGGTGGAAGAGTTTAAACCCAGAGGAAAACACAATTCATTAATCCTTTAACATCAGGATATAACATCTTTCCCTGTTGATAATGCTCATGAGAACTTAACTCTTGGATCAAAACAAAGGGAACATCTCCTTCACTGAATTTCTAACATTCCTGCTATTCCACCCATCACACTCACTTTCCTTGGCCCTTCCAGAAAATTCTGTGTCCCAAAGCCGGTTCCTGGCTGGGTAAGGAGAGAAAATCTGCTCCAACCCGTGGGCGTCCTCTGTTTTTTGTAACTCACCTTTATCTGGTGGTGCCAGCCACATCTTGGAGCAGAGGCATTCAGACCCACTTTGATGAAGTCCTGTGCCTCGCCAGGGTTCACAGAAAGAAAGAGAAAAGCAGGAGAGGGTTCCAGGTGCCCAGATGATGCTTGTGACCACCACAGGCTGAGCCTTAAGGAGCAAGCACAGTCTCGGTGTCCTCCCTGCGCAAGGGGCACAAGAGCTTCAGCATTTCTTAGGAAACGCCTGAATCGCTCCTTTTTTTTTTTTTTCCTAGAAGCATCACTTCCATCTTGCCTGGCTTGAGCTTCAGCCAGCTGCTTTTCATGCTGGAGCTTATCTCTGGCAGGCACAGTGACACTGTGCGGCAGGGCCTGTTGTGTCTGCCGAGAAGACGCAAAGCTGGGCCCAGCAGCTGACCCGGAACACAAGAGCCCCTGGTCTTTGTTATCTCCTTCCAGGGCCGAGTTCTGTGCTCTGCTCCAAGATTAGCTGCTCTCCCCCAGCGTGCCATTGTGCGTGTGGGGAATGGGTGATTTCCTTTCTCCAGAGCAGCTGGTCTCTGTCCCCAGCCAGTGTTGCTCTATTTCAAGTGAATTTTCTCTGTCTTCTGTAGAGCCTTCAGAGAAGCCCGTCGCTGAGCAGTTGATGTATTCAGCTCCTTTCCACCATGACTAAAGCCTTCAGCATCTGCAGCCTGAACTTCTCTCCCTCGCCATCAAGAGCTGTGCCTGTTCCCAATTTCGTGGTGGCAAACTTGTTATCTCCTGCCACAGAGGAGAATATATAAACTCCCAAAATCCTTGTGGTCCCACTCACTCAGAGCTGTCATCCACCTCATACAGGCTTTTGACTGGAATGTGTTAGGGATTTAATGGATGCCATCGCAGCAGATCCCAGAGTGGCCATGCAAGAACACTTAAATTAGCAAGATTTTTGAGTGTAATGTAAAAGTCCTGCTGCAGAGATGGGAACAACTCATGTCCTGGTGATTATCAGGAAAGGAAGACACCAGAGGAGTAAAATCTGGCGAGCAGGTGGGCCTGACCTGTGATTGGGATGTCATGATGGTTCAGAGCAGGGCACTGCAGGCAAGTGTTGGCTGTAGCTACGTGGTGGCTCAGATGGCAGGACACACCTGGATGGCAGCAGAAGGATGGGGCATCCTGTTGGAAGGTGACAAATACCATGGGAGAAGAAAGGTAAATCTGTCCCAATCCACAGCCCATGTGGAATGAGGCTCAAACTGTCTCATAGACTTTTTTTTTTTTTCTGCGTTCTAGACAACTTACCTGTGTCTTCAGGGCGAGTGGGACCCTCATCAGGACTCCCTGTGTGTCTACTCTCCAAACGTGGGACGAGAGACCTAGAAGCAGCTCGGGCTGGTAGCCAAGTGCACCTGACCATGGGAGGCTGGTTCTCTCTCCAAAACAAGGAGCACCTCCTCCCAGTATGGACACACATCTGAGTTTTCACACACAGTTTTAGTTCCAACCCAGAGCTGCACAACAGCTGACCTGGCTGCAGAGTTCAACTCCTGTTCCTCTGTTTTAGATGGAGCATCTCCAAGTGGGACTGCAGTCCCTCCAGTCCTTGGGCTCTCTCTGTGTAAGGTGGGTGGGCCTTATTAGTTTAATAGGGGTTTTTTTGTGTGTCGGGGCAGAACGTGTGGCAAGGGCCACACCAGACTTCTCATGGGTGCCTCCCTGACTGATTTCCTCTCAGCTGCAGAGCAGCAGCTGGTGGGAAATTAATTGTGTAGCATACATTTACAAGTTAATTGCAGTTTCACTGGAAGGTGGGAAAGCTGTGTTTGATAAATGTGGGAAGGAGGCACCAGAAGGTGCTTTCATTGCCTGGCCCCAGCTCTGGGGTTCTTGTCTCACTGTGGTTATCCCTGTCTGCTACACAGCAGGTCAGTGCTGCTGAGTGAACACAGAGCAAGAGGAGCTGCTGCCTCAGCAAGTGAACAGTGCTCAGCTCCCTCAAGCAGATTTGCTTGTTCCTGCATGATTCCAGTCCTAGTTTGTATTTTTGGGGGCTTTCTTGGTAGATTCCATAAGCAGATGTTTCAGCCAGGCTTGAAGCACCCTTGGCAATGAAAGAGGAAATACTCAGCTGGTCTAATTTTCCTCTGAGGAATTGCCTTTTCTTCAAAGGTCTCTGCTTGCTGTTCCACAATTACCTGCCTCTCTTTTTCCTCAGTGAGTGGCCTTGGTTGTGTTTTTCTTGATGGGCTCCAGTGTGCGGGCTCACGGATGTGATGGGGAATGAACGAGTTGAAAGCAGAAGATGTCAAGCAATGGGTAAATGACGAGGAGAAGGAATTCAATACTCGGAATCACAGGAAATGAAAGGCAGCTCTGTTCATCTGCAAACAACAAATAACTTGCACTCCAGTAAGCAGTTTGTCTTCTATTCCAGTTCACACCTGCAGCAGGGGCAAGAAGAGAAAGTACTAAACCCCATTATCCTCAGAGTAAGAGATCAGAGGGAGGCAGAAATGAGACAATTTCCATATAGACGAAGCAGCAGAACACAATTTTGGCGTGTTTTGACCATCTGCAAGAGGCTTCAGAGCTCTGAGGAGCGCTGTGAAAGCTGTCAGCTGGGCAATTGAATGCAGAACTGAGTCAGCCAAGAAAAGGTGTGAACAAAGCCGTGGGGAGAAGCGTCAAAGGAGGAAGAAACACCCCTTGCTGGACAGGCACTGCTTTCAAACGCCGCACGCTCCCGGAATTCCAGCAAGGAGAAGGTATTTGGGAACCCTGTGGAGGGGCCAGGCTCCACGTGCCAGAGATGGTCCCTGGGCTGTCACACAGTTCAAGGCCTTCAAGAGGACCTGGCTGCAGGCACCTGGCTTTGTTCAGGCAATCTGAGTTGCCTTAATCTACGCGGAGCTCCCTGATCCTGCCTCAACCATCCTGGTTTGGGCTTTGCTTCACGTCTGTCCTGGCTTTTTGAGCCTGTGCTCATCCTTACACTCACAGAGATGCAGAAAGTTGTGAACAGGTGAAACTGAGCATCTGCCACCCATCTAAGGCTGTTCTCTGGTGAGATCAGGGCATGTGCAACACCTGGCCAGGTTGGATGGGGCTTGGAGCAATCTGGGACAGTGGAAGGTGTCCCTGCCATGGCAGGGGGTTGCAATTGGATGATCTTTAAGGTCTTTTCCAACCCAAACCATTTCACAATTTTGTGTTTCTGAGCTGATAATTCGGTAACAACAGGAAGAGAAGTGCCACAAAAATCAGATAGATTCTGATGTATTGCTTTGCTCAAGTATCTCTTTTATTTATGTATTAGTGAAGGACAGAAGCACATGGAGGAGAGCCAATTTATTTTTTGACTTTTAATCTGTGCTTTCATGGATTTTATGGGTTTTGACTGGACAAATGGTCTTTCCAGAGCACCTGGGTTATTCACATAAGACCACCAGAGTCTGTAAAATGGTTGCTGTGTTGGCCATACTCAGCTTAGTGGTTGGCATTAAATGGTATTTCATGGAATAAAAAACTGAAAGGTGGAGAGGAAGAACTCTCTTAAGGATGCTCCTCTTGGGATGAAGAGGTATTTCAACATTTCAACTGCCTCTTCAGCTGAAGAGGTGTTTCAGCTGCCAGCATTTCCACCATCAAATGGTGCCAAGAATTCCCATCTCCCATGGCCTAGGGGTTGTGCCAGGGGCCACGGAGGTGAAGGACATCTGCCTCCTCATGGCTGTGGCTGTGAACACAGCAGCAGAGCAGAGTTCCACCCACTTTGCACTTCTGTACAAGCTTTAAAAAGGGATTTGTCCTCCACAGCTCTGAACCTGCAAACCTTCAGCACAACCAGGGTCCTGCCCAGATCCGTGGTGGGAAGAAGCACCTATTTTTTGTGAAGAACCACCTATTTTTTGTGAATAACCACCTATTTTGGTTTCCTTTCAATTCCTTTCATGCCCTCCTGAGGGTTTTTACTGGAAGAGGTGCATCTGATTTTGTAGTCTTGAGCTGAAGCTCCTTCAGTCACACCTTCCAGCCTGGGAACCACCCAGATGTGCTGCTACTCTGCCGGAAAAGCTGGGAATGCTGATGTTAAAGAGGGATCATGAGATAATTCTTCAAATATATTTTTAATGATAAGGAGCAGTTGCTGCCACACTCTCCGTCTGTTACCTTGGGCAAAACATTTAAACCTCCTGCACCCCAGCTCTTCTTCTGTGAAGCAAGGTAATAACTCTGCTCTCATCGTGGCTATTTCATGCCTGGGGGCACAATAGTCTTTTGCTATTTCTATGCAGAGTGCCTTCTGCCACAATTATTGGCATGGAGACAACAGAGTAAGACAGAGCTGGGCTCTGTGGGCATTTCAGGGTTTTCCCTTGGGGGTCCTGCCTTTTGAGCAGCCCCTCTTAATCCACCTGAGTCAGGTAAGGGCTCTCTGCCGTGCAAGATAGTATTTCCTGAAATTGCCTTAGCGATGGTAAAGCAAAAGAGGGGGGAAAAAATCTGCAACAAAGCCCCCTTTGCCATTTTGCAGCAATGGTTTTAATATTCCCAGCTATTGTTCCAGATCTGACAATAATATAAAGTTTAAAGGCGAAAGGGGTGGGCAGAGGGGGCAGAGAAATCAAAGCAGACCATTAGGCTGAATGGTTATCAGGGCGGTTTGCTCCAGGCAAAGAGTTAATCCAGACCTGGGAGAGAGCACTGGTAGTTAAAGCCCTTTAATGGCCTAAGTCCTATGATAATTAGTCCTGCCCTGGAGGTAGCTAAGTGAGCTACTCCAGCCTGAAATGGAGCTCATCCACTGCTGAGGCCATAATCCTCTGTGCACAATGAAAGCTGAACTAATTCACTGAGTAAACACTTTCTCAGTTACTTACACGCTGTCTTCTTTCAGCCTGACACCAAATAGATTCACTTCCAAGAGCTGCAAAGAAAATCAACTTTTTTTCCCCCCTCTCTCTCTCTCTTTTTTTTTTTTTAAGCAACTGATCTTACTTGAAATGCATTTGGATTTAGTATCCAGGGTATAACCTGGGCAGATATCATCTCCTTTCTCCTGGCATCACACAGCAGCTCCTTTATTTTAGCCCATTCCAACGGCAGGGAGCAGAAAGGCATTCCCCATCTATTACCTGCTCCTTTCTCCTGCTGGTATCCCTGGAAAGCCACACGCTGGAGAAGAGCAGGAGGGTGTGTGAAGCTGGAGAAGGCCAGGAGGATTCTCTCAGTCCTCGAGTTCTGTGCCCTCAGCATCCTCAGAAGTTCAAGGTGGGATGGAGGATGAGTAAATAGAAGTAGCAAGGAAGGAAACACCAAATATCCTCAACCACTGCAGATGGCACCCATTCTTCCTGCTTTTCCTTCTTTTTGTTTTAATTAAGAAGTGGAATTGTACTTACCACAGCACTGTGGCCTCTGGACAGACATTCCATGAGTGCCTGGTCTTCCCTAGGTGCATTCCCCGTCTCCTTCCCATGCCCCCTCCCAGGGCTGCTGCCAAACCCACCTCCAAGACAGCTCCTGGGGTGCTCCATATTCCCCTAAAGCACAGGAAAGGGAACCAAGCGGGAATCAGGGGGGTGGTGGCTCTGCATGCAGGAGCCCTGCAGTGGCAGCCTGGTGAGAGCTTTGGTATCTTCACAGGTACCCCTGATCCTTTAACCCTGGTAACCCTCCCTTTGGGAAGCCCACAGTCATGGAATCATGGAATGAATCTTTAAGCTTATTTCATTCCAGCCCCTGCCATGGGCAGGGACACGTTCCACCAGCCCAGGTTGCTCCAAGCCCTGTCCAGCCTGGCCTGGGACACTTCCAGGGATCCAGGGGCAGCCACAGCTTCTCTGGGCACCTGTGCCAGGGCCTCACCTCCCTCACAGCCAAGAATTCCATCCCAATATTCCACCTAACCCTCACTGCCTTCACAGGTGAACAGGTTTCCCTTGTTTACACCAGAACTCTTTGGTAAGGCTCATTCTGGAGCCCACAGAGAGAAGAGGACATTTCTGGACCACTTCCCATCCCATCCCATCCCAAGATGGTTGGATGAATTGAACTCCATGAAGGAACATTCATCTCCCGAGGCTGGAACATGAATTTGGACCCCCACAATTCAGCCATTGTCCACTGTCCAAAGGCAGAGGAGAGAAATCCCACCCAGAAGTGGTGCTGGGGTTGCTTTAAAGCAAATGACTCAGTCTGGGGGGTTAACAGGTGTCTGGCACCACCTCTCTGCAAGTTTTGGTCAAGATGTAGCTGCAACTGAATCTGGTTTTGTGAGTCACTCCCCCAAAGCCTCCCTCAGATGCTGTCTGGAAATCTTCCACCCCACTGGCCAGGATTTGCCTGATTCCC
This sequence comes from Promerops cafer, assembly GCA_013398275.1. Taxonomy (NCBI): domain Eukaryota; kingdom Metazoa; phylum Chordata; class Aves; order Passeriformes; family Nectariniidae; genus Promerops; species Promerops cafer. The sequence continues at coordinate 155,720 of VZSE01002883.1, forward strand.
AGGAAGCTGCCAGCATCTTTTCCTGGGCCAGGAACATATGCATCATTTTCTGCCTTCTCTTTCAAGCACCTCCGTAACTGTGGTCATCAGAAGGGGGTTTAGACCTCCAGTGTAGGAAATATTTAATATGATTTCTTATCCAAACCCCCTCTTTCCCATAGAGGGATTTTCATGGTACTTGCTGGCCTTCAGCAGTAGAGGAAAACATAGAGGCAACTCTGTCTTGCCTTGATAAAAGAAGAAAAGTGAAATCCTGATCTAATTTTATACTTCCAAGAGGAAAAGACAGACATAAAAGGATCTGCCAAAGAGAAGAGTCTCATAATCAAAGGCGAAAAACAATAGACTTTATTTGTTTATTGGATATTTAAATATACCAAATTCATTATCAGCTGGAATCTGGCCCAGGAGAAGAAATCTCAGCAAAGAAAAATATAATAAAAGCTTCATCAATGTGAGCTCTCTGTGCTCACCAGCAGTTCTAGTTTTACACAGACCAAATCATGGCCCACAAGCTGGTGAGGACAGGGCAGGAAGAACGTGGAATGGAGGGTTCAGGAAGGGCTCAGCCCATTCTTTGGGACGTGAGGCAGCCCAGTGTGGGGGTTCATCCCTCACTGATGGAGGAGAGCAAGCCAGATTTCCTTGTCTGCTCGCAGGCCAGCAGGGAAGTGTGTCCTGCCTTTAGGATCCCAGCCCTTAAAAAGCCTTGGAGGAGCAGAGCCAGCGGGGAGGGCACCGGACCTGGAAGCAGGGATCGCTCCTGTCTCTCACCTGCTGGACACCCCTGGCTGAACTCCCCCTCTGAGGTGTGGGGAGTTGAGTTGGGTGCTCTGAGAGCATCCCCAGGGTCCCGCCTGGCCCTCAGTGATGGGCAGAAAGCATTAAAAATGATCTGTGAGACGTTTGAAGCCAGTGCTGAGGGAGGCAGGATGTGCAGGCTCTGATGGCTCTTATGGCATGAAACGAGTATTATTTTGGTGTCACCAGTGCTGCTTGGAGCTAGGAGGGAAAAAAAATCCTTCTGAAGTGCATGTTCAGAGATATTTTCTTCTTATGACGGGAAAATAGAAACAAAATGGGGGGAGAAAGGGAAAAACCACATCCTCTGCATCAGCAGCAGGTTCTGTCTCCAGGCTCTCTGGCAATGATACCTCAACCCACCCATTCAGCAGTCCATTATCACTTCCCTCCTTCCATTATTCCCCTTCAACCTTATCAGACGTAAGCATCGTCTCAGACGCTCCAACTGGAGCCTTGTAATTGTCCCTGGTTCGAGCTCGATAGCACCTTGAACCGCCAGAGCAATCTCTGCTTTAAAAAAAACCGGGCTCTGCAAGGAGATGATGCTCGAATTTGCCTGTGGCTATGCGGGATCTTTAATAGCCAACTCTTTTCTCTCTCCCTCTCCCGAGCTCGCAGATAAATGGGAAAATTATTATTATTTTTTTTTAATTATTTATTTATCCCCAGCCTTTTTAGGCTGCTTGTTAGGCAGCGATCACAGTATTTATTACAGGGCTTGCAATATTATTATTAGCAGCTCCTGGGGGCATATGGTGGAAGAGGTGGGTGGGGAAAGTAGAATAATATCAGACAGGAGTTGTCTCTGGGGGAGAAAAATGAAATGGAAATGGCATTTCTTGGGCACCTCTGCGTGAGGAAGAGGCAGGCTCTGCGGGACTGACCCTTCCTCCTCACATCTAGGCAAGGTTTAGGCCGGGGAACCACGAGTCCAAGTGGGGTTTAATTAGGAAAGAAGCCACTTTTAATTTTATGCTGGGAAGGGACAGAAAAGATGCAAAGCTCCGTTCAAAAAGCAGGTGAGGAGGATCTTGGCACTGCTTTGCAGCCTAAGACTCACCAGCATTTGTAGATAACCCCAGCTCATAGCCAAGACAGAACAAAAAAATGGGAAAAGATGTGAAAATCTCTCTTAAGTGAGGACCTACCGCAGGAGATTGGAGGCTGGGGGTGGCCTGTTATTACTTGAATTGATTGTTTCCTTCTAATAAACAAGACCCATCTTCCTGGTGATGCGTGCCTCCTCCAATGACCTCTAGATGCCCCAAAATTGACTCTCCCACTGCATTTCTCAGCTCCCTGTTTACAAAATGTCAGCTGGAAATTGCTGCCCATCATTTAATTGCAGACCTTACACTTGGGTGCTGGTATCTGTGAGTTTCCATCAAATCTTCATTGTTATCTGGCCTTTTATTCCTCATGTTTACACCTGGTAGGAAACCTTTGCTGCTTTTTCCTTTAAAAGTGATTGCAAAGGGGAAAATGAATTAGTGCCAGTTGTTGCTTTATGATGTATATCTGGAAAACCTAAGAGGGGGGTAAAAAATAGGGAAATGGTTGAATTCTGAAGGTGCTTTTGCACATTTTAACATTGAAAGTCGTGGACAAGATATTTTTTTACTTAGTGTCTCCAGAAGATTAAGAAAGATGGAAGCTTACATCATTAACAACAATTTGCAAGGGATACTCCTAAATGACAGAGAGTTTATTTGTTGGGTGGGGTGCAGAGGTCCAGCACCTCAGAGGAACCCCACGGAGCTTTGAAAGTGCTGTCTAACAAATTATCCACTGGCAGATAGAAAACTCCTTTTCTTCCCCCTCCAAGCCACAATGGAGGCACGACTCAAATCTGTCAGCTGGACGGTTTCCAGTGCATTTCCCAGAGCACAAGGCCACGAGTTGTGATTATTTTGGTGCTAAGCCTGTCCCAGGAGATGGGATAGAGGAGCACTGCGGCATGGAGAGGAAGGATGTGATTCACAGCACTTCTGTGTGGGGATGTTCCACGAGCGTGGCGTTGGGAACACGTGTTCCTGAGAGCGTCCCGTCCTCGGGTCACCGCCTGCCTCTTGCTAAAATACCTCAAGTTTAGAAATATTTCCTCTGTGGTCACATTGATCCCGTCCCTCCTCCCGGTGTGGTGGGATTTTGTGGAGGGCACCAATGGCCAACCTTTGGTCATCTGAGCTGGTGGGTGAGAAGAGCTCCTGGTGGGTGAGGAGCTCGGCGGGTCTGGGCAGTGCAATCCTGAACTCCAGAGCTGTGCCCTGGGCTGATCCCCAGCGTGGGCAGCAGGGAAGGGATTGGGATTCTGCCCCTCTGCCCCGCTCAGGTGAGAGCCCACCTGCAGAGCTGCCCCAGCCCTGGGGCCCAGCAGCACAAGGACATGGAGCTGCTGGAGAGAGAACAGAGGACACCACAGAGGTGCTCTGAGGGCTGGAGCCCCTCTGCTCTGGAGCCAGGCTGGGAGAACTGGGAGTGTTCACCTGGAGAAGAGAAGGCTCCAGAGAGACCTCAGAGCCCCTTGCAGGGCCTAAAGGGGCTCCAGAAGAGCTGGAGAGGGACTTGGAATAAGGGATGGAGTAACAGGACGAGGGGGAATGGCTTTAAGATCATGTAGAGTAGATTTAGGGTGGGATATTGGGAAGAAATCCTTCCCCGTGAGGGTGGGGNAACAGAGGACACCACAGAGGTGCTCTGAGGGCTGGAGCCCCTCTGCTCTGGAGCCAGGCTGGGAGAACTGGGAGTGTTCACCTGGAGAAGAGAAGGCTCCAGAGAGACCTCAGAGCCCCTTGCAGGGCCTAAAGGGGCTCCAGAAGAGCTGGAGAGGGACTTGGAATAAGGGATGGAGTAACAGGACGAGGGGGAATGGCTTTAAGATGATGTAGAGTAGATTTAGGGTGGGATATTGGGAAGAAATCCTTCCCCGTGAGGGTGGGGAGGCCCTGGCACACATTGCCCAGAGGAGTTGTGGCTGCCCCATCCCTGGAAGTGTCCAAGGCCAGGTTGGATGGGGCTTGGAGCAACCTGGGCTAGTGGAAGGTGTCCCTGCCCATGGCAGGGGTAGGACTGGATGATCTCTAAGGTCCCTTCCAACCCAAACCACTCTGCAGTTCCCTTGATTCCACATTCTCTTGGGCTTAGGGGTGGTTGATCCTGGTGGGACTCATGCCACGCCAGTTGCATCCTACAGCTCCAAGTTAGGCTCAGTCAGAACCAGAAAAAACCAACAATGACAGATAGATCAGGTTTGTATCCCAAAGGAGGAGCTGGATCTGTGCAACCAATCAGAACAGCAACAGGACTGCAGTGTCCTGGACTGTAAATCAGCCCCTTGGATCTCTCATGCAAAGAAAAGATCTCTAAACAAAACCCCTTTTTTTTCCTTTTTTTCTTTTTTTTTTTTTTTTTTTTTTTTTTTTTTTTTTTTGCTTAGATCTTACTGGCATGACTTGTGATTATGTTTTAGGATTTGTAAATCTGTTTTAGGATTTGTAAATCTATTGCCTGACTTCCAAGCCAATCAACATTTTCAGAAGTCAGTCAGGGAGTTAAATCTGATGTGTAAAGTCATGGTTTGTAAATCAAACTGCAGTTCTCAGGTTAGCTGAGAGGATTTATGAATCTGGATTTATCGAAATCTGGTTTATAAAAGTACTGATTTATAAATGAAAGCCCCAACGTGCAGTTTGGCTTGGCAGGTGATGAGTCAGGAGGTGCAAGATGACCATGACGTGGACACCCAGCACCAGCTATGGCAGGGACCCCTCCACATCCACCAGCAGTGCTGGACTCCCCCTGAACTAGGAAACAAAAGCTCTGTGCTGCTGGATCACACCAGGATAACGGAGAAGAATTTGGGTGCTGGCCATCATGGAGGGCAGTGGTTTCCCAGCTCTTCTCCAGCCCCTGGTGGGCTTCCCACACTGGCACGGGGTGTGGCAGCACCTCCAAGCACCAAAACCCCTCAGTCCTCCTTTCTCAGCCCTCAGCACCCCAATTTCCACCAAAGTTCCACCAAAGCCAGGGCTGACTGCTTGAGAGTGGCTGTGAGGCTTCAAAAGTTTTATGGTATAAAAGTGTCTCTTATGTAAAAAAGAGGGAAAAAAAAAAAAAAAGAGGGGGGGAAATCAAATTTCTACAGTTCTAAAACTTTTTTTAAAGCATTTAAATTTTAAGCTGGGGATTTATAAATGGGCTATTAAAGTTTAAGAGTTTCATTATAGTTTTTTTTTTAAATCATAATTACTTTAGGTAGGGGAGGAGGGATAGATCTACTTTATTCCTAGTGGAAACTATACATATATATGAAGTATCTATATAAAAGCTGGAACTGAGCTTATATTAATACAGTTTAACTGATATTCAATAACTTCACCCTCCCTTTTTCCTATTGTCCATATTTAAATACTTCAAAAAGAATTCTAATCAAGTGGAAATTAATAGGGGAGGAAAGACTGGGGTAGCAGGAGAGGGCTCTAATCCCACTCTCTCTTAATATTTCAAAGTCTCTTTTATTTTCCTAATAAAAAAAGAGAGAGAGAGAGGGAGAAAGTGGAATTAATCCAGTGCTCTGAACTGTCCTCTCGTCTTGCTGATTTAAATAAAATCCAAGAGCACATCACACCAGAAGGCCGTTCCTGGCCACGTGCCAGGGTGGGCTCCCACCTCCCAGCTTTCCCTCCTCGCCTGGCACTGGAGGTGGTCGCCCTCCCTGTGCCAGGCCCCAAAACCAGCCCCAGGGCTTTGGGGTGCCCTCCTACCCCTCTCTGCAGCCACACGAGAGCAGGGTCAGCATCCTGGGGGGCTTTGGTGTGCCCAGAGCCCCACGGACCCAGCTCATCCCTGCTCCCGAGGGTTTTGCTCCCATGGGAGCCTCCCCTGTAGGGCCTGGTGATGATGCTGGGGTTAGATCAAGACAAGGCTGAGCATGAACTGCAGGAGAGAGGAATTCCTGGTGGATCATTGTGTGACAGAGACAGAAGAAACCAAATGTTCTGCATTTTATGGCCTTGATTTCTCCCTTGCTTCTGCATCCAGCTGCTTGCTGAGGATGGGGGAGCAAAGCCTCTTCTGACACCAGCCTAGCCCAGTTCCACCTGAGCCAAACCTGAGCCCAGCCTCGGGATTTAAACCTGCCTTCCTGCCAGGTTAGGGTGCTGTCAGGCCCGAGAAGTTATTTAGCCATGAAGTAAAGCTGGAGGCAGCCCTGTGAAAGCACCTCGGGCTGGCCGCAGTGCCGCCAGCTGAGCAGTAAATCACTCCTTTATCCGGACAGCAGCACTCACTAGATGGCACAGCACGCCTTCCCTTCGGCTCCAGCCTTGCGATTTTTGTGTCAGGCTGGTGTGAAGACGGCACCCGCACTGGCCGGGGTGTTCCTGTGGCAGCCAGGGGTGTGTGCAGGGGTCAGCACTCACCCAAAATCCAGCCCGGCGGGGGTGAGCGAGGCAGGGCAGCATCGGTTTGAGCTTTGCTTCTCTCTGCCTGTGATGCCACACAAACCTCAGCCAAGGGCAGGCTTGTCCTTCTTCCCAGTTTGGCTCAGAGGCACATTTTGGGCAAAGCAAGAGGGTATCGACACTCAGGAGTCACACCACACAGCAGCTGTAAGGATGTGGGATGATACGGAAGAGTCTGCCTTGGAGAAAATACATTGCAAATCTTGAATTTCAGCTGACCAACCTGGTTAACTGACAGGCACTTAGACAAAGCATTTCCCCAAACACTTTATTGTGGATTTAATTTTTTAAAATTTTATTTTAAATTTTGTAATTGTTCTGCTAAAAAAAAAATCATCCTTCTAGATTTCTCAATCTCATTATACAGAAAAAACATTAATTACATGTGATATTAAGCTCCAAGGCTTAACGTGCTACATGTGATGATGATGACCATGCAGTGTCATGTTTTAAATTGCTGAACAGTGAATAATTGGTGTAAGAAATGCACACAGCTGAGGTGTCTTCATTCAACTGCTCCAGAACTTAACAGAAAACAAATGAGAGAAAGAAAGAGCCGTGGTTTCCAAGCATTCCAAGACAAATGATAGCACCAAGGAGCAGTCGTACCAGAGAAAACATGAATTAAGATGACAAGGACAAAGAGTTTTCAAGCCCTTGGTTTTTTTTAGAAATTCAACCAGCAAAACAAAAAGGAAAATGATACCTACCCCAAAGCCACCAAGGATAAGAAGTTGGAAATAATGTTCTGTTCCTGCCTGTAATATCTTCCCGTGCCTGGCTGGAAGTGCAGGCTCTGCCCAGAGCTAATAACCAGCTATTACTGACTGTGACCCAGCTGGGCACTCGGGGAGGGGGGAATCATACCCAAGGTGTGGGCAGGAAATATAAGCACAGGGTTGGAAATAATAAGAAGAGATTCGAATTCATAAAGATTTTCCTACCAGCATGTTGAGAAGGAAATGATTGCAGAGCCTGTCTGTCTTAGGAGAGTGAGGAGCAGAGGGGCTGGGGGGTTGTGTGAGACTGGCTGGGCTGAGGGTGGGCAGCCAAAAGGACCAGAAAGAAATCCCCTGCAGCAAACAGGCCTGGAAATTTTGGCTGCCCTCACAAAATGGGATTTCTGAGAGAGAGGGGAGGTGACAGGGAACTGGTTGGGCTGACTCCTGGGCCATTTTTTAATGGGAAGGTTGATTACTGAAAAACTTGGTGAGATTTTTTTTTTTTTTTAGACTTGGTTTTTGCTTGTTTGGGGTTTGGTTTTTTTATTTTTTATTTTTTATTTTTTTTGTTTGTTTTTTTCTTGTGAAAAGATCTCGTTTTGTCTTACCTGCCTCAGGAAAGGCCTGAGATTTGTACTTTTTGATCCTCTTCTTCCCTGTCCATCAAGCTCCCCACCAGACCTGCAGCCCCCAAGAGTCCCCCAGAGTTCACCCCTGCCTGCACCAGGGCAGTGTGGGAGGAGATCCCACAGCCCCAGCCCTATGGACAGCAGCCCTTGGATCCTCCTGAGCCAGGATCCATCTCCTCCACAAGGTCCTGTCCTCCTTCACCACCTGCAGATGCTCCCAGGGGATCGTTCAGATGTGACCTCAGGTGACACGAGAAGCCACCTGCAAAGTGCAACCCTTCAGGACAGGCTTGTTCAGCTTATCCTGGTCTGTGACAAAGCTCTTCTGAAAAGAAAATGTCAAAAATGTCAGGATTTTCCCAAAGGACCAGAATTCCCATCCTTGGTCAGTTGTTGCTGCCCTAAAGAGGTTGTGATCTGAATGAGCAGGAACAGGTGAGGACAGAGAATCCCAGGATGGTTTGGGTGGGAAGGGACCTTAAAACCCATCCAGTCCCCCCCCCTGCCGTGGGCAGGGACACCTTCCACTATCCCAGGTTGCTCCAAGCCCTGTCCAACCTGGCCTTGAACACTTCCAGGGATCCAGGGGCAGCCACAGCTGCTCTGGGCACCCTGTGCCAGGGCCTCACCTCCCTCACAGGGAAGGATTTCTTCCCAATATCCCATCTAAATCCACCCTCCTTCATCTTAAACCATCCTCTTTGTGCTGTCACTCCAAACCCTTGGGAAGAGTCCCTCTCCATCTTTTCCTGCAGGCTTCCTTCAGTTACTGGAAACCACAATTAGGTCACCCTGGACCTTCTCTTCTCCAGACTGAACAATCCCAACTCTGCCAGCCTTTCCTTGTAGGAGGGGTGCTGATCTCTGTTTTACAGAGCTGTGACATTTGTGCCCCTGTGCCCCTGATCCTTGGACTTGTTGCATTGCCTCCCTCCCTGACCAGTGGTCCATGCTTGCTTCCAAAATGAAACGGGTCCTTGTCCTTTCCCCAGGGAATTCACTCCTTGTGGTCACTGCTCATTACCTGAATTATTTAAGCCAGTGCTGAGATTTCCACAGGATCCAGGAGGGTGTAAAAGATGCATTTTCTTTCCTGGCAATGCTCTCACAAATAAAACCAGAACCAACCAGTTGTCCCCCAGAAAACACATGGATACCTCCCACACAAACAAATATCCATTTGCTACAGCATCCCTCTCCACATAAACCAATGTGAACCTGGAGGAAAGGCTCCTACAATACCATGGGAATGAAAGATAAAGTGGTGTGAGTACAATAACCCATAAAACTCAGCAAATCCTCCAGTTAGAATATAATTTTACTGGAGGGGGGGGGTGGGAAATAGCTTTTCTCTCAAAGAAAAGGTGATTTAAAATTAAAATTCATTAAAGAAGGCTGGCTGACACATTTCTGCATTCTTTGAGGAAGTATATCTGTTTCATTTAATGCACTGTCCAATTAAAAAGAAGTGGTCCCTTATTACAGATACGATTTATTCTCTGATAAACCACTGATTTATGGCTCACTGGGGTATGTATTTAATACTGTCAAAAAAAAAAAAATGAAAGGACACCCAAAACTATCTGCAGTGCTACACTGACTCAGTCTGAAAAGGATCTGAGGAAGCAAAGACCCCTGGGAGTTAAATGTAATCTTTGACTGGGATAAAAGTGCTGGGAACTGCTGATCTTCACAAAAGGATCCTTCCACACAAGCCCCAGCCACCCTGCACATGCTCACTCTTCCTCTCATCCTCTTCTTCCTCCTCTTCCTGCACCCCAACCAAAGAGCTGTAGGAAAGCACCACTTTTAAACAGAAAAAAAATCCACAAAATATGGTATAATTGGAATTTTCCTCCCAAATTCTGAATGCCAGCAAAGTGCTGCCTCTTGGTACCTACAGGGAATAATAATTCATTTGTTAATCTCTAATTTAGAAAAAATAATTGGGATTTTTTTTTTTTTGAAGGCAGCTATTTTTAAAGCGAGCTGAGTGTTTTTTTTTCCCCCAAACTGGAATTCTTATTTTGCTGATGGAAAAGTGGCCAGGATAAGCAAAATGCTTTGCTTCAGTTCCCAGCACACTTAGCCTGGAAGAGGGAGAGCAGGATTTCTCCATGGGTGGGAGATGGGAGCTTTCCTTGGAGCTTCTTGGTCCCCATTACAGCAACAGAAAATTGAGGAATCACCCTCTCCCAGTGAAATCCTCTGGGAGAGGTCAGGAATTTGCTTCTCTCCATCACTGACCAGGGGAGAAGAGATGGACTTGCTTAATGGTGACTTTGGCTTCAGGGATCCTTGGACCCCAGCAAGCCCTGCCTCCCAAAGGATTCCAATGACAAAAGTGGGAAAGGGGGAAGTTTTTCCCTGCTTCTTCCCTTGTACAAAGGCATGGAGCTGAACCTGTGCTGCAGCTGTGCATCCTTGTACCCATCAACTTGTCCCTCAATGTAGTCCAAATTCCTAGGACAGAGTACTGATAGTCCTAAATATTACAGCAGATTTAGCTGGACCTCAGAAATAAACAGATGAAGAAGCAATAGGTTTTCTGTTATTGGGATTTTGCCTCTTCAGAAGGAGCAGAAGTCCTGTTTTCACAGATTTTCCCTAATCACTGGGAAACATCGATGTCCTTCCAAGGAAGTGACCACCAAAGTAATTAGTCATTTCCCAGCCTTGTAATTAATACCAAACTGTGAACCTCTGCAAGAGTAGGAAGTAGCAGCAAAGTCCCCTGTTTTTCTCTGCCAACTCCACCTCATCTGTTTGATGAGCAGAGATGGGACAGATGAGAAATAACAGAGAAATTTGTCTTAACTCCTCACTTCTCCCCAGATGTGACCACCCTGACCCAGAAAGTCTCTGCAGTTCAAAGGCAAAGGTGTGTTCTCTTTTCTTTACACACCCCAAGTGTCTACTTGCTTCAAGCTGACACCAGAGCTTGGATCAAGGATCATAAATCCGATATAAAGGACTATCTTGTAAATAGAAAGCCACGGGAGTGATCTGCCTCTATCTGCTTCTCACGTGTTCTTGAAAAATCTGGTCCAAAAAAACCCCAAACCAACAAAACCCTCTGAAAAAGTGATGGCATTTAACTAGAAAAGGTTCATCTGAACTATCACTTTCTCGCCAGGTAGGTGGAAATGAGGTCAAACACAGGCAAGGTCCTCATACAACATGGAAATGCCCTGCTCAGGGTTATTCTCCACTGAAAGCAGAAGGGTGTGATGGTGAAAACAAGTCTGGGGACAACACCCGTGCTGCTGGTGTTGGCAAAGAGACACAGTGGCCTCAGACTCCTGGGAGACTTTCGGATGAATCTGGAGGTGACTGATAAATCCTGGCCAGGTGGCCGCGTGTTTGCGCTCTCACCGCTGCGGAGCTGGAAGGAATCTTTGCAGATGGGCTCTCCACCCTGCTCCTCCCGAGGTCTTCTTGCTCCAGGGAGAGCTGAGCTCCTCCACCAGGACCATTTGGGGCAGCCTGTCCTCCTCCTGCCCTGTGCCCCTGCCACAGGCAGCTCTGAGCACGGGGACAAGGCTTGATGGCCTCTCCCGGAGTGATTCTCCGCACAGAGCACCCCGCAGCCAGCCGGGAAGTGTTAACTGGTTTTTCCAGATACCATCAAATACATTTAAACAAGCCTGATGCTTGAATGCTTTTTGCATCGGGTGTGTTATACATAAAATATGTTGAGTCAGTGATAGCGCCCTTATCTAAAGACAGAAGCCAGCAAAATTTCACCTGGTGCACTTCGTCAGATTGTTCCTTGACACAGACAGCCTGCGGCTGGCGGTGACAGCAGGTGATCCCATCAGGGACAGCGGGCGTTCACGGGGAGCAGTTCCCTGCACTGTTTGCTCTCCCTGCCCACTGTGGCTGGAAAACCAACAGGAGAGCAAAAAGCACGTCCAGGTGGGCACCACAGGTGAACGGCATCGTGGCAAGACTGGGACTCTGCAGTTTTCCCCTGAAGACACGTTCGGGGTGGAGCTTTGGGTCTTTGAGGATGAATCACAGCCTTGCATTTTTCTACTCAGACAGTGAAATGAGAAATGTGTTGGGGTTTACTCATGCACATAAAGCTGGTTAGTGCTGGTGTTGGTACTTTCCACGTTGCCACAGCTGCATGAAGCTGCTCCTGCAGCCCTGGTGACCTCCTCACTTTCTGCCTGTGGACATCACCACGAGGGCTTGGTCTTGGTCACCAGAACTCCGAGGCAGGAAAGTGGCCTTCTCCAATCTATGGGCAGGAATTGCATCTCCCTCCCAAATGTGCCTCACAAATAAGCAGTCCCTGTAGAAGACCCTAAATCCTACTCAAGTGCTGAACAACAGCTCCAGTGAAGGCATGGCTCCTACACCTGCAGATGCTTTTCTGGTCTTGCCTGCAGCTCCTCCACATTGCCACAGGTCTTACTTGGTCTGAACTGACTTCCCCAGGGAGCAGAAGAGCATCTGGAGATGTGATAAACCTATACAACTTGCCTTTAGCCTTTTTTATGGAGTTGGAGTTTGTTTTTCTCCCCCACCTGACTGTTGAAACAAAGGCTTGAGACATAAGTCTGTGCCTTGGGGTCATTTTTAATGTACAGCCAGTTTTGTGTGTGACCACAGTGAATCCCTGAAGCTTGCCCATCCCATTCCTCCTGGTTTCTCCCTGGAACCTGGGGGATGAGAGCACTGCTTGCCTCGGAGGGGCTCTGGAAAGATAAAGACAGTGATGCACCCAGCAACGATGGGAAGGGAAGCAGATAAGAGCCTGGGCTGGAGAACATAGGCACAGAAATTATCTGAAGGCAGGAAAAGGATTATCTCTGTGGAATGAGTCCCACTCTGCTGAACAGGGGAGTATCTGACACCAGGAAAGTGTCTCCTTGCTGCACCCTTGGCTCCACCATCAGCACACACAGCCCACACCCCCACCCCTCTGTCTGAGAGTGTGTTCACACCCCCCCGCTCCATTTCCAGCTGGCTTTTGGCTAATCTGGGCACTTGGAAATAAAACCACCAGGGGAGACTTGGACGTGTTGTGACTTCTTCAAGTTGAAACCTGTCTTTTGAAATTGCAGCTGCGGCTCAGCCACTCTTTAGTGCAGCTTCTGCTTCCAGTGCCCTTTGCAGCCAGACAATCTCTTCATTAATGCAGTGCACGAACACCTCTTGACCTCTTGGACACCTGGGCTTCTCCTGGCCCCCTCACCTGGGAAAAGGGTAAGAAACCATCCAAAGAAGAGTGAGTGGGCTGTCTTTACCACCAAGAGAGTAGCCTTGCTGTGAAACTCCATAAAGGACCAAGAACTTGCTCTTCATCTCTTCTCCCTCTCTCCCCCTCTCTCGCCTTCTCCCACCTCAGAAAGTAATCTCATCCTTTCGTCACATATTATTGAAATCCCAGCTCTTAAAAAAAAACCTCTCATTTTTTGCCCAGACTGAGAGCATGTCATTCGGAAGTGATGTGCAAGGCAGGAGATAACCAGGTAGAACTCAGCGATTCGCCACAGAAAATGGCTCCATGGATGGTTGTAATGCTATCAGAGTCCGTCCCTCAATAGCTCTTTACCGCTCCCAAGCTCAGAATCTGCTGATTCAAGAACTTTGCCTGCACGGGTGGAGGAGGAGGGGACGGGGCTCAGGGGAGATGGGAAGGTGTGTAAAAATAGAGCATTTGCGCTCCGGACGGAGCACAGAATAATGCAAAGGCTCTGCTTTCTTCCCTGTTATTTTTTTATTTTTTTATTTTTTTCGGTGATGCGGGAGAGGCGGCTCAGTCCCCCCTGCTCACGCTCTCGGGCTGTGTCCTCATTTCATGCTTTAGTTGTGCTGATTGGGAGGGCTGAATCCCCTCGGCTGGATGCTTAGTGCAAACCAGTTGCACTGCTGGCTGAAATGGAGAGAGGTTAGAAGCTAACTCCGTGCAGACAGGGGATTTTCCAGAGGCAAATGGGGTCTCTGAGGGGGTGCAGCTGCAGGAGTCCCTGGGCCAGAAGGTCTCCCGTTGCCGAGGAGTTTGGAGAGGAGTGTCCCACACAGTTCCCATTTGTCCAGAAATGTGTGTGTGGCTGTGAAAGAGGGGGTGGTGCACCTCTCCTGTGAGTGAACTCAGGGAAGGGTACAAAGCCCAGCTTTAAGCTGGCATGCAGGTGGGAGCTGGGGTAGAGACAAGTCCAGACAGTTGGGGTCCTACCAGCATCTCCATCACCTTCCTGGATTTCAGCCCTGACTCCCTTGTTTGACCTTAGATGTGACTGAGGGCATGCAGAACAGTTTGGGTGGATTTGTAAAGCAGTGCATTAAATATCAAACCAACCTTTTGGCAGATGAGGGACCCCTGGCACTGAGAACTTGGTGGAGCTGTAGCAGTCAAGGCAGCAGTCTCCTGCCAAGCAGGGGATCCAGCATTTTGGCAGGGGGTTGTTCCGTTGCACCATGGAAAAGCATGGATGGGAAATCACTGCAGGCTTCTCCCATTCCATCTGCCTCGTTCAGATGCTGCCCAGCCATCCCAGCACTCTGCCATCCCAGCTCCCGTTCATGTCACCAGGCCACTGGTGTTGAATCACCCAGGAACCAACCCAACCATCCCCCAGTGGGAAAGAAAACAAAGAAATGACTGCTCAGAGAAGCTTTTTCCCTGTCTGACATACCCTGTGCTGGGGGGCTTTGTATGAAGTGCATGACTGCAGGGCCAGGCAGCTGCTTCCCCCTTTCCTTGTTGTTCCCTGAACCTGTGAAACCATTGGCACCCCCGTGTAGCTGTGGGATTTCACCCCCATCCGCCCTTCCCATCCAAGGTGAACTGGCAGCCAGGCCTGGCCTTAAGTTTCCTGTCAATTTTCTTGTCCTCATAAATTTAGGAGCTGTCAGCAAAGTAAAGGAGGATCACAATACCATACATGGAGAACTGCATAATCTTGGAGACGAGAGTAAAGGAAATGGGATGAAATTTAAGACTACTAAATGCAAGGTCATGCACTTGGGGATTAACAAGAAATTCTGCTCTAAACTGGGAGCTCATCAGTTGGAAACGAGAGAGGAGCAGAGAGATGTGAGTGTATTAGTTAACCAGAGAATGGCTACCAGCCACCAGGGAGTTGCACTGTGGAAAAGCAGGAGTCTCAGCACCCTTCAGGTGAAGTGTTCCCAGTTCAGACCAGTGGCACCACAGTGGTGTCATGGGCAAGATTTCACCTGGGGAGTTCTCTGCATGGAGAAGGCTGTCCTATCCACAGGGAAGAATGGGCAGGGAAACAAAGAGGTGTTAAGGAAGGATCTTGACAGCTCTTGGTTGAACTGTTGGAGAAAACACATAAATTCTTCCTTTTAGAGGCAAAAGGAGAGGCCAGAAGACGCTGTTGGTGCAGAGCGAATGAAAAGAGCACGAAGTGGTGTATTTTGAAATTGCAAATTTACTGGTAGTCACAGAGCAGGGAAGCTGTGGAGTGTAAGTCCCTTTGCCTGTATCTGATGAGGGAGATGCAGCTCCATGTGCAGCATTCCAGCTGGGAGCCCTGGCCACAGCCTGAGTCACCTGTAATAATCTTGTGGGAGGTTGCATGGAGCCAGCAGCAACCTCTGAAACAGGGATACAAGACTGACCTGTTGAGACAGGGCTACCAGAAACCCCTCCTAAGCCATGGAGCTTTCCTCAGCAGCAGGAAGATGGACAACTTTACATCAGAGTTCCACAGAGGTGGGAGCTGGCCTCTACAGCCAGGAAAGCTGCTTTCCCTCTACCAGCTTTGCCCTCTCCACTCTGTGTTTACCAACTTCAAACAAATTAATCTGAACACAGAACAGACGAGCTGGAGGTGGTACCTGGGAGGGTATTTTTGTAGTTGCTTTGCTTTCTTCCCCCTTTCCAGTGAGGCTAAAACTTGAGATTGAGGGAGTGTGGATGATTTTTTTCCCATCCCTGTCATGGGTTGTCACCTTCCCCCCAGCCCAGGTAGGTGTCCCAGTCTTTGGGTACCTCCCATGCTGTGGAACTTCACTCCCTCTGCAGCTGCCTCCCACAAGGTGCTATGGGGGATTTAGTGTAAAGGCCTTGGAATAAAACACACTCTGGGAGCAGGTTTATGCTCTGTATTTATTCACACAGGAGCAATGTTTCAAGCTGTGCTAAGGGGGTTTTGTCACCCTCTGCACAAAAAACTCTTTCTCACCGCACAAAGAAATCTTTCCCCTTGCTGCCCTTTTCTCTGCTTCTCCCCTCAATGAGCACAAACCTCCTGGTATCTCCCAAGCCTGTCCCAAGCCTCACTTGGCATTTCCCACTCTGCTTCCGCCAATCCCTGGTTTTAACCAGTTTCTCAAATGTTTTGAGCAGCACTTTCCCCTGAGCAGTCCTGTCACAGCCTTGACCAGTTTGAGGGTGTTGTAGCTTCTGGTGGTCTACACAGAGAACTTTGTGCCTGTGATCCACCATGAGGATAAAAGAGGAAGGAAGAAATCCCAGATTGCAGTGGTCCCACATTTTCTGTACTCCTAATGCTATTATTTATATGGACAAACCATGGTTCATGGTCTGTGATCTGTCGGGAGGGAGCAGCATCCATCCCCAAACCACCCAAGTGCTCCTTTGGCCCTGCTGGGCCACAGCATCCAAGTCCCAAATTGAGGTCAAAGAGTTGCCAGGGTTGAGTCTGAATCCCCCCAAAAATGCCTTCAGAATCCTTCTCCAGTGGTGTTTTTGTGTCCTCCTCAGTGACTCCAGCCACTTGTCTTCCTTTTTTTTCCCAGCCGAAAAAGTCCTGCCAAGAAGAAAGTCTTCGGGGTCTGCTCACATTCCAGCAACACTCCGGCCTCCAGAAGTCCTTTTCACAGCACACAATATGGCATTGTGATTAGATATAAACTGAAAGTGTATTTCCTGCCCTTCAGTAATTACACTGGCTTATGGGAGCTTTATTCAGCATGAAGCTTTATTATTCTGCAGAATGAAATTCTGTATAATTTTCCTCTCCTCCAATGCGCAGATGAAAAATCATATTTTGGTCCGAGTTGGGAAGAAAGGCTCAGTTATCACTTGAGAGCGTGGTGTTATTTTCCCCCGGAATTAAAAAATCCATCTGGGTGTACGACCCCGCTCACCCTCCTGCCTCTCCATTCAGCCTTTTGTATGCATATGAACCTTATCAATTTCCAGTGCCGCGGAGACGGGAGCCACAACAGCCCCCCCAGCCCTCCCCACTCTAATGGAAACACGTGAGCTGGAGCAAGAAATGAGCACAAACCCCTCCTGCTCTGCTGAGGAAGGCAGGGAGGTGTGCATGGAATGCCTGGAGTGTGGCTGCTGCCCATCGGCATCTGTGTGATCCCATTTCCAGTCGGGGATGTTGGGGCACGACCTTATTGATACAACGCTGGCATCAAGCAAGGCTTGACTCCAAAACCAACCAAAACCAGCTTGGCCACCAAAGGTGGGAGTGCCTCATGCAGGCACAACTCACGTCAAGACACAGCAGGTGTTTTCTCCCTGGCATCTCTTTCTCCAAAAGAGGACTTGGAAAGGCTCTGGTGGGTGGTCCCGTGTCCACACGCTCCCCTGTCTGTCTGTGGGAACTGGGAATCACTCTGTGCCCTGGGCACTCTGGGATACTGCTGTTGCTACCACTTTTGGGAATAATTAAAGATGACGGTTTCTCTAATAGCAAAAGCTTCTCTCGTGGTATTGGTCAGGAAAATTAGCCTGGAAACAGAATTCATCTGCCTAAATTTGGTATCTGTGTCACGTGGGTTACACGAGATGAATCCCTGTGTGCCCAGAACAAGATTGGATAAATCTTTGAATAATTCCTGGTTGCCTTTTCTTTGTAATTTCATGTGGATGAGCTGTGCACATTGCAAGAGGAGGCTGAAGTGAGACAGTGATTGCAGACAAGGATCTTGAAAAACACAAAACAAAGTACTGATGGTTTATTGGGAATGCTTGGTGGGAGTCCCATGTCAGTACAGAGATCCCTGGAAGTTGTGTGTGATCTGGGATCACTCAGATGGCAGCTCTGATCAATTTGTCTGGGACACCAAGGAAGGGAAGAGCAGCTCCCCAGCACCTGGTCTGTGTTCCATGGCCAAGGGCAGTGGTGAGATCCTTCATGGGGGCACCTTTTGTACCAGTCATGGCCAAAAGCAGATTAGAAGATGGTCCCTGTCCTGTAATTGCTCCATGCTCAACTTCACCCAGAACAGGCATTCCAGCTCTCCAGTCTCCTCCACACCTAAAAAGGTGCTCCATCCATTTCTGCACAAACCACCTTAATAGTCCCCAAATGGCCTTGCTGTGACCCTGCCCAACCTCTGTCCTGTCTGCATTTCTGTTCCTTTTAAATATCTACTTCTATCCACAGTAAATCCACTGTATTTCACTCCTCTTTGCTCTCCTCTGGTTGGGGTCCCTCACTCCAACTCCAGAAAGCCTTGAAGAGGCCTCCACTTCACCCCCCTTCTCTGACCCAAATTTGCCATGACTGTTGGTGTGTCTCACCTTCCTCATGTCTCCTTGGGAAGTTTGGATGTGACACCTCCTGCTCCCCTTGCTCCAGTTGTCCTGGTCACAGCTGTGTGTTTTTGTATTAATATCCCATGATGCCTGAGATGGGTTTGGAAGGTCTTGGAGGTCTGGAGCTTCAGATGGACACTGACTTCCAAAAACAAAGACACTTTCTTTGCTGTTTGATGAACAAGACTCCAACTGTACAAGCAACCTGTTCTGGTGGAAGGTGTCCCTGCCCATGGTGGAGGGGTCAGAGTGACATGGTCTTTAAAGTCCCTTCCAACCCCCAAAATTCTGGGATTCTGTGAATACTAAAAGAAAACACACACGGTTGCATCATCACCTGTGTGTGACATCAGGTGCTGCTGGACTGGATGTGGAAGGGAGGAATTTTTGGAGCACAATAACCACCATTAATATTCAGGGTTGTCAATGGAAATTCATCAATTAAGGGGAAAAAAGGAGGTGAAGGGGTGGTGGAAAGAGGTGTCTGGGTTTGTTTCCTGCCCGCTGCCGAAGGAGAGAGGGGGAGGGCAGGGCTGGCCATTTAGAAGGTCAGCAGTGAGCAGGGCTATCAGATGCCGTGCCAAGCTAATTCCTAATTGGAGCAGTGTTTGTCAACAGCGGCAGAGCCCTAATGCAGTGTAATCGCTGGAGCCAAAGCCCTGATAGGGATCTAAATCTCTGCCCACGTGTCACCGCACCCAAGCCTGAGCTCTGTGAGAGGCTTTGCAAACACCCCCTGCTTTTCTTACTGCCCGAAGAAAGGAGAGGGGAGAAGACGCTGATGAGGGGAAAAAAGGTAGCATCGTGCTGCTGGGGAATTTAGAGGTTTTGTAGTTGAAACTGGGCTTGTTTCATTGGACAAACACTCCACCAGAATGAACATCTGCCTCCAAAAACAGATGCACAGTAAACCACCAGTTGTTTCAGGATTGCCTTGGCTCCTCATATAGTCCTTCCTACTCTGACACAGCCTTCCTGGAAAAGCTTCTGTCCACCTTTGTGGATTTTTCCCCTCACAAGAGCTGCAGGAGGCAACTTCATAGAGATGTGTGGAGCAAGGATGAGCTTTGAGATAGGTCAGCTTTGAGTTCTGTGGTTGAATCAAGTCTTCCGAGTTCAAGAATCTCGCCTTACACAGGAGGTGAGCTAAGCATTTAGTCCTTAACCACTGAGGAGTTCAGGGTTTTCTTACAGGTAACAATAAAGGGGCTTGCACTGAGGCAGGACCAACGAGCCCAATTATAAAGGCCATCCTGTGTTACCTGGGAAAATAAGTTCCATCCACTGTCCAAATTTATTTGAGGATGCATGGATAGATCTCACTATCATCTCCATTATTTTCTTCTTGAATAAACGCAAGCTGCTCTTTGCAGGGTATCACTAAGCTGACTAAGATCCTTCTGTGGTCTCAACAGGAGAAAAATAAACAGACCTTCTACTCCAAGTTGTGATGCTTCCTTGTAGCTCCCCTAAAGCATACTGGGATAGCAGGATGCAGATCAAATCCTTCCATCTTGTAGGCTTCCACTCTTCCTCCTATTACTGATAGCTCTGTGGATACGGGGATATATTTCCACTACAAAAAACTCACATTGTCTTCAGAAAAAGTCAACAGATGTGTACTAAATCCAGAAAGGATCACTGAAAGATCTGGGGAGGAGGAAGAGCCCAAAGGCTCCTCACAGGTGGGTTTGACCCCCCAGAATGTCTTGGCGTGTCTCATACCTTTGAGTTATTGGGGCACCACATTTAGCAAAGTTGCTGCAGAGCTGCAGAAGTATCACTTATGTTCTCCTCATTCATTATCCTGGGCTGCCATTTGGTACCTGCTGTGTCTCCTGCTTTTGGCAGGATGCAGAAGGGGAAAAAAAAAAAAGTTACCCAGGTATCTCTGCCTTGCATGGATTTATGGAGAGGTAAGGAAATGCATTTTCCATGTCTCTGAATTCTCGCCGTGACCATGCGAGGCCACGGCTGTCCTTGTGCATAAAGAACACGAGGAGTGAGTTATTACCAGCCCCAAAGACCAGAGCTCCTCACTGGAGGGGGCTTTTGTCTTTCCTTTCACGGCAGCTCCAGAAGCCTCTCAGCCAAGCCTCCCCATGGCATGTGCTCTGCTTACCTGTGATTTATTGACGATAATCACGGGGCGAGCCATTTGTAATCAAACGTACAACAAAGACATCCTCGTGCTGAGAGGCAGTGATAACGCACCATTTAGTAATTTTTGTGCAGTCAGTAATTTGGAGAATGAATGATAATTTCCTGAACTGAGAATCTGCACTGACAACCCTTAGTGCTATTCACCTCGTGAATAAAGATACCTTCCTCTCCATGTCTCGTGATAAATTCCTTTTATTAGGGCCACTTATGTGGGACTTTATCTTAATCGTCTTAAGTATGGGGCAGTCTCTGTGCTGAGGTTGGGTCGTTTTTCATTACGACCTCCAGCATGCTCTGGGAAGTAAATAAATACCAGGCAGTGATATGAAAACAGTCATTAAATGAAATGGGCTTTGCTAAGGCAATGCTCTGACTGGCTGCAGACAGCACATCTGCACCACAGGAGGTGCTGAGGAACAGGGCGCATCTCTTACCTCCACCTGAGGAGGATGAGCTGTCCAACAGGAAAATTGGATGGTTTTAACCATCTCAGCATTGACCACCACCAATGCACTGCACCGCTGCAGCATGCACTTCCCCAGTTCCAGCAGTGTTAGAATCACAGAACAGAATCACGGAATGGTTTGGGTTGGAAGGCACCTTAAAGCCCATCTCGTCCCTACCATGGGCAGGGACACCTTCCACCAGCCCAGGTTGCTCCAAGCCCTGTCCAGCCTGGCCTTGGACACTTCCAGGGATGGGGCAGCCACAGTTTCTTATTGTTTAAGCCAAGCAAGGAAATGTATTTCCTGCAGCTTTGGATGTTGAGGTAAAAATGATCTGTGAAAAGCCAAGGGGATTTTAGGATCTAGCCAGGAGCTCTGTTTGGTGACCCCCATGCTATAGAGCTTCATGGAGTCTGTTCAGAACTGGAGGATGGAGTGCTGGAGGCAACTGGTTCTGAGCTAAAGGGCTGCTCCTCACCATGTCACAAATCCAATCTGGGAGCAGCCATCCAAAGGCAGGATGAGTGAGAGGCTCCACTCTCTGTTTCTGAGCTTCTTGGACACCATCCTCAGAGCTGGCAGGTCCCGGGGGCTGGGTGGTCCTCTCCTCTTTTCCATCTCAGACGTGAATCACACAATGTCTGTGTGATCCAGCAGGAGAAGTGGGTTCTCTCCAGCAGTGACATGGTTCCTCCTGCTCTGCACACCTGCTCCATCCCCTCAGCACTGTCCCAGTGTTGGATAAAACACTTCATGGAGCGAAAATGTGGGGGGCATGTTCCTGAAGGCAGTGAGAGGGCTGACAAGGAATCCTGTTTCTGTCACAGGACTGGGTTTTTCTCCTCACTGGTATTTCCAGTACGGACAAGGACTTGATTTCTATGCCATCAATAGCATTTCTAGGGAATAAACAGCATTACAGGTGAGTGCACAGCACAGACTGCCAGCTGTCTCCCAGGTAATTTGGACTGTGGTCACCTCCTGAAGGCCAAGTGTGGGCTGTGCATTGAAATTGTTGCCTGTGGCATTCACAGACATGATTTTTTGTTCTTTCCTGGCTCTGAGCACGCAGCTCCCCACTCCTCTCTTCCCTCTCCTCATTGCAGCTGTGATTTAATTCCAGACAGGCAGCAAAGTTTGGAAACATGCAGATTATTCCTGTTCTATCTTAATCATACTCACCAGGGAGAAATAGAAGAGGAGAGCTTTTTAAAACACTTGGATAAAATGAACTGGAACGATGAAGTACATTAAGAACAGGAAAATCTAAATGAGGTGGAAGTAACGTCTTTATTGAAAGGACACATTTTAATCTCTCTCTCCTGCACTTACATGAACACACCTGATGCCAAGGCAGGAGGAAAAGGTATAAGCTGGGAGACTGCCCTGGCACTCAGTCTGTGCCAGCTGTGCCTGTGGCACTCCCCAAATCCTGGCACTGCAGTCTTCCAGCCAATGGCCAGCACTGCAGGAACCTGCCACGGAAGAACCATGGAGTCACGGAATGTCCTGAGCTGGAAGGAACACCCAGTGATCACTGAGTCCAACACCAATGGAATCCACTGCAGGCTGCTCCTGTGATGCTGCTCAGAGAGGTGGGAAGCACCCACCTGGAGACAACCCCTGTTAGCAGCAAATTCCTCATCCACAAGGATCCTTTATGGGAGCAGTGGCCATCACTGGGGGTGTCCATAAAGGTGTTTTGTTGGTGTCAGCTTTGAGGTGCACTGACCTGGGAATTTGTGACCCTGAGGATGCCACAGCTCAAGAGAGGCCTTCAGTGAGGGCCAAAAAATGGAGAGAGTCCATTCCAAAACCTGTGACCTGCCGGGATGGTTGTACAACAAGGGTGGACCCTGCCATGCTCACCCAGCAATGGACCAAGCAGAGAAATGGCTGATTTTGGAGACTCCATTGCTCAAGTTTGTGGCACAAAAAAGTTTTCCCCTCCACCTCTATTCATTACAGAGCCAAAGATTGTTTCTAAACCTTTCTAAATTCACAATGCTGCCCTGAAGA
Organism: Promerops cafer; assembly: GCA_013398275.1. Classification (NCBI taxonomy): domain Eukaryota; kingdom Metazoa; phylum Chordata; class Aves; order Passeriformes; family Nectariniidae; genus Promerops; species Promerops cafer. Next base: position 178,469 of record VZSE01002883.1, read on the forward strand.
GGTCCCAGCCATCATCTGCCAGTAGGGTTGGGCTTTTTGACCTGATCAGCAAAACGATCCTTTAGGTAGAAAAGATATCAAAAATGAAGTGTGACTCCCTCCATTGGCCTGAAAGAAGGCAGGTCACTGGGTGAATTTGGGATTTTAATTTTACGATTCATCTTTTGAACCGTGCTCATTGTAGTGCTTGATAGAGTCTGTTTCCCTCCTGATCCCGCTGATTACAGGTTTTCTTCTCAGTGGTCTCTCTCATTTCTGCTGTGCTGCTATTATTCAAAGTGATTAATTGGAGTAGTTGGTCAAACCTGTACCTGGATATGAGCTTTAACCATGGATGTGCCATTCTGAAGTCGTGTTCTTGATCCGTGTTTCCTGAGGCACAGGGCAGCATCCAGCATTTTCACCACTCCCGTGGTTATATTTCCACAACAGACAATGCATTAAGAGACAAAATGAAATATACATAGTTGGAAGAAATGCACAAGGATCAGAGTCCAGCTCCTGGCCCTGCACAGACACCCCAACAATTCCACCCTGTGCACCCCTGAGAGCATTATCCAAACGCTCCTGGAGCTCTGGCAGCTTCGGGGCCGTGCCCATTCCCTGGGGAGCCTGGGCAGTGCCCAGCACCCTCTGGGGGAAAAACCTTTTCCTGAGATCCAACCTAAACCCTCCTGACAGAGCTCCAGCCATTCCTTGGGTCCTCCCGTCCCTGGTCCCAGAGAGCAGAGATCGGAGTTGCCTCTCAGGAGGAAGTTTAGTTCGGGTTGTGGGGAAGGATGAACAAAGATGGTACCAAAAAACTTATAAATATGAAGGATGACCAGCAGTGGGCTTGTCAGACCTGGGAGAGGATGCCAGCAGGAGGGATGAAGGCAGCTTCTGCTTTCCTGGGTCAACACAGTGGCATAAAATGGTTTGGGGTGGAAGGGGCCTTAAAGCTCATCTCATTCCACCCCCTGCCGTGGGCAGGGACAGCTTCCCCTATCCCAGGTTGCTCCAAGCCCCATCCAACCTGGCCTTGGACACTTCCAGGGATGGATCAGGAGGGCTGGACTCAGCATCTCTTCTCCGCTTCCAATAACGTACATTCCAAAGTGAATCATTTACAAACCCAAATATTAAAGGTACCATTTTGTCCCCTCTGGTCCTTAGAAATGCAGATACAATGGCTCCATCAGCAGGGCAGCAGTGACCACCTGGATGTCCCAGTTCAGGTAGGAGTGATGAAGGAAGTGATGGCATCAGGAGCTGATATTAGCACTGAGAAATGGTGACAGGGACCTGCAGCTTGTAGGGGAAGGCAGCCAGGAGTGGGCTGCTGTCCTCTTGTCCCATACTGTGACCTGGAGATGCTGTTGATAGGACAAGAGGATGCAGCCTCAACTTGCACCAGAGCAGATTTAGATTGGATATCAGGGAAAACTTCTTCACTGGAAGAGTGGTCAGGGATTGGAACAGGCTGCCCAGGGCAGTGGGGGAATCATTGCCCCTGGAGGGCTTTAAAGGCATGTGATTTAAAAGGGATTTGAAAGGATGTGGCACCTGGGGACGTGGGTTAGCGGTGGCTTCGGCAGCGTTGGGACAATGCTCAGACTCAGAGATCTTGGAGGGCTTTCCCAACCTTAACCATCCTATGCTTCTCTGCTCAAGGTGGACACGCCAGGGCTCTGTCCCCACACTCTCCACCCCAGACCTCGTTGCTTGGGTGGCCAAGACGTGGCCCCGTGCAGGGCAGGGCTCCAGGGCCAATTAAAGGAGCGGCAATCAAAGAGCGGCGCGGGGAGCGGAGGGGACGGGAGGGCTGGGGAGGCAGCAGGATGCTGGAGCCATCCTCTGTCGACAAAGTGCTGAGACAACAAACTTAACCTCTCTGTCCACGGCGCGCCTATCAGCCGTGGTTATTAAATCCCACAAAAGGGAGAAGAGCACCAGTGAATAGGGTTGAAAGAAAAAGCACTTTCCCCATTTGGATTACCTCCTACAGAACAGGACCTGCCAGTGAAAGGCGGAGAGTGTAATTGCTGGCCTGAAAGAGAAGGGGAAAAAAGGAGAGGAGAAAAAAAAAAAAAAAACTATAAAGGGAAAGAAAGAAAGAAGGAAGGGGGGAAAAATTGATAATGAACAATTTATCCTCTGAGCTAACAGTTAATTAATTCTGAAAATATCTGTCAGGCTAATGGAGGGGGGGTAGCTGTGCCACTGAACACAATTAGTAAAATACTAATAACAAAAAAGGGCGAAAAAAAAGAAGAAAAAAGATTTTTTTTAAGGTGTTGCTATCTTCTTAGAGACCAGGCCCTTGGCTTCCCAATGTCATTCTCAACACAATTTTTTTTTCTTCTCTCCCTTCGTCTCTTTTCAGAAATTGTTCTCATGAATGATTTATATATGTCTAGTTATCTGGAGTGATTTCTATGGACCCGGGCGCATTGCTGCATAATTGTTAATTTTAATGCCATAATAGCTTCAGATGGAGGAAGAGATTAGGCGTTTATTGCACAATTAAATGAAACATACTTGAGAATCACAAAAGGTTCCGTAATTATTTCAGACCATTAATAAAATGGGCATTAAATTATATGGGACACAAAAGGGAAAGGAAATAGATTTTCATTACAGCAATAGAAGCGGAGAGTAGTAATAGATCCTTGTTGAATTCTCTTTCTCTCTCTCTCTCTCTGAAATTAATTGTTGCCCGGCTTATTTCAAAGCAAAATAAAAGAGAAATAAAGTGTGTTAAAGAACCTCTGATGAAAGGGCTTTGTTTGATAAGGACAATAGCCAGTGATACACTCTGGGAAAAAAGAAAAAAAAAAGGGAGGGGGAAAAAAAAAGGAAGATTTGATTTTGGCTTCCTGCCCTCAGTCCTGCAGGCAGAACGGGGGCTGTGTGTGGACACACGAGGGCCTCTCCTCCCCTTCCCAGCACCACGGGGCTGTGGATGGGAGGGAGAAGGAGGGACGTGGAAAGTTCCCCCATCCATTCCCAAGTGCCCCAAGGACCAGCCGTGGGTTTGGCACCAGGGGCAGGAGAGGCAGGAACTGGCAGAAATCCCAGAGATGCTCTCGCAGAGGGGCCGCGCTTGGCTCTTTCTAGATAAGACCACGGGCAACGGATTAGCCTTGCATGGAAGATCCAGGGCCTACCAGGGACAAGGAAGCAGCAGCTGGAGGCTCCCAGGTGTGCCAGCTGCAGCAGAGCCTGGAGGGTTTGTCCCCTGAGCAGTCCCTGGGGATCCCAGGGGGGACAACGCAAGGGGCTGGGGGAGGAAGAGCTCCTGTCGCACCTGGCAAAGACAGCCCAGAGCAGCCTGGACCTGAATGCCACCAAGACCTCACCTCTTGGCCTGGGAAGGGCCAAGGACAGCACCCACCTGAAAAATGTGTCACAGGAGCCCTTAAAACTCTGATCTCATGCTCTGTATTCGAACAATAACATTTTCTGATGGCGAAAGAGGGAGTACGAGCAATATCTGATTGCCCTTGGAATGAGAGACACCCCAAGAATCCACAGTGCTGATGAGGGGGAGAGGACTCAGAGCAAACTGGGGCAAGTTTTCGGGGATACTCAGGATTTCTGGAAGAAATAAGTGGCACCTCTTGGCAGTTACAGAAGTCGGTGGTGACCTAGGCAGTTTGGAAAACCTCATGCTGCTTTCAGCCTCGCTTAGACATAAACATGCCCTTGATCCTAGCAGAGTTTGTAGGGATCTGAGTGAGCAGCAGCACAATTAAGAGTGAAAGAGGTCAAAAGGGGGTCATTTGTAGCTAATGGCAAGCTCATCATCCACCTCCCAGCCTCACTTCACCGTCCTTAAAATCCTCTGAGAAGCCTTAATGAAAAAATACTTCTAAAACATCACTTTTGGTCCATGAGGTGTTGTGCACGGCCAGGTCCCTCACACAGCTCGCTCCAGGGGCTGCAGAGGTTTCCAAGAAGATCCCTTCATTAAAGAAAAAGATTGGAAAAAGTGGGGGGGAGGGGGGGGAACACAACAGAAGTGTGGAAAATCTGTCTCGGCAAAGCAAAGTTTACCAAAGAAATAGAATTGTGAGGAAAGCAGCACGAGCTCCCGCATCCCCCAGCGAGGGTGCCAAGCAGGCAGCCAGGGGAGCTGTCATCCCCCCTTGCCCAGGGGCGGGAACTGCAGAGGGATCAGGGACAAGGAGCATCCGAAGGCAGGGATAAACAAACAAGCAGCGAGGGTGTCTCTTCCCGGAGCACAACTGCACTCGAAAATTCAGCTCAGCTGACGCAGATCAGACGCACGGTGCTATTTTTAGGCTCCTTGCAGTGTTTTACTTTGCAGCTGCATTCCAGGCCTGCTCCCATTCCCCCAGCAGCAGGAGAAGCAATGCCTCAATGGACAGGGAAGGCCTTTGGCCGCTTGTGGATGTGTGCAGTGGGAATTTGAGGCAGAGCTTCTCCTGGGGAAATAGTTTTTTTAATAGCAGGTGTGTGTTGAGGGTAGGGGCTCAGCTCCAGCCTTCTTTGGGAGGGAGGCAGGAAGGGAGAAAGAGACTGGGGAGGTAACTGGGACCCCCCAACACTTTTGTGCAGCTGGATCTGGGTGTTTTCTGGGAAAACCAGAGCAGGCAGGAAGGTCCTTCTGGGTGGGACTGTCCCTGGGACTCCAGCACACTGCGCTGCAAGGAGTAGAGAGCTGGGACAAGGGACAGCATCCCGCCCACCCTCCCAGCCTTCTGTGCCAGGAGACCACCAGCACCATGCTGAGCACCGGGAGCTTTGGTGGTGGGATTAAGGCCACAGCAGGGACCCAGAGAAAAGGAGTTTGACACGGTGAGACTTAAGGAGAAATTGGGAAAAAAAAAAATATTTCGCTGAAAAAAAAGAGGGGAGAATGGTCGTTCACCGGGGGAGGAGGAAATGGGAGCCTATGGTAAGCAGCAAAAGAAAAAGAAGTTAAAGCAGTGAAATCGCTGTAGATAAGCAGCAATAAGGAGGCCGTGGGCTGCGCCGCCAGCGCCCTCTCCTGGGCGCAGCCAGCGGTGCTCCGGCCTGGGGGGAGCCAGCGACCCCGGAGGGGAGCGATGGACACGGGCAGGGGGCGATGGACACCGGGCAGGGGGCGATGGACACCGGGCAGGGGGCGATGGACGCCGGGGAGGGGGCGATGGACACCGGGGAGGGGGCGATGCGCCTCGGTGGACGAGTGATGCTCCCCAGCGTGGGAGTGATGCTCCCAGAGCGGGAGTGATGGTCCCAGGGTGGAAGTGAAGCTCCCCANCGGGGGGCGATGGACCCGGGGCGGGGGGCGATGGACCCCGGGGAGGGGGCGATGGACACCGGGGAGGGGGCGATGCGCCTCGGTGGACGAGTGATGCTCCCCAGCGTGGGAGTGATGCTCCCAGAGCGGGAGTGATGGTCCCAGTGTGGAAGTGAAGCTCCCCAGGGAAGGGAGTGATGCTCTCAGTGTGAGAGCAATGCACTCCGAGGAAGGGAGTGACGCGACCCAGGCAAGGGAGTGATGCACCCTGAGGACTGGAGTGACTTTTCCCGGGTGGAAGTGATGCTGCATGGAATGGGAGTGATGCTCCCGGGAGGGAGTGGTACTCCCTGGTTGGTGAGTGATGGTCCCAGAGTGAGACTGATATTCCCAGCGCAGGATTGATGCTCCCAGGATAGGAGAGATGCTCCCCAGGGAAGGGAGTGATGCCCCCCGGGAGAGAGTGGGCGTGGGGCAGAGCCATCCGGGCTCACACGCAGTGCAGCCCTTCAGACAGGCAGGAAGCCCTACAGTGATTTGGTACAGCACCGAATCAGCAAAAGGATACTTAAAGGTAAAAATAAGAACCTAAAGGGAGAGTTAGTCAGGGAAAGCAGGGAGAGGGCAGAAAGCCTTAGGGAGATGAAAGAAGGTTGACATTAGAGGAAAACAAATAAGAAGATAAAATAAAACATGAGCAATCCAAAGTATTAAAGAGTCTCTAGAGAGGAAAAGAAAAACAGCCAAGTGCAGCAGGAGATCAGCCATGTCACCCAGCTGGAAATCAGCAAGGAGAGGACTCAAGACACGGGGTGAGTTTGATTTTACTGTGAGGGAAGTTCTGCTTTTTCCGGGCTGGCTCTTGGAGGGCTGACTCAGAACACAGGGCAAGGTCCTGCCTGCTCCCCACCACGGACACTTCCCGTGGAAGGGACAACATCACTGCAGAAGAGGAGCAATGCTTTGTCCTCTTCTCTGGGGACAGCAGTGCCCCATCATCTGACAGCAGCGCAGTCATCATCTCCTGCTGCACGAGGACACAGGAGTTCCCAGTTTGTGCTGCCTTGGACTCGTCCATGTGTGCTGCTGTCACACGGGGGCTCAGGGCAAACTGCCTTTTAGAGGTGTTAGGAGGCACAGCTGCGAGTCAGGCCTCCAGCTGTGTGACACATTTTGGAAACGTCGCTGTTCTGTTGTAAGGAGGCAATGAGGAAGGAGATGAAAGCCAGAAACTTGGAGCAGGGGGACAAAACACAGCAGAAGGAGACAGCTAAACCCAGTAGCCACCTTAATGTCAGATCTAAAGGCAAGGCTCAGAGTAAGGAACAACAAAAGTGTCACCTCTCTGTGCCTGCAGCTGGAGGAGAAGGAGGCTCAGGGCCAGCAGTGCCTGGGACTTGAGCAAGAGGAGCAGGGAAGGAACAGCTCTGAGAACACTCCAGAACAGGAGACCCTTGGAGACATCACAGCACGTGCAAAATCCTCCCAATGTCGCCTTAATGCACAACCCGAGTTTGTCTTTTGGTTTTAGGTACCCAACACAAGTTTGTGGGGTCTGCAGAGGGGCTGCACCAGCAGGTTTAAGTTTGGGTCTCTTGGGTGAGTGGGGAGGATGCAGGAAGGCAACTGGAATCTCATTTTGCCTTAAATTCAGGCAGATTTGTCGGGATTTATCACCCTGCAGACACAAACAGGCAGTATTGCCATGGGATATTATCCCACGGGGTAGAGGAGGGCTCCCAGCCTGGTGCTTTCTCCTAGGAAAGCTCGCGGGGTGAGACCAGCAGCGACCGGAGCCCAACTCCAGCTCTCCCGGCCGCGTTTTCCCAGCCCGGCCGCGGGCTGGAGGTGGTGCCGAAGGCGGCACGGCCCGAGCTCCAGCTCCGTCTCCAAGGGCTGTGGCTCCCGACAAGGCCTGCACAGATAACGTGCTTAGCACGGCGGGGGCGAGGGGAGGCAGGAGCGGCGAGTGCAGCGATGCGTCCTGCGCTCCCCCGGGCCCCGGGGCAACTCCGCGCTAATCGCCCGGCTCCCCAGATTAGCACCGGGAAAGCCGCGATTTGGCAGCTCCACCTGCCCTGGAGGAAAGCCCAGCAGCAGCGGAAAACTCAGGAATTCCTGGATTTGCTTGGAAGGCCAAGGAAAATGTCTACTTCTCTGTGGAAAGCTGTCGCCTTGTCCTGGTGGCCACAGACCTGTCCTGTGGCCATCACACAGGACACCGGCTGCGGTGGTCCCATGGCCCCTGCCCCTCACGCACTCCAGGTTTGGGTAGATTCAGGGTTGTGTGACAACGGGAGCGATCCACTCACTCCCTTTCATTAGCAGAACCTAACGAGCCCCCCGATTATCAGAGCCCCCTGATTATCAGAGCCCCCTGATTATCATCATCCGAGCTCCGAGCTCCAAAGCGACCTCGGTAATGCTCGGCAAAAACCTGTTTTAGCTAATCCAAACCAGGCAGCCAACACCGGGGGCTTTGGAGAGTGTGTTCACCGTGCAGAAATAGGGGGAACAGTGTAAAAAAATAATAATTAAATAAATCATGAACCTCTTGGTTGAAGGGGGCTGCGGTTTTGTTTCTAGCTGGAGTCAGCTATGCTTGAACACAAAGGTCAACACTGGAAAGTAAAACAGAAACAACCAAAAAACATAGGAAACCGGTGAAGCCGGTGAGGCTGGATTAGAGTTTCCTAGATGGGGGTCAGAGAGGGGAGAGCTTTTAGCAGTGATTTGCGCTCTCCGAATGAAAGCTTTAGGATTTTGCTCCACTTCAAAGAAAAGATGCCCAGCCCAGCCCGCTGCAGCCCCTCCTTGTCCCGGCGGGCGGGCAGGAGCGGGGTGAGCCCTGCTCGTGTGGAAGAGGAGGGAGAAGGGGATCACAGCCCCTCTCCTCCCGCTGGGGACTCGCCGGGGAGATTTGAAAGCACGGCGCAAAGACTGCCCGGCTCCCGCTGGGGGAAACAGCGGCTGAGCAGCCAGATCCTCAGGCAGAGCTTCCCAGACTCGCTCCCTGCTCTCCAAAGGCCTCGCCGCAGGGTTGGGGGGCTGTGCCGGGGGGTCAGGGAAGACCTGTGGCACCTGAGACCGTGGCACAGCTCTGCCACTCCACGTGAGAGCGGGAGCTCGGTGATGGGCAGCCCCAGCCCTGGGATGAGGGGTTTGGGGTTGTAAGAGGGTGAAGTTGTGGATGGGCAGCCCCAGCCCTGGAGTCTCAAGGCCAGGTTGCACAGGGCTTGGAGCAACCTGGGCTAGCAGAAGGTGTCCCTGCCCATGGAATGAGATTGGAACAATCCTACCCAGACCATTCCATGATTCTCTGATTCCCTGCTATCTGCACCCACACTGATGCACCCCCTCTTTGGGCCCTCACACAGCTGAGTCTCCACCTTGTGCACATCCCTCAGGTTTATTCTTGCAGGCTTTTAAACTCTGCTCATCTATCAGCACATCCTAAGATGTTTCTGGCACCTCACCACAGCCTGACACATGGATCCTCCCCTCGAGGCTCTGGAGCTGCTGTGCTGTTTCCCCGTCCCAGGCAGGTTGGATTGGCAGCCCCAGCCGTGGCTGCTGCTGTCTGGAGCTGCTCCTTTCACTTCAGTGGCACTGAGCTATTCCAGAGCAGCCGGGGCCTGCCCGTGCCATCCACGCCTTTCCCAGACACCGGTGGAAGTGGGAGTGTTTTACAAAGGTGGTTTGTGCCACCAGCCCCACACTGGGATGGGGAAATTGCTGCCTTGTCACACCAGGACCTTGGACACGACCTTCTGCAGGCCCCCTTTGCTGCTGACTTTATTTGAGCTGTGATGCTAAAATGCTGTGGCTCCAGTGTTTTAGGGCTTTTGTTTTCCCAAAAAACACCTTAAAGCAGATAAACCCTGCCATTCCCACTATATTCCCTAATTTGAATTTGCAGCTGTTTCCTCTTCCTTTCCTCCTTTTTTTTTTTTTTTTTTCTTTGAGGAGTGATTTATTGTAGATTTCAAAATGTGGAATATCGGTAAAACCATTTTTTTTTTTTTTTTAATGGAAAATTTCCCCGCAGAGAAGCATTCCTGGCTTGCAAGGGAAACAGAAAATGCATTTGCATCCTTGAAAAATTCCTGTAGTAGAATAAAACACCCTTCCAAGGGAATAGGTCTCAAAACACAAATATTTTGCAACTGCAACAGAAAAACGGAAACGGGCAGGATTTTTGCAATCCATTTTCATAGATTCATGGAGTGTTTTGGGTTGGAAGGGACTTAAGATCACCTGGAGCAGATCACATTTTTGCAGACTTTTTGCTGCCAGGCAGGAGCAGTTCTCACCTGGGGATGTGCCGGGGGCTGCATTCCCATCCCACTTTATCCTGGACCGCTCCCCCTGGGATCCTGCTGAGGATCGGGAGAGGAGCCCTGTGACCCCGGCAGCACGGCGTACCTGGCAGGTAACGACTGAAGCATGGCATGGCCCAGACAGAGTCCTTGGGCAGCAATTAAATACACCTCCAGGACTGATTAACTGGAAAAGAATCCTGCTCTGTAAAGGGAAGAAAACACCGCGCACGTGTCAGGGCAGCGATGGGATCAGCAGAAGCCTTGGCACAGCCCAGCTGCCTTCCCTCGGGACTCAGCACACCTTCAGCCTTGAGGGGAGCCGTGCTCGGATGCTCCCCAAAGCCAGAAGAAGCCACCCAAGAAGGAAGAACCTCTCCTCCTGTTCTTTGGAGTTAGTTTTGGGGACGCGTCACTGAAGAGCAGCGCATGCACGGAAATAGAAGTGCAACCTTCACTTTATGCCAGTGAATTTCTGCTCGAGCAGAAATTGTTGTCATCCCACGGGGGAAAACTCTGGTGTTAACATGGGAATAACAGCAAAGAAAAGGACTAAACTACTTCTTCCCTCTGCTTTGATTCATTTTGGAGGCTCTCTCCTCCTGTGTCTCTGACTGACGGCAGCGTGAGATGCTGAAGTCGGTTAATTGTTATGGATCCCTGGGGTGTTATTCCAGGCCATGTGAAAGCACCGAAGGGAGCAATAATCACCTGTGATTCTGGTGAGAGCGGTAATCCTATAAAATCGGGGAAATTCTTCCGTTTGGGGAGCACGTGGGACCGGTGTGCTCGTCTGCAGTGAACCTTCCCCGTGCCGAGGGGTCAGATGGAGTCCTTTGGGATGAGGTGGGGCTCGTCCCTTGGAAACTGCTCCGCTGGGATTCAGGGACGCCAGTGGCTGGAGAAATGGATGATAGCGGTGGAATGAGGCCCTGAGGGACTCGTCACACTCGTGTCCCTGCAGCCGGAAGGGAGGCACTGAGCTGACGGATGCTAAGCTCCCTTGATCCTGGTAAAACTGGCCACTGGCAACTCCTTTGGTCTAAAAACTCGATGTCTCCTGCTGGGCAGGAGCCACGGAGACCAAACTGTAGAACTAAACCCAGCACCGGCTGGGAGGGGAGAGCATGGCACGGTCTGGGTGGGGTAGTGGAGACTCCTCCACCCCAGCACCTCTGGTGGGCCTCAGGGGTCTCTTGGTCATCACAGACCTCTGGATCGCAACAGAGTCGGAGCAGCAGAGGGAAATGAAGATGTTTCTTTCGGGCTGATGCCCCGGGAGGTGTTTGGCTGGACGGAGCATCCCGATCTGTGCCATCAAGCAGCGCTTCCCAGGGGAGCGAGGTGATCAGGGGAGTTATCTGCGTGCCCCAGGGAGTGGGAAAAGTCAGTGCTGTGCACAAAGCGCTCATTCTTCCTCCTTGCCCTGCCAATGAGCAGCTGCTGATTAAATCCCTTTTCAGAGGGGAGAGTTACAAGGCTCCTACAGCTTTCCCCGGCAGAGACCTCTCTGCTCTCGCCGTGTTTGCATTCTCACATCGGCCTCAGCCCGCTGAATAACAGCGGTAATTGGATGTGTTTAAACAGCGCTGCTCACTATTGTTTGCCCGGTAATCAGACACGTCTCCCTTTCCCTGGAACCTGAGCGCCACGTGCCGCAGAGGAAGGGCGGCCACAGCTCCTCCTCCTCGCCTCCAGCCTGCATCCCCTCACCTCTCCAGGCTGCCCAGGTTGGGCGCGCGAATTGCGCTCCGGCCATAGCAAGTTTTCCCTCCGTGCGTAGCCAGCGGAACGCTGGAATTGCACCAGGGCAGCAGTTCCGTCTGTCGGGTTGGGAATTGCCCGTGGAGGAAAAGGGCTGGAGCAGAGCAGACGGGGCCGACCCTCTGCTTGCCATGGGGCTGAGGCTGACCCTGCAACGGGAGGGAAGGAAACGCTCTTCCTGCATCTTCCCAGGAACGCTCCGGCTGGCAGTGGAGGGCACCTTGCAGGTGTGCTGAGTCCTGGAGATGCACGGGCAGCACTGGTTGGCCGCCGCGAAAGCCCAGATGTGGGATGCACCGGTGGATACCGACGTGCCTGTGGGTCAGAGCGGCACTGACGAGGACCACCAGCCCCACAGGGGTCGTGGTCTGTGCTGGAGCAGCCCCACTTGCAGGAGAAGCAGGGGATTCCTGCCTGCCAGAGCAGGTTTGTGCTGAGCATCTCTGAGGTCCTTCCTCTTGCTCCCGTTGCTCGTTAGAAAAGAAGGGGGGAAACACCAGTCGGACCTGACTCACCACTGAGATGTAGACTCAAGGCCAGTGATGAGCCTTTGCCCACAGCCCATTGGCCACCCGCCTTTGCCTGCACCGTGCCACGGCTCCTCATCATGACTAATAGACACACTTGCAGAAATCAGAATCTATTTCCAAGTGATTCATGAGCGGGTAGGAAAAAAAAGGGGGGGGGGGATGACAACAGACTAAATACACCTGGCAATTTATTTGCTATGAATAATTTGAAGAGCCCCAAGTGACGGAGATACCTCAGTTATTTATCCTGGGGGAGAAATTTGCAGGTGCTGCAGACTGGGTGTGCTCCAGAGCAGGCCCTGCCTGTAACGTTTGCCTCCCCCGCCCCAGTGCAAACCTCTGTGGCCATGTTTGGAACGAGATACAAGACAAGCTTCATCCAAGCCTTTCATTAATTGCCCTTCCTGGAATCTCCTGCCGGCTAAATTGCTCCCCGCAGAATCCCTGGCTCTAGGGTTAGGAAAGGGTTACAGAGCGCGCCTTCCCGTTTGGGCTGGGTGGGTGGAAATAGCGTTGGCTTTCATCTGCAAACCTCGTAAAGCACGAGCAGCTGCTGGAGGGAGATGAGCGCCTTGTAAATCAGAGCGGGGAATAAAGAAGAGAGCGGCCGCATCGCTCCGTAGGCACGGAGCCGTCCCCGTCCCCGTCCCTGTCCCCGTCCCCGTCCCCGCAGGAGGAGCCGTGGCTGTGCCCTGCAGCGTTTGCCCTCACGTGGCTCCTGGGGAGCTCCCGCTGCAGTTTTGGGCCAAGGTTGCTGGAATTGTTCCTTGAGTCGTTTTCGGAGGCCGGCCCTGCCGTGCCGGAGTCGTTAATGGGAATATCTCACATTTAGTGTCACCATATTGTAACTGTGGGGTTTTGTCTTCTGCCGCCACCGGCCTGAAATGCATTTCATTATTTTTGGTGTTAAAATTCAGAGAGGTTTTTTTCTTCCCCCCCCCAATCAAATATCTTTGTATTTGTTTTCAGAAACAAATGATTAGCATTAGTATTCATTAGTATTCGTGTTAACAATTGATAAAGGGCCCACTACTGTAGTATCTGTGCATAGCACACAAAATTCAATTAAAAATATAATAATTTCCTCAAGCCATGATCATACAATCTGCACCATCCCCCAGTGCTAGTTCCTGAAACTTCCCCCAAAGTTTCCTGTGAGGGAGGGATCTATTTGCCAGGGAAGAAGGGCCCTGCGTCAGGGATGCTGTGGTGGAATGAGCAGGACCAGGCTGGGGAGGGCAGGAGAGGGCATGTCCAGCACAAACCAGGAATTCCTCTGGAAGCTCCAAGCCGGGGCAGCTCTGCTCCCAGCCCTCATGCCAGTCCTGCAGCAGGGTTGGTGGATCTCAGCCAGGCTCCACCAGAGGTGATCTCCAAATGGCTCCAAGGATTTGGGGCTACTTCGCCCTAATGTTTGCTGCCTCCATCCCTCTGGGTGACTCATTTTTTGGAGTCTGGAGCAATGTGTCCCTCTCTCTTGGCTCTCCAGACTGGTTTCCCAGGGTTGCTGGGCAGGAGGTCGCTCCCATGCCCAAGGAGGGTGCCGGGGACCATTGCATGGCTGGAGAGCACAGCCCTGCTGCTTCCTCTGAGGAATGGCTTCTGCAGGCCTGGAGAGGACCTGGGGGCTCTTCCCCTTAGTGCTGGGGACCCATTGCTGACTCCCCAGCAGACCATGATCTCTGCCAGGGCATTTGGCTCCCAGCTGACCCCTCAGAGCAAACACGACCTCTGCACAAAGTCTACGTGCAGCGTGTGGACACCTTCCCTGCTCGAGGTGCTCTGTTCTGCTGAGCATCTGAGGGCAATTCCCAGGCTGGGGATGAGCCAGGGAGGAGCTTTGCTCCAAGATGCCACCACAAACATCTGGCAAGAAACAAAAGACATCTCAGAGGCATCTGGGCTCCTGCAAAGCAGCGTTTGGACGGAAGCCGCTGCCTTTTCAGACTGCTCGGGTGGGTACGTGCCCTGTGGTTTTCCCAGAGCTGCCTCACTCACTGAGCTCAGTGGCAGAGCTGAGTTTTCACTGAGCAGCAGCACTGGGTGGCTGCTCAGACCTGGTTTCACCGGTTCAACCCAAAGCTGCGTTTGCCACACGGGCTTGGTTCTGCAAACAGCATCGAACGTTTGATGTGCTCTGCACAGATTTTGGACGGTATCAGGCTTGGGGCAGAAGAGCAGCTGTCACTTCTGGTTGTCTCTTACTGCCATGGAGCAGAGGACAGCATGGAGCACCTCTTGCTTGCTGGAGAATCTCTTTCTTGCTGGAGCATCTCTTACAGCTGTGGCTCTTCTCCAGCAATCCAGGACCTTAACAGAATGCTTAAATCCTAGCTGCTCTGGAGGTTTTCCAGATGATTTTGGACCACATGACAAATGATTTCTCCAGGATTATGGTAGTCAGCCACTGGTGGTCCTGGGAATTCCCAGGATTCCCATTATCCTAGGAATGTGTTATGGGGAAGAAATTCTCTTCAGTGCTTAAAATACCCCAACCCACCTCTGGAACGTCACCCTGAGAGCACTGAGAACAGTTGTAGGAGTAGTGAGGAGAGGTCTGGAGACCTTCCAGTAAGATAAGCTGGCTGTTTATCAGCTCTTTGATGGGTCTCAGGTTCTACCTCCTCACAGGCTTTGTGTTTCTGCCACGTCAGGGGCTGTGAGAAGAGCGGGGAAGGAACTTTATGGCTCTTGTATGGTTTGGGTCATTTAGGTGGGAAGCTTGACTGTGCTGAGGGCCTGGCTGTGTTTGAGGGGGCAGATGTTCACAAGAGGGGACACACTGACCAAAGAGGGCACTTTGGACAGAAAAATCCTCCTCCACCTTTTGTGTGATGCTGACAGATCCAAAATAAATGGAGTGGACGTGAATTTAACCACACTTCATGAAAACAACAGATAGTTCTGAAGCTCCAGCACTGCGACCCTTGGGGACATTGGTGGTGGCTGCTTTTAAACATCACTGGTCTCATTCAGATATCCAAATGCAAAATGTGCTACCTGGGGCCAAGACACAGATTTGCAGGAACCCTGAGCCTTTGAACTGGTGTTGAGAGTGCACATATCACTAGAATGAGTATTTTCCTCTGTAGATTCACACTGTGGCCAGCTCTCCACTGCTGATGTTATCTAACTGTGCTGGAAACACAACAAGACAATATTTTAGGTGTATCCTCTGTTTGCAGAACACAGAGTTGGTCACATCTGCCTGAGCACCACGTTCTTTCCACAGGCTTCTTTCGTGTCAGGCATCCAGGAAAAAGCTACTCCAGAGCTCTCCTGACACACCAAACCCTGCAGTCACTTCCCTTCTTTACCACGGGCTTTTCTTCCAGCTTTGGACCTGTGTTTCTCCACTCCTGATGCATGGCTGGGAGCAATCCCAGTGCAGAGCTCCATCCCAGGCAGGGAAGATGGCTGGATCACAGGGAGCAATCCCAGTGCAGAGCTCCATCCCAGGCAGGGAAGATGGCTGGATCACAGGGAGCAATCCCACTCCAGAGCTCCATCCCAGCCCAGGGAGGACAGCTGGATCACGGCGATGAAGCCGTCAGCCTCTCCAGGAGCGGAGGTGGGCAAGCGTGGGAGATAAACAGTTCAGCCTTGGCACTTTTCTTGAAAGTTGTTGCTTCTATTTCAGAGCTCATGTGCCTGAAAACCTGTCTGGGTTTTTTTTTCTGACTGTATCAGTTGGTCTAATAAAAGATACTGCGTCTCCTTACAAGCCTGCTCTGCACTCCTGAGCTCAGGTCCTTTATGCTTCCCTTCATGCTGCTGACAATGACTGAGGCTCCCTGGCCATACAATATCTGGGAAGTCAATGCCGTGTCAAGCCCCCGGGTTTACATCCATGGCCACAGTGAATGCACTTATTTACTGGAGAGACTCATCAGCTCTGCCTCCTGCTGCTGCTGCTGCTGCTGCAGGGAAAGCAAAATGCAGGGGGGTCTGCAGGGACCCTTCCCTGGGCAGGCAGGCTGATGCACCCATGGGGTTCTGCAGCGTGGGAGGGGAATCCCAGTGGGTTTCCACCAGGCATTTCTCACCCTGGGAAGGATGAACAACTCTTCAGCCACTCATTGTTTAACTGCTGAAGTTGCTAAGGGAAGGCCTTAGGAGGTGGCACAGAGGTGGCACAGAGGTGGCACCGCCTCAGGAGTCTCCAGCAGGATGGTGCCCAGAGACTCTGTGGATTCCATGGAGTCCAGGCTGCTGCCTGATTGCGTGGGGGCAGTTTTGGTGCTCTCTGCCACAGCGTGGTGTCCTCACAATGAGAGCAAGGTCACCCCAGGAAGCTGCTGGCCCGGCTGCACTCTCACTGCTCACTGCAGCACTTCCACACAGCGGCACACAGAGAACTGGAGGAGTGAGAGAGACACAGGGAAGAGGATTTTCACAATGAGGGTGGTGAGGCCCTGGCACAGGTTGCCCAGAAAGGTGGTGGACACCCCATTCCTGGAAACATTCAACTTGGATGGGGCTCTGAGCTACCTGCTCTAGTGGAAGGTGTCCCTGCTCACTGCAAAGTGCTTGGAGTCGATGACCTTTAAAGGTGCCTTCCAGCCCAAACCATTCTGTGATTCTGTAATTCCATAACCATGCTGAATTTGGTGCTCTGGGAAGGCTGGAATAATTCGAGGCATGTTTTTTCTGTCAGACATTGCACTGGCTCACTGATCAGGACCTTCACCCCAGTGAAGAGCAGAGCACAGGTTTCACAGCACTGGTGGCTCCCCAGGGTGACTGGCCATAAAATGGGATTGTCACCTGCAGAGAGCCCGAGCCAGGAGGGAAATCCCTGCAAATATCCATCACCTTCCTCGTTAACAGCGAGCCACAAATATAAACGGTGCTGCAAAAGGGCAATTAACAGTTCACCTGCGAGGAACGAGAGCTAAATGCACAGAGCAGCGTGCTAAAGGAAGGGGTGGGATGGGATCAGGTTGTATCACACACGGATAAAATGTGCAGAACAAAAAATAAGTTTGGAAAGGGCTGTAAACTTCTGCCTCAGGGCATAAACCAGGTCCTAATCCAGGGGGAATCTTTAGTTTTGAAGCAAGTTATTCTCCAGCTCTCTGCCACGGAAGGTGGTGCCTTCCCAGGGAGCATCTCTTGTTGGCCAGCGTGAGAGAGCAGCTCGTGGGATGATCCAATCTGCCACATCCATCACTGCTCCCCTCTTCCGTCAGGGATGTGCAGGGCAGTGACCTGCTCCATTAAATCTCTCCATGCAGGAGGCTGGATCCCTCTACCTGTTTATAGCTGGAGTTGAATAAATGCCTTTTTCAGGGTTGGGGGGATGAAATTGAGCAAGAAACACTGTAAAAATGCAGAAAGAATAACCTGTAAGTACCCAGGCTGTTCTGCACAGTATCTGTGAACATATCAGTGCTGCTGCCCGGATGAGCTGCTCTGTGCATATATTTTCCATATATCTCTCCCAGAAAATATTATTTGATGGCATGTGATTAAAAGGGTCTTTTTTAATATGTGGCACACGCATAACGAAATGTATGTGTGCACTTGCATGTAAAATAACCAGATATGAGGGAAAAGCAGGAATAAAATCATCCCTGGCAATGCCTGGTGGGATTCTGTGCGCTGAGCTAATTCTGGGTATTTGGAAAAAGCATTCCTGATGGTGGGAATCTCACCAGGTCCCACAGAACAGCAAGCAGGACTTGCATCCTCAGTGCCTCTGAAAAGCCCCAGAAACCTGGAAGTCTTTCCAAAACGTGCTTCCTTCAATTAAAAATCAATTAAAAATCCCCTCCCTTTCCCAGTGCCTGAAGCATAAAAATAATAAAGTTATTTAAAGATCCATTATTTCCTAAATAAAGTTTAGACCGGGGGTATTTTCAAATTCTAGGTGCTCTTCACCTCTCACTTTTGGCAGTTGCAAGCCCGACCGTGATTCCTGCGAGGAGGAGGAGGAGGCTGAAGGCAGAAATACAGCTCGATTTGTGCTGATACTGGATCTCGGGCTACATGATCTCATCTAATTTAAAGTTACTCCAAATGAACGATCTCCAAGAATATAATTTTAATGTTTCCCTATCAGGCCATTCTTATCTCTCTGCATTACCATGATATCATTCAGGAATAATAATCGCACCATTAGTTTTGGTGTCTAAACAAGCTGGTGAGGAGAAATGGATTTCAGTCACCGCCCTGCAAATTGCTGCCCTCCCCAAGGAAAAAACCCAAACCCCAAAAAAGGTACAAAGTTTATAAAATCCAACCTCGGGGGCTCTACAACTGCAACAGATGCCCTTCCAGGACAAAGGATTTAATGGGAAAACGGAAGTATTTAAGGATGGAAGCATTGGAATCTCGAAGGAAATCTTTCTTTTCCTATATATATATTATATATTTTTTTTTTAGCGAGGGCATTTATGGGATGTAAATGAACAAACCGGAGCCCGAAATGCCCCGAGCTGAGGGAGCGTGTGTGCTGCAGCACGGCGAGGCACCAGCCAATGAAAGCCGGGCTGCCGATTTTTTATCATTAATATTGCGAAGCAACATTAACTGATTGGAAAGACTTTTCGGGAGCAGGCAGAGCCTGCGAGCCATTGCTCCCTCCCGAACGATTTGCTACCCGGATTTTTTGAGAACGACGCCCGGCTCCTCTCGTTTAATCTTGCCGAGGGATGACGAGTGATACAATTTCTCCCCCTCCTTCGAAGAATTTGAAAAGAAACAATAAAAGCGAAGGGAGTTTTGTATTTTAACCGTCGGAGGGGAAAGCACACGGTGCTGAGGACAGGGGCGAGGGGCAGCGGCTCCAGGCGGCTTCCCCCGCGGATGTTGAGCGCGGCAGCTCCGCGGGGCAGCGCGCCGGCAGCTGCGGCTGCCGACAGCGCTGTTTCCACGGAAAAAGTGGGGTAAAAAAGAAGTTTCCAGGCGTGTCACCCTACCACGGCCACGGCCAAGCCCGCGGGTGCCTGTCGGGGCGAGCGGCGCTCGGACACGCCAGCCCCGGCCCGTGGCGACCGTCCCGCCGGGCCACCGGGACCACGCGTGGCACGGAGGTCCCCGAGAACGGGCCACGTCGCAGGCGACCCTGGGGGGGACAGCTGCGGCAAGGGGCTGCCTGCACCCACCTTTTTTTGTTTGCGGGTCCCATAGGAACGTCAGCGGCTGCTGGGGGTGGGGAGAAGCTCGGGGGATCCCTCCCTGGGATGGGGGCAAATCTCCCTGGGGAAGATGCCGTGCCGTAGCGGGAGGATCCCGCCCGGGGAGGTCCCGCCCGCCGACCCCGCTCTGGGCAAAGAGGTCCTGGCGCGGGCTGGGAAATTCGCGGCGCATTTCTGGCCGCAACGAAAAAAGCCTCTGGGACAGAGCCGGCGGCAGCAGAGCCAAAGCCTCGGGCGCTGCCGGCCCCGTCCAGGTGAGCGGACTGCACATCCTTGGCCCCTTTCTTCTTCCTCCTCCTCATCTTCCTCCTCCTCCTCCCCGGCTCCGCACGCACAGGGCTCTGCCGGGAAATGAAAGTAATTTATTGCCAAGAAGGAGGAAATATGGGCGAAGGTGGTTTATTCTATGATTGTTATTAATATTATTTGGAGGAGCGGGGGGAGCCGAGAGCCCCCCAGGAACGGCGGCCCGGCCCGGAGCGGCCCGCGGCGGCGGCTCCCCTCGGGGAAGAGGCGAAGTTTCGGGCGGAGAGGCGCGGGGGGACGCCGGAGGGGCCAGGCCGGCCGCCCCCCGCCCGTCCCGGGAGCCCCCCCCGACATCTCGTTTTTCTCCTCGGTCGCTGTCGGACGCGGGCGGGCGGGGGCAGGGGGCGGCCCGG